>CM062804.1:925387128-925750173 GCA_031772625.1 Pinus tabuliformis
TACTTAAAAATAAAAGTATTTTTTTTTTTTAATTTCACAAGATGTATAATTTTTCATAAGTGTTGTCTAACTATTATAAGTTTTGGAATTTTTGGCAAAGTGAAGCAATTTTTTGTGAAATCATGATTTCTTGTTATTTAAAATGAGTTTTTAACTACATATATGGATTCAACACCCTCAAAATTCCTGGAGACACTAGAATTGTGGAGAGTTCACAACTCAAACTTATAATTTATCATAAAAATTAAATAGCATATAACAAGTGACTACAACTTTTTCATATAGATTTATAAACTTTTTTGAATGACTACTTTCATTTAAATTATTAAAAAATATTTTTTCTCAATTTCTTTAAATATAATATATCAAATAATCTTCATAAATTAAATAATCACACTATTTATTTATTGATAAAAACATTATTATCACACTTCATAACATCACTTCATAGAACAACATAAACAAGCTATTACCAAAATAAACATAAGTAAATAGAATACATAAACAATAAGTAAATAAAATATATAAACAATGACCATAGTTCATAGAACCACATAGCAGAGCTCCAAGATCACCCAACTCCCAAATAATCGGCATACACAATTAATGACAACACATCATGGAACAACACAAAAAGCTATTAGCAAGCCAAACATAGGCAAATGGAATACACAACACATTATGTAACAACCTAGCAAGCCATTAACAGGCCGAACATAGGTAAATGGAAAGCCCATTATGGTACAATATAGAAAGCTACAACATAAAAAGCTATTAGCAAGCCAAACATAGGCAAATGGAATACACAACACATTATGGAACAACATAGCCAGCTATTAACAGGCTGAACATAGATAAATGGAAAGCCCAAATCAAAATTCTTAGGCGTTAGTTTCTGCTATAATCGTCAGAGTTAAGATTCGTAAGATAACTTAATGTCTAATAATTTCTCTCAACATGAGTCGAGAGAGTTTTGAATTTGATATTTGTTTCTTTGATACCACTTGTTAGAATCACCATTGTCCTTAGACCAAAACTTTTAGGCATTAGTCTCTCTTACAATTGTCAGAATTAGGATCCACCAAAATTAAGATCCACGGAAGGCAGTTAGTTCATGTTGTGAAACACAGTCAAACAATTTTTCCCTAATAAGAACCAGGTTAGTTTCGAACTCAAGACTTGTCCATGTCATAAAACACAGTCCAACAATCTTTCCCTAGCAAGAACTGAGTTAATATAAGACTCAAAACTTCTGATACCACTTATTAAAATCACACACAGATAAAATTGAACCCAATATCCAACATCACAAACATAAGTAAATGGAATACCCAACCCTTCATTAAACAACACACCATAGCAGAGCTACAAAATCACTTAACTTTTAAAAAATAAAACAGTGAGTAAAATTGCACAAAATATTAGTTGCTCTATGGCATAAATGGCTGGTTACCATCTAAAAAGTGCACAACTAGGTAATGGGAATACACAAATAATTGCAGCACTTCATGGAACAACATGGCAGAGCCAGAATTCACCTAACTTTTAAATAATAAAATAGTGAGTAAAATTGCAACATTGTAGTTTAAAAAGTGCACACAACCATTTACATGTGCGAACGAGACTATCATGCCTACTACAAAAACTAGATCTAACCATCTCCCTGGCCAGTGAAGAGAACAAGCGCCGTGCCTCAACAACTCTCTATGCCTCCTCAACATTTTGATCGTCGTTCACCTTTGACTCATAATGATCTCCAGAGTCGGGGATTGGTTCAGCGTCGTTCACCTTTGGCTCATGATGATCCCCAGAGTCGGGGATTGATTCTTCATCGTTTAACACAGTGCCAGAGGGTGCGGGAATTGGCTGCAGTGGAGAAAAGACAGGTTCATTAATATCTATGTAAGGTAGTGGGTCGGGTATGTATGGTATTTGTTGCTGAGAGAAGGCATGGTCTTCATTAATCTCATGATGATCTCCAGGTACGGAGAATGGTTCTTTAGCGTCGTTCACCTCTGACTCATGATGATCTCCAGGGTCGGGGAATGGCTCTTCATGGTTTAGCACAGTGCCAAAGGGTGCGGGAATTCATGGTTTAGCACAGTGCCAAAGGGTGCGGGAATTGGCTGCAGTAGAGAAAAGAGAGGCTCATTAATATCTATGTAAGGCAGTGGTTCGGGTATGTATGGTTCCTGTTCAATGGGATTTGGTATTTGTTGCTGAGAGAAGGCATGGTCTTCATTAATCTGGCCAAGACTGCTAGGCGTGTCAGAGTTTATCGATCTCCTATTTGGTGGATCTGACCCAGTCCCAGCTCCTCGACGTGCAATGTTCGGAAAGGGCAGTGGCGTTCCGGGCTTAAAAATATAACCGCGCAAGACTCTACCAGTGTCTTGCACTTTCAATGTAACGAAGTACCCACTACCAAATGAGCCTTCCACAACACCATCAACTGTTTGGCCAATAAGTGAGTTGTCAGGAAATGACGAGCTTGAAGGAATTTCCTCGCGTCCCTCCATTCTTTGCAGATCAAAAGACTTCTCACCCAGATCTAAAAAACGGGAGGTGATTTCGAAGCCTAGTTCCCCTCTTTTGTTTTAAATACCTGCACTGAAAACACATATGAGCAAGTTTCTCTATATGTGAAGTGGATCGAGAACCTCTCAAGTACAGAATCAGTCTATGTAAAATTTTCTCTCTTTAATGAATCAAAGTTCCGTTTTTTCTTTCGGGAAAAAAGTACAGAATCAGCGATGAAATATTAGAGAATAAGTCTTTCAGAGTAAGTGCACTTTCAGCAACAAAGCATTTAAACATGCTACTTCATAATTTATCCGTCACAATGAAAAGAATGTTAAACTAATTACATTGATATGAAGCAAATTTTTCATTTGGGAAAACACCATTGCATTAAAACAGAAAAGGGAGGGAAGGATCACATGCCAGCCTGAGCACCCAAACAACCTTCCTGAACCTCCAGGCAACCTCAACCAGGTGAGGGAATGATCACATGCCTGCCTGAGCATCCAAACAATCTGCATGAACCTCCAAACAACCAGGTAAGTTTAGAAGATAAGAACTAAACACAGGAAATTAAACTAATTACAATGATAATTACAATGATATGAAGAAGATTAAAACACCATTGCATTCAAACAAAAAATGGAGGGAATCATCACATGCCTGCTTGAGCATCCAAACAATCTGGCTGAACCTCCAAACAACCTGTTAAGTTAAGATGATAAGAACTAAACACATGTAGTTAAGATGATAAGAACTAAACACAGGTAGGACAGGTGAAGCTATATCAATTAAATTGCTAGTAAATGCGGAGAAGCATTATTCAAATATAAGCATAAAATTAAATTGCTAGAAAATGTGGATAAGCATTATTTAAATATAAGTATAAAAATCTTGACGTATTCATACATGTCTGACTTTGCTAAAATTAAAAAATTAAAAACAACTTTTTACAGTACCATGGACCAATACCATAGTTTATCAATACTACATCCTCAAAAAACCATAACTCATTTCATATAATTATTTATTAGTCAATTCAACTAAAACTGTCAAAATACAATAACTTTTTTTTTCATAATATATTATAAAAATTAAATAAAAAAGTTCATACTATATATTTTCTATATAATTCACTATTTTTAAGTTACCAAGATAGTGTTGGAATTTCAAAACGGATACACCTGTCAAATTTGACAATTTCCGCACCTCGCAACCAATATTCACACTTTCAATAAAAAAAAAAACGTGACGGTTTTGCAAATTATTCGCACTTTCAAGGAAGAAACTTTGAAGGTTTTGCAAATTTCTTACCTGTATTTGACTTGTGTTTGATGGGCAAATCACCCCATGATATGAAATTTGAGTATTAATTAGCCATTAATAAGAGGATTAATACTAATAATATATTATTATTTTAGATTAAAACCTTTCAATTTGTAATAGTTATTATATGTTAACCTTTCAATCAAAATTATGTTAAATATTCCCTAAATGCAATATCATTAACCCAAAATCCGTTTTACTTAAAATAATAATGGATAAATATTAAAATAATATTCGTTTTAACATAATAATATTATTATAATTAAATAACCACAATATTATTATCATTAATCCAAAATCCGTTTGACTTAAAATAATACTGGATAAATAATATTCTTCAACTTATCGTGAAGAACCACACTTACTTGTCTGATGATGAACCGCACTTGTTGATTCGAAACGTATCAACAAATGTATTATCATGTGATTTACCCCAAAAACACTTTTTCTCATAAACTTGATATGGATCACAAAAGCCTCATCAAAAATCATAAATATTATTATTAATTAATAACTTATAATAATATTTACATTTTACCACTATGTATAACAAATTTTGGATAAGAAAAACATGTATAGTAAACAAAGACAACTTAGTATTAAATAAAAAACAATTATAATATTAGATATAAAAAATATGGACCTTCACCAACAAACATCTCACATCATATCTATAATAATATAATAATGAAGTGTCTAGTGACATTCTTGTGGGTAGTAAAGAAGATGGTCTCAAAAATGTGTGGGAAAAAATGAGATCTATTTCATATAAAATAGAATAAAGGTAGGGTAGTAGGTTGTAAGCGTTTTTTTTTTTTTGTTTCTTTTGTTTTTTGTTTTTTTTTTTTTTGTGTTTTGTTTTTTTTTCAAATTTTTAATTCCAAATATTTGAAAAAAAATTTAGTTAAATTTTGATATTTACTATTTAAATAATTTTTTGACTCTATATATAGACTAATATTCTAAAAAAATTGAAGCACTTCAATTGTGAAAAGTTTATTAGTCAAACTTGTAATTATAATAAATATATATTTAATTTTAGACCAATTAGATAGTAATATAAACTTTTCAAAAATTACTACTTAAAAACTACTAGAAATATATATAAATTATATAACAAACAAACTCACTAAATAGATGAAAAACATGGAAAAGCAAAGTGAAAATTTATTAATTAATATAAATACATATAGATATTAGATAATGTTTGATAATATGTCATAAAATTTAAATATATGAAAAATAAATGCCATACAACAACGAAAAACCCAATAGTAAATAGGTAATAATAATATTGCAACTACTAATAAGTTTGTTAAGGTGATCTTACACATTGAAGCCCTATCGGATAAACGAATAGGCTAGTGGAAAGCATGAAGTAGTTTTGATGAGGAAAAAATGGATAAACGAAAAATAGAAGTATGATTACAATCTAGATAAGTGTTATTATGGAAGAAATTGATTCACGGGACAAACCGTACTCCATATGTTCAGTACCGATTAAAGTAGGTAGAAAGTCAAAACTAGATACTGCAAGATGCTTATAATGCTAATAAATAGAGGCGAATAATATACATTGAATTCCTTGAGTGTATCATGTTTAAATTGCAAACAAATCTCCTTTTAATTTAATTGATGTATTGTTAAGTACATCTAGGGATAATAGCTCAATATTGTTGGTACTTGACCATTCAATAAAATAAACTATTTCATTTTAGTTGAAACTACTCATTGTGCTTATGATATTGCTTAAATTTCAATTGTATTGCATGTGGTATATTAAAGGAAATTATGATAACCATGATGCAAAGTTAACTTTGAAGTTTAGTTGAGTAGATAGGGGTAATAGAAGCGTAAAAGAGTAAGAGTAGTAAGCCCTTTAAATTTTATTAATAAAAATTACTCTCAAAATAATTTATATGTGGCCAAAAAGTTGAAATAAGAAAATAGTGATACTGTATTCATCTTTATCACTTATTTAAAAATGTGTAACACCATCTTTATTGGATGTAGTTTTTTAACAATTTTATTTATGTATATGCGTTTAGGTATTTCTTTTGTAGTTTACCATAAAACTAAGTGTAAGAATATATTCAATAAACTACAATGTAACAAAGTTGTTAGGAATCTTTTTTTTTTATAGTATTTACTTATTTTTTTAGATAGATGGTTGAAAAATTCTTATAGTATTCTATAAGTTACTTGGTTGCATATTAGTGGTCAATAAAATCAATCATGGATAATTATATTCAATCATAATTTATCTCATTTAACTATATTTATCCATAACAATTATGGATTTAATTGGCTAACGATAATGACACATTAGTTGGTTGGTTGATCAATGATTAAGAGGATTCCGAATTAGTTTAGTTGGCTAGTGATAATGACATATTAGTTGGTTGGTTGATCAACAATTAAAAGGATCGTGAATTAGTAGATTATCGTTTAGAGGTTGTGTTGGTTAGTGGGTTAATGTGAGCGTGTAAGTAAATTAGTAGTCGAGATTATTTTGGATTATTGATTTAAGGGGTAATGAGATAGGTATTAAGGGGTTTATAGTGTCGATGTTAACACGTACTCTAAAGATGTTGTAAATTTCCACAAAAAAACAATGGAAATTTTAGCAAGATTTTGGCAAAACCCAACCAAGCTTTTTTTTTTAAATTCAAGGTACAGTTGTAAAGCTTCAAGATTTTTGGTGCCTTTCTAGTTTTTTATAGTCTTGAATCTATTTCCATCATCAAAAGAAATATTCAAATACTCCTACCATCAAATACTTAGGAAAAAATGGTAGGATTCCGACATGTTTTTATAGTGTTGAATCCATTTCCATCATGAAAAGAAAGATTCAAATACTCTTATCATTAGATGTTCTAGGAAAAAATGGTAGAATTGCAGCACGTTTTGGCCTTCTGGGAAAATTTACTCCCTAGGTAGACAACTTCTAGGTGTTAATGAGTTAGTGATTCATGTTTAATTTGGATTTATGGAGTTAGTATAATAGAAAACTACATTAAGTTTAGCAAGATATTAACTATTTTTTACTTTAATTAAGAGCATTACTCAGATACAATTAGGAGTTAACCTAATAATGTGAAAAACATTTTTACTAGTGAGACTTGTTCAAATTAACAAGGATAATCTAACTAGCATTGAGTGGCCTAAGAAAACTAGACATTTTCAAATTAGCAAGAATAATATAATTCACATATATTAACCTAGGGAAACTAATATAAAATAAAAATATAAGAGAATGCAAATTAACTGTAGTTTGGTACAATTTTATTAGTCAAATTCTATAAAAATTAAAACTAAAATTAAAATAAATCATTATAATTATCAATAACACGTTTTGACTTTTTCAAATTACATAAAAATAAAATTAATATTATAATTATCATTAGTATTATAATTAATAATTAAAGCATTATAGATTCATCTTAATTCTGGATCTATCAAATATCCAAAAAGATCAAATCTCTTAAGATGCAAATCCCTTTTTTAAAATGAAAAGATAATTGATCTCTCTCAACCCTCTAAACTAGTTATATAAATAATAATTATTAAAAAAACAGCTTTATTAAATTAGTGCAGTATAAATGATTATAAAACTAGTATTTGACTTATTTTATAGCTGAGAAAAAAAGGCTGAACCATAAACAATTTTCTCTCGCAATTAGTATGGTTAATGTTTAGGTTTTAGTGTTTAGGTATATGCATGCAATTATAGCAATAAAAAATTGCAATTTGAGAAAAAGTTATATCCTTCGAAATTTCAGCCGTGGTCTTATTTTATTTGCCTCAAATTTACAAAATACATACCCACACATATTAGGTTTTTGTCTAATACCCAATTTTATTATAGAAATTTGTTTATATATTTTTAATATTTTTTTAAGGCTTCTTTGAAATTATTTAACTCTTTTTCTTTTTAAAATATGTTCCAGTCAGAATTTGCAATTTAAACTCTCTTTTTAACTCTCTTTTTTTTTAAATCTCTACCCCTCAGCATTTTCAATTTGCTTTGTAGCGTAAGGGTTTCTCTCAACTTCCTTAGAGTTTGCTCCCATATCTTTTGTAAAAAGCATCATATTTCTTAAATTTATTTTTAAAATATAAGATTAACACACATTTTATATTTAATCAAAATAATATGTATTTAATTTAACTTTATCATATTTAAATAAATTTTATTTTAATATTTTATCGTATTTAAAGCAATTACTTTTAATATCATTTTATTATTTCTTTTTATTAAAAAATAACTAGATTTTTTTAAATAAATATTTTTAGTAAGTGAGGTAATAAGAGTTTTAAGTTTAACCAATTTCATTTCTGTATAAATAATTATATAGAATTATACATTTTTCAGTTTTAAAGGTTAGTTTAATTGTTTAAGGTTTCGTTGTTGTTCTTAGGGTTAGCCTTGGATTAGTTTGGCCAAGTTGTGTGGACATACTTTAATTTTCACATCAAGCTAGTTGATCCCTCTCAATCATTGATAAATTCATGGTTAAGATGGTTATATGTGTCTTTGTGCTCGTGCAAGTGTAATTTTTCATTGTTTAAGTTGCATTTTTGAATCCATAAATGGATTGAATGCCTCGAAAATCCATTTGGGTATTGAGATTGTGTAAACTAAACAAACATTTGTTGGATTTCAAACAAATAGTTGGCCAAAACTTAAACCTAATTTATTTTTTTCAATCTCTTTATGTAACATAGAAATATTTTTATAACCATTGATAATATATATTTTTTTAGATTAAAATATTTTAACTAACATGAGTCTTGAAATAGTTTATTTATATTCCACATTGAATTTTTAATTATTATTAATCAATTTAATTATTGTTCATAAATTTTAAATGACACTATGATACCCATTAGTGAAAAGTAAATATTTAATTACTTTAGTGTAGTTACATGGTAAACCATGAACTATGTGGAAAGTGTAGTAGGAAATTTCAATGTTAAAGTATTTTAATTTTATTTGAAAGTTAGTTGTGCCAAGCCATGGAATTTATGAGGAAAAGATCCTAGCTGAAATTTTTTATTTACAAGAACAGTTAGACAATACTCTCATTCTCATAGATAAATCATCTCAGTTGGGAACAAAAGCGAGGAGGTAGGAGAGGAAAATACCTAAGGCATTGAAGAAGGCAAACTGAAGAGTATTTGATTCTTTGAAGAGGACATTGTTGTGGAAGGGAAAGATGCTTCCAATTAGGGTATTCTTGAGCTATTGGGTGGCTAGTGGGTGGCGAGTGGAATCCCTAAGATAGATTTGTGATTTTGCAAGATTCTAGGTTGCATTGTAGAGACTTGATGCCTGAGAAAATACCCGACTGAGTCATTTTCAACTACTCTTCTAGAAATTAAAAGGCTTGGGGGAGAAATGGATGCGATTTCCATTATTTTTGGTCAATAGCAATGGTCTTCTCCTCAATAAATTTTTGTGGCAACCTAAACTAATTAAATAAGTAATTTGTATTGCTAAGTTTTCTTTCAAGAATAGAGAATATTGTTGTAAGAATGTTGTTGTAAATGTAAGTAATGTATGGGAACTTTATAAAGACCTTGTGATAAATTACTTGTTACAAAAGAGTAATGAAACTCGGGTAAACCTAGTGGAATATGCGATTGTGCAAAGATTTTTGTTGCAATTACAGTAATAAATTATGCTAAAGAGTAGTAAGTTTTTGGGTTAAGAAATCTGCATGGAATGGCTGGAACATGTGAAGGAGAATGTTTTAAGTCTATATACATTTATTACTATACAATACCATGAGGAATTCACATAAATTGATTATTTTTCATTTTCTAGAGAGTTTATGACTGAAAGAAATAAGGAAAAACTAGTAACAGTGAAATCCATGTCTAATCCTATGAGGGAGTTGGGTTAGTCCCTGAGCCGAGTCAATAGAATGGATAGCTCAAAAGCACTCCCTAACCTATTAAAACAACATTCAAGAGTGAACACTAACATTCAATAAGAGTTTCATTGAGAGAAGACACATCAATGAATACGTTATGTAATTAGAATAGACTTCCAAACGTGAATTGTTAACTTTAGATAAATTGTACATGAGAAATATGTAGTTAAGTTCATCAAATTAAAATTTTCACAATAAAGGAACATCTCCTTGTATCAACCATACAACTGCCTATTACCTTGTGTGGAATATTGGTAATTGTATACAATTACATATAAGTTGGAGCTGAGTAACAATAAATCTTTTATTGAAAGTTGTAACGCTAGATATAAATGATTACTACACATTCATAACTAGTGTAAAGAACTAAAACTAAACTTCAAAGACCAGGTACTTAGGAACAACACACGCTCAACGAGTTGTAGTATGTAGTGACATAATTTTTATCATAGACAAGAAAGTATTTCTTTATTAAGTGCCCCCCAACACATTAACTCTATTACATATAATTCATTCAATATGGAACCAGAAATGTACAATGAGACTTTGAAATCACCAAGAGTATATGCTTATGTTTGATATAATATATATATATATATATATATATATATATATATATATATATATATATATATATATATATATAGATAGATAGATAGATAGATAGATAGATAGATATATAGATATATATATAAATAGATTCTTAGTTCCCTACAGGGTTAGTGGCCATAGGCCATTTAATCAAAGAAGACAATATGTATAAAAATTGTTTAACAGTCAAATTTAAAAACCCAAACCAATCCATTATAAGGACAATAAACTAGTCCACTATCAAACCAATACACCACTTAGCAGTGGAGGAGAAATTTAGCTTGAAATTGAATATAAAAAAAACTAATCCAAAGATATTTTGGCACGTGGAAAAAAAAGGGATCATTTTTAGAAGGAAACATGATTAGAAGCTCATAATATTGACATGATTCATGTTAGATAATTATATATTACAGAGCAATGGAACACATAAAATATTGCAGAAATATAAACACAGAAAATGCATAAAACAAGAGAGACACAGATATGTGTGGTTCACCGAGTTTGGGCTATGTCCATGAAGAAATAGCCAGTCCTTCCTTTAATATTAACCAACAAACTGAAGAGATACAACTTACAACAGATTCGCTGTAATTCCCTCTTCGCTCTCAATCTCCTCTCTCTTCCTCACTCATATACATAGATGCAATACAATTCCCTCATATATAGCGTGGGGTTGCCTTCTAGGGCAAAAAACCCTAAATTAAATATAACTTCTATCGTCGAATCTCCACCTAATGAATGGCCTAGATTGACTACGAAATTACAACATTTTACAAAGCAATTTTATATCTATTCTTAGCTTCGGGGGTGTTGCCCCCAATCCCTCCTCCAGGGGGGGCTCCCAAAGGTCGCAGTCACCCCCCCGTGGACCCCCCCTACACCGAATATTTTACGGGCAGCGTTTCCACCCCATTACTAACTAGGGTCCAATGCAGTGATACCTTTGAATATAGAAGATAATCAAGCTCCACACCCAACAATCTCCCACTTGGAGACTGATTATAGAAACTCCATCACTGCTTCATTGTTGGACAATGACTCCACTTTGGACCTAGCTATTTCTCATCTTCTTCATCATACTTGAATACCAATTGAAATTGAGAAAATTCTCAGTTTCTCGCTAGTTACAACTTTTGTTAACATATCTGCAGGATTCTTGCCAGTGTTTATCTTTTCTAGCTTCATCTGTCCATCTTCCAACGCTGACCGTATGACATGGTACTTGAGTTGTATATGTTTAGCCTTGGAATGAAATGTAGAGTTCTTTGAAATATGTATGGCACTCTGGATGTCACTGTATAACTTTCCTAACCCTTGCTTCTTACTCAATTCATCTAGAAACCTTTGTAACCAAATCATTTCTTTACTAGCTTCTGTAGTAGAAACATACTTTGCTTCTGTTGTTGAGAGTGCAACAACACTTTTCAATTTTGAGACCCAACTAACAGTTGTTCCACCTACAGTAAACACATACCCTATTGTGCTTCTTCTATTATCTCTATCACCCGCCATATCTACATCAACATATCCCCATAGAGCAATGTTTGAACCACCAAAGCATAATTCTTGATTTGTGGTACCTATCAAATACTTGAGAATCCACTTCATTGCCATCTAATGTTCTTTTCCTGAATTTTTCATGTACCTACTTACAACTCCCACTGCATGTGCAATATCAGGCCTTGTGCAAACCATTGCATACATTAAGATTCCAACTGCTGATGCATATGGAACTTTAGACATATGAGCCATTTCTTCCTGAGTCTTGGGACACTCCTTGCTTAATTTGAAATGGCTAGCCAAAAGTATAATAACTGGTTTTACATTCTGCATATTAAAACTTTCAACACCTTTTCTATGTACTCACTTTGAGACAATGTTAATTTGTGATTCTTCCTATCTCTAGTTATTCTCATACCAAGGATTTGTTTTGCAGCACCCAAATCCTTCATTGCAAATATGTTTGCCAATTTTCTTTTGAGTGCATTTATTTCCTGTATGTTAGAACCTACAACAAGTATGTCATCTACATACCATAACAATATAATATAGATGCCATCATTTTTCCTTTTGAGATAAACACAATGATTAGAGTGACATCTAGTATAACCTTCTTCAGACATAAACCTGTCAAATTTTAGATACCACTACCTTGGAGCCTGTTTTAATCCATACAAGCTCTTCGTCAACCTGCACACTAGTTTCTCCTTCCCTTTTACCTCATATCCTTGTGGCTGCTGCATATATATCTCTTCCTCCAGATCCCTATGGAGAGAGGTTGTTTTTACATCTAACTGCTCAGGATGCAAATATTCAGCTACTACTAGACTTAAAATAGTTCTGATTAAAGTCATTTTAACAAAAGGAGAAAATATATCATCAAAGTCTATACCCGTTTTATGTGCAAACCCTTTCACCACAAGTCTAGCTTTATACCTTTTTCTACCTCTATTTTCTTCCTTCAACTTGTAAACCCATTTATTCTGCAACGTTGTTTTACCTGCAGGAAACCTCACTAAGTCCCTAGTCTGGTTATGTGCGAAGGACTCCATCTCTTCTTTCATGGCTTTCTCCCACTTCTTCCTAGTTTCTACCTTCACTACTTCTTCATCACATTCTAGTTCACCAGAATCAGTCAACAGTACATAATATAATGAAGGAGAGTATCGTTTAGGGGGTATACTTATCCTGGTAGATCTTCTAACACCACTTTTAGGTGTTTGAGGTGCATTTTGCTGTTGTGGTTGTTGTTCTGGCTATCATCACTTGTTCAGGCGTCATCACTTTTTCTGTGATCTCATCAAGCACTGTGTATTCTCTGTTTTATTTTTCTTGTTTCTTTTCTTATAGCTGATCCTTATACAAAATGTTTTCATTGAATATGACATCTCTACTCCTAATGATTTTGTTCTTTTCCTAATCATAAAAGCGATAACCAGAATCATTAACACCATATCCAATAAAGGTACATTTATTTGATTTTGCCTCAAGCTTTTTTCTATTTTCTTTATTAGTGTGGACAAAGGCTTCACAACCAAAAGTCTTTAAAAAAGAGTAGTTTACCTTTTTACCTTCCATGCCTCCTCTAGAATACCACCATCCAAGGAACTTGAAGGCCCTCTGTTTATTAGATAAACAACACTATCTTCAACATCTACCCAAAATTGTAAAGGCAATCTTGCATGCAATCTCATGCACCTTGCACGCTCCATGATTTTCCTGTTCATCCTTTTCGACACACCATTTTCTTGCGGTGTTTCTGGAACTGTGTTCTCTCTACAAATTCCATTCTCTGAATAGTACCTATCAAACTCTTTGCTACAATATTCACCTCCATTTTCTGGTCTGAGACACTTCAACCTTTTTCCTGTCTCATTTTCAACCAAATCTTTCCATTGCTTGAAATTATCAAATACATTATATTTATTTTGAATACGATAAATCCAAGTTTTTTTGGTTGCATCATCAATAAAAGTAACATAATAACAAGAGCCACCAAGAGATGATACCTAAGCAGGTCCCCATACATCTGTATGCACAAGCTCTAAATTTCGCTCTACTTTTCTTTCCCAACTCTAAGGAATCTAACTCTCTTCTGTTTTCCATAAACATAATTCTCACCGAATTGTAAATCAACATGCTTCAAACCTGGTAACAAATTTCTTGAGTGAAGAATCTGCATCCCCTTCTCACTCATGTGCCCAAGCCTATGGTGCTACAATGTCGTATCTTCTCCTATAGAGGTTAAAGTATTAACATAATTAGAAATACCATCGCATAAATACAATGTACCAACCTTTCGTCCTTTCACTATTACCAGAGATCCTTTAGTGACCTTCCAGGTTTTATCTATGAAAGTAGTTACGCAACCTTCACCTCCCAACTTCCCTATTGAAATCCGATTTTTCTTCAGATCTGGAACATGTCTTACCTCCTTCAATAGCCACTGATTTCCATTTTGTTGTTTTATGAAAACTGTACCCATTCTAATGATTTTATAGGGTTTATCATCACCCAATCAAACCTGTCCAAAATCTCCTTTAACATAGTCATAAAAATGTTTCCTATTAGGTGTGGCATGGAATGAAGCCCCTGAATCTACCACCCAAGCATCAATAATATTTTCTAATGAAAGAATCAAAGCATCTTGCAACACATCACCTGTTACATTCGCTTCATGATTAGTTTCTTGTTGCGCATCCCCTTCCTTTCCCTTTCAAGACTTGCATTCTTTCTTCAAGTGTCCTTTCTTCCCGCATTTCTAGCACACTATCCCCAATCTAGACTTGGATCTGCCTTTTCTTGACTTACTGCGATATCTAGGACTCTTTCCTCTTTCCATTTTTCTTCCCCTAGTCTCTGCAGTCTCACCAGAGCTTTTCGTCGCTAAGGATTGCACCAAAAACATCATCAAACTTTAAAGTACTAGATCTAGAGATAGAGTTACTAATGGCCATAACTAAACCATTCCAACTTTCTGGAAATGAGCACAGAAATAATAGAGCCCTAACTTCATCATAAAAAGTTACCCCTACAGAACTTAACTGACTAGTAACTGTATTAGATTCATTTAAATTATCAATAACAGATCCACCTTCTCACATCTTCATATTAAATAAATGCTTCATAAGAAATCCCTTATTTGAGGCCGATGGTTTTTCATATAGTTTGGCCAATGTTGAAATTAAATCCTCTGTTGTCATTTCCTTCGAAATATTGAATGCTACCGACGTCGCTAGGCACAACTGTATTGTTCCAAGTGCCTTTCTCTCAAGAATATCCCATTCTGTGTCTGTCATAATCATCTACTTCTTTAGATTTCTTCTCAATGGTTGGTACAGATCTCTTTGATATAGATAATCTTCCATCTGCATCTTCCATAGCTGGTAGTTTTGGTCATTAAATTTTCGACCCTAAACCTACCATCTTCCACCATTCCTCCCACTCGAACCAGGAACCCTTCTCTCCTGTGACTTTATCAGCCAAATAGACCTTCAGCTCTGATACCAGTTGTTAGAGAACTATATATTATAGAGCAATGGAACACATAAAATATTAAAAAAATATAAACACAGAAAATGCATAAAACAAGAGAGACACAGATATACGTGGTTCACCTAGTTTGGGCTACATCCATGGAGAAACAACCAGTCCTTCCTTTTATATTGTATAACAAACTAAAGAGATACAACCTACAGCAGATCTGCTATAATTCCGTCTTCGCTCTCAATCTCCTCTCTCTTCCTCACTCAGAATACAGATATACATAGACTCAATACAATTCCCTCATATATAGCGAGAGGTTTCCTTCTAGGGAAAAAAACCCTAAATTAAACATACCTTCTATTGTCATATCTCCGCCTAATGAACAACCCAGATTGACTACGAAATTACAGCATTTTACAAGGCAATTTTATATCTATTCTTAACTTCGAGGGTGCTACCCTCGATCCCCCCACCAGGGGGGGCTCCCAAAGGTCACAGCCGCCCCCCTCGGACCCCCCCTGCAACAAATATTTTACGGGCATCATTGCCACCCCATTATGAACTAGGGTCCAATGTGGTGATACCTTTGAATACAGAAGATAATCAGGCTCCACACCCAACAATTCATACAAGGCTATAACTTAATTCCTCACCTGCAATGGAAGATAAAGCATTAATAGTTAGGATTAAGCTTCTCAATCCAAGTGAAATGTACAAACTAATAATTTGAAGGAAGGGTTACCTATAAGAGTGTCTCCCCTTTTGCAGAGTTCTAATGACACTACAAAATGATGGAAGAAAAGACCTATATTATATCAGAATATACGGTTGCATAATGAGAAAAACTAAATCTATTTATAGAAGGAAAATATAATAGTAAAAATATAATTATCGTAGGAAAGACACTTGACAACTCCTGCTCAACAATTCCACAACAAATGGTTTGGAAAATAATTATGAAAGGAATTCACATGGGTTTCGAGTAAAATTTGAGGTTGAGCATCAAGGCTCCACAAAAGCTGCAGAAAATAAATTTAATTAGTGGTCAATAATCGAATTCAACAATGGTTGGAGAATTTTCAAGAAAAAAATTAGTACGATACCTTTACATTGCTAAGCGAGCATGGAATAGATATCTCCTTGACACCATTGTGTTGTAGGAACTGCAAAAACCTCCAAAATTTTGGCCTACACTCAAATTTCGAAGCCTACTGTGGATCCTGTGGTCGGTCATTCCCTAGTCACTTATTGGTAAGATGATGATTTCAAGCTCTCTTCTCCAATCTCAAGAGTCATTCATGCTTTTATATTTATAGAGAAAGTGTCATCTTCAAGCATGGCATTTATCACTTATCATGCAAAGGGAAGTTTTGGTTTACTTCAAGGGGAAATATATCTAGAAATGAGATGTTCTCATCATATAGACATGTTTCACAATCATTTCCAAATTTTCATGCATTATTACACAAGTTTCATCATTATCCTCACAAAGTCTATTGTCGGAGTTGCACTTGTCGTAAGCTACCACAAAGGTTGTTGCATTTAGTGAAGTATGTTTTCATATGTTCTATATGATCTATGTTGTATCACTAAGTGTCCAAATGTATGGTCAAAGTCAATTTCTATCACTATTCACATCGGCTCCACTGATCCCACACTTAGCTAAATTCCAAAGGATTCCTAGAAACCTAGCCTCACCTAGCCTTCCTGAACTATGCACTTCAGATCTCCAACCCTCAAGGTTTTCTTTCCCTACTGGAAATGTGCAACACGCAGAAATCCTAGCATCCTTGAGAATCCAAAACAATGCAGAGGCTACCTCAAGTGACCTTCACTTAGTCGGAGCTCACTGCCCTCAAGAACTACGTATATTTTCCCCCCAAGCCTCTCTACTGCTCAACCCCCCTTGCCTCTGAAAAATACATAGATTTATCCTCTAGGGCCTCATTCTGTAGTAGTAACTACCTACTTAAACAATGAAATTATGTCCCTCAGTAGGCACTACAAAAATCTTTCCCTCAGTGGGCACTGTGCAGTCATATCCCTCAGTCAAATATAGTCACTGAGCCTTCTCCCCCGTGACCTTATACCAGTTCTGGTATAGTCAGTGGATTATCATGCAACACCTTAGACTAAGGGTTTATCAAATTAATTTCATATTTTCACGAGTTGATTACAAATACATTAATTCTACCAGGTTATCGCAAGATGATTAAGAAGGAGATGAAGAAGGAGGACATGTTAGATGATACTTAAGGAGCTAAGGAGAAAATATAACTATTAGATAAGAAAACCAAGGAACCGAGGGTACAATAGAATATTGGGACCGCATGTTGACTCCATCTGATTCTCAACCTTTTGGAGGGTAGGTATGAAAAACAAATCACATATTTCATGAAGTTGAAATACTCCTCTTAGTGTACCATGAATGGCAACTTATCATTTTCATATCATTATGTCTTCAATGACATGTATGGTCATAAACACTAAAATTCATTCCATGTGTCTTCTCTAAGTGTTTTGCCCCTCATTCTGGTTGGATCAACTATTGTCTCTTAGCATGTTTGACTATTATGACATGTTTGTGAGCCTTATCTAATGGTTTTGAAGGTCAAACCCTATGTATATGAGTTTTCCTAACCATGTAAACACATGTCACGCTCATACACAAAGTCTTGAGCTTTGTTGCACAAGTGTCATCACGGCCAACCTAAAGTCTATCTCAAGTGTCGCGCTTGCCGCTTCTTGACTTGAGATAGTCACGCAGAGGGTAGTTCCTTGTTTTTTATTCGGGTGGTCAATTTTTTCATGTCATCGATGTATGTTAAGTGTGTGATCACATTTCAATTTCATCACAGGTCAATCTAACTCTTGCACTTAGCCATTTTCAAAAAATCTTCTTGACCAGGTAACTTAGCTTCACCGAGCCTTATCTGAGCTACGTATTGTGCAGTCAAACCCCTCAAGGATGTGATCTTTGTTCCTTGAACTGCGCAGTGCACAGTCACTGTCCTCCAGGGAAATTGTACTATGCAATTCCAGACCCAACAACCTTCCTTGACCCCCAGAATTGCATAGTTTTCCCTCCTAGTCTACCTTGAACTACGCACTTCACACCTTCAATCCTGAATATTTTCCCTTGCCTATTGGAACCCCATAGTGTGCAGATATCCCAACCTCCCTTGTCCTCCAAAATTGCACATATGTGTCCTCTAATAACCTTCCCTCAGTCATAACTCACTATCCTCAAGAGCTACGTAGATTGGTCCTCCAGGACTCTCTGCTGACTAGTCCTCCTTGCCTCTATAAGTTGCGTAGATCTGTTTCTCAAGGTCTCATCCCATATTAGGCACTATCTTCCTAAACTACGCCATCCTGACTCTTAGTGGCCACTGCATAATTTTTCTCCCAAGTGAGGATTGTGCTGAAAAGTTCCTCAATCAAGCCGGAGCTACGGTTTGCGCAATCTTAATGATCAAGCCCTCTCCCTGTCACCTAGAACTACATAATGCATAGTTATTGAGCCCTCTATCCTAGCTTGTCATATGTCTTGGGCTTAGTTCGTGATGCATCATCTTCAGATAGGGAATCTTTGGATTGATGTTAACCTGTCATAAGTGAATTGCAGAAACAGGTACACTATAAAGCCATGGTGAGATGATGAATAACAAGAAGGAGGGAAGAATGTCTAGGAACTCACTTGTAGTTGAAAAGATGAATGAACCTATCAAGAGCAAGAAAAGGGACAGAAGTTTTCAACCACCTCCCAACATCGAAGATTATTGAGGACCCTACATCATCAAGCTGTGTGGAGGACAAGAGAAAGCATATCGAAGAACACATATATCACTCAACAATGATAGTGACTTGACATTTCCATATCATAAAGACAGTCTATGTGACCAGTTTCATGTCAAGTCGTGTCATGAGTTTCCATGTGCCACATCACTATTATGGGCCATGTATGTTGTAAATCAAATGTATTATAAAGTGAAAGTCCAATGGACACATAAGAATATGAAGAGTCACGTAAGTTGAAAACTCACAGGAAGTTGAATAGTCATGAGGGTATTCAAAGAGTAACAAAGGGGAAGGCATCACCCTTGGTTATATATAACCCTTCATTGTATGAGCAAAGGACTTTTCAACTTGGCTACTCCCACAAGGCATTAGAGAGACTAGCTAGTTCTTTGAGGAGCAAGGAGTGGCTCCAATGTCCCACTACTAGGCCTGTGACGTACAATGTAAATATGTGTCTTGAAACCTTTTCTTAATAAAAAAAAATCCTTTTAAGGCTAGCACGTTCTTCATGCATGAATTATCAATGCTTGTAAGACTATGCTATGGATGCTTGTATTTCATGTTTTCTTCCACATGTACTAAGATAGTTGAACTATTTCAGTGAATGTGTTGTAATGGTTGCTATTTGTGTCTCTTCCTTATGGAATATTTTGTGAGATACTTGATAGACCTTTCCTCACTTATCAGTTATAACAATTGTCATGTCCGTTGGATGTTAGACGAATATTCCCTCGACCATTGGTTGTAACAACTATGGCATTCGTTTTGGACTATTCTGCTGGATATTAGACCGGTTCTTCTGGTTCATGTATGTCTCTTCCTGCGTGGTACTATTACCTCTCACTTAGAGGCTCACTTTTCTCCCCCCCTTTTGCAGTAAGAGAACCTAGACACAGTTGTACTACAAACTCACCTTACTTTTCAAAGACACCATTGTATCAATCTTGTTGTAGACATATTTGGGCACTACAACCCGAATCACATATGTCCATAAACCAAGGGCTTCTAAGTCCCTAAAATTGTTGTTTCATACCCTAAAGAACAAGGTCAGCTAATTACATAATCTCCTAGAAGTTCTCCATGAAAAGCTACTTAGAACTGGTCAAAGCAAGACCATACAGACTGCCTAGTGCTAAAGGTGTGATGCATCTTACCTACCACATGCAAAAAGTGAGATGCATACTGGAAAGCCCTTCTATAGGGTGCGATGAGTGAGAGTAGACAAATGGCACAAGCAGTTTGCTAGGCGGAAACCCATAGAATCTTCTAGAAACTGCTCATTTGACACTTCCCTCTCTCAGTTCACCCAGGGATGAGTAAGAGATCTAAAATCTCCATGTGGAACCATGAACTATTAGAGAGATTACACTAATGAAAATACCAGAAGCTGACTCACGCCCCTGCAAATATTTATAAATGGATACCTCATCCAAGAGATCCAAAGGTTGGAATTTTGTAATTTGCAAAGATGTGTTGTTGGTTTCTCTTTGAAGACATTGTTGGGTGATCTTGCTTTGTGTGAGGTGAAGAGGGCTTTCAAGCTGGGAGGACGGCACTGGGTCAGACCAAGTGGTTGTAATCCTCTCTTCTACGACTTTTACTAATAAAGTTATTTGAGTTTTCCTCCATATTCTTGTGTATATCTGAATATTGTGTTGATGTATGCATTTTTATGGTCAATATATATCTGATCCTATATTGTTTATAGTGAAATATCTCTATGCTTTGATGGTATTATGCTGCTGTGAATCTACAGGTTCTCTTTGAAGCGGGACAAGTAAGGAAGCAGTGGCGAGATTCTGGCAAAGGGGAAAGGAAACAAGCAAGGATCCAAACGGAAGATTGAGGTTGGTACTCTCTGCTTCTTTCTCATCTCTCTCTCTTAAAGGAAAAACAAGTGACTTTAATCTATTTGTTTCTAAGATAGCTACCTGTCTTAGTGGGACTAACAGCTCTGAATAGACACTAGATTTCCCGATAACAAAATGGCGACTCCACTGGGGAGTGATTAGTTTGATTGATTGTCTCTATTTGTTTGATTCATAAACCATAGACGGAGCCTGAAGTCAAGCCAGCTAGCCTTCGAACTGCATTTCCTATGCAAGTGCAAAGTATATCAATGCTACTTCAGTCAATCTCTGGGTTTGTTTATGACCTAAACAATTGACTTGCAAACATCCTAAGTGCCCTAGAGGTAGCTTGAGTAACCCCATTAGATCAGCCCTAGACTTTGTAGTTACTGACTATCATTTTCTTGGCCTAAATACCTGAACTAAACTACAAACTGTGACGCAAAACCAAGTTAAAGTCTCGCTCCTTGACCATCGCACCCTCTCCTTTAGGAAATTTGGATGCATCGCACCTCCCATGTGCAGTAGGTGGGATGCATCCCTGTTTCCCTGTGTTATAGGTGCGATGATTAGACAAGACTAAATCAGCCTCTAGATTTTGGTTTTTCTTCACTGCAGTTTTATTTAGGAGTTTTGTTGTCTGTGATCAGTAGACCACTATTGAAACACCCTTTCTTTGGATCATCCAACCTCTATTGTACAAAGAATTGTGAATGTTTTTATGTATTGTGTGCCATTTATAGTTCTCTTTTACGAAGAAGTATCTTAATCGAATTGTCGTCTTTTGATTTGGAAGTGTCGCAAGTGTCGTTTTTAGTCAAATAAAAGAATCCTACTATTGCTGATAGTCGATTGTACTGTTACTCTTGTATTTGATCTAAATTAGTAGTATTTCAAGTGTCAGAAGTAGTTTTCGATTCAAAATCGCAAAGTGCCGTCTTGCCTTCCTGTCATTTTTTCAAAAGAAAATCATTAGTACTGTCGCTTTGAAAGAAGAAATAATTCAGATTTGTATTTAGCATTCTTTTTTTCATTCACACACTAAGAAAGTGGAAAACTAATACATGTGCATGCATTTGAATTTAGACTACTTGTTGATTTTGATTTAGGACAGTGCATCTAGTGTGTGCTCTCTGCTCTATGTTGAAAGGATTTCATTTCTCTTTCCTTCGTAGCTAGGATTTTCATTGCAAAAAGAGGATTAAACGACTGTTTATCATCTTAGACTTCATTTTAGGAATTGTATATCTACATCATATGGTGAACCTAAAAGGCAAATTTCTTAATAAAGATCAACTGTAAAATAAATTTAATGAACATAAAAATGCTTTGGAAACTAACACACAACATCTCGAAGTCTAGGCTAGAGACATATTCCAGCATCGTAAAGCCTGGTAACTGTCACTTTCACCGTAGGTTGGGTGATTCTGCCTCTTTGAGATGACAAGTGCCAGTACGGACTTGTGCTCCCACGTACCATGGAGTATATATTGGGAGACCACAATAGGCTATATCCTTTATCCTTAGGAAGCCGTGTCTGCGGCCCTATTGATTGCAATGCACTAAACACAACATTCGGGAAGATTAACTTCCGTACCGTAAAAAGTATTCTGCAGTTTTGCGATTGGTTTGGTAATCCCTCTGTCTAGATTTCTAGAGTAGTCTCTTTCATTCCCTTTCAGACTCCTTAATGGAAAAGGTCCATATGAGCACTTGTCACTTCAGGCTCATTAAATATCGAAGGTGACTAGAGTCATCTTTAGCTTTTTCTCTACTCTTAAAAAGTGAAAAAGCAAGTTCTTTCAAAGCATCTAAAATTCATTTAATACGGAATAACATTTTCCCCTCTTATTTTGAGTTGATAAAACAATCGTAATCGTGGAAGAAAGTCAATCAAAACATCGTCGTTCATGGAGACTGACAAGTCAACCGTCTTTGATTCCGGAAACCAAAACATTATGGGTCAAGTGAACTCGTTTAACTGGGTCAAAGTCTCTTGGTTTGTTTGAAACTTGTGTTTCAACACCCTCTGAGACTCTAGTTGCTCCAACCATTTCTGGTATCCCTGCCTCTATAGAAGAAGTTCCGCAGTTACAAGAGGACATTGGAACTGATCCTAGTGTAACAGTAAACACTTCTATTCCTGAACTAGCACCATCCAAGGTTGATTTAGAAGGTGTTACCCCTCCAACATCTGTCTCTACAAAATTTATACCTTCTTCGGCACCATAAATATTTTACGGACCTGACAGTCTACCTCTTCCACCTCGATTGATTGCTATAGAAGAGATTATGGAGGATCTTCCATCTAATACTCCATTGTATTTTGGGACTGAGATCCACCTATATCCTTCTACTTCAGAAGTTAATACCCCTTCATCACAAGTTCCTATAGAAGCGCTGGGAAGTCTTTTGGATAGACTCGATATGTCTAGACAACCATCGACAGCTAGGACTATCTCATCCGATACAGCGGTAGTAGAACCTCTTGCCACCACTTCGACGATGTTCACTAGTATACCATCTGTCCCAACTAGCTCTTATCCGCTAGAAGGAGTCCACCCAGGGACTGTTTCGACAGTTTGGTCTGTTCACATTTGTTCATCCAGAATAGTATCTGGAATCTCTTATGTTGAATCTCAACAAATTGATCCTTCACAAAAATGTCAATTTGGGCAGTATAGTCTCCAAAGGCCAATCATTCCCTTAAGCACTGGATTGCTGCCATATGGAGGGCACTACACCCTTTCATTTTTCCGTCCGGGAGAACAACCATATGAGATTTCACAACCGAATTCAGGTCAAATTGGAATCACATCCAGTGGTTGGGTGCCAATACTGCCAAAACAACCAAGAGTTGTATACTCAATGCAACCAAGTCTCCCTATGTCGAACATCCCCACTACACTAGCTATTGTGACAGTGTCACAAGTACAAGTATTTCCTGTTCTATTCCAACCTCAAGTTTCTCAAGTCATTGTACAACAGCCTCTTGTCTCTGTGACACAACCGCAATCGCCAGCGGGTGGCTCCTTAACTAGAGCGACTCAGGCTCAAACAGGTACTATTACCCCTCATCTTGGTCAAATGTCCAGTATTGGGAAACAACAAATGGTTTCACAACCATGGCTGGTGCAATATTAACAACCGCAATTCCAACAAGCTTACTAAGGACCTGAGCAGAAAAAATTTGCAAGTAATGGGCAGCCATACATTCAAAATGGTTATAACCAATCATCTCAAATTCGTTATGCCCAACCACCTTATGAAAGCTATCAGCATCAAATGCATTATGCTGGTATGCAAAGACCCACTGCTCAGGTGATCCCATCTTATCTTGGGTATGCTTCACCAAACCTGAATCAACAGTTGCCCTTCGTGTCGAATCTAGAGTTACCAGATCTAAATTGGCTAACAAATGATCCAATCGCTTATGCCCCTTGGTGGCTGGCGATTCCTCATAAACTTTCATCAGATATTCCTAAATTTAATTGAAATCTGGGTGAATACCTGTCGAATCATGTGATGACCTCTCATTTGTGGTGTTCATCCAACACTCTCAATGATGATTCAATTCGGCTTTGCCTTTTTCAGTGAACGTTAACTGGTCTAGTAGCAAAATGGTACATCGAATTTCCTAGAGCTTCGTTTCATAACTTCAGCGCCCTTGCCACAACCTTTTTAACCCATTTTCAATTACCAATAAGGTATGAAATAGGAACAGAGCTTCTTACCAATTTGAAGCAAACGACAGCCACATATCTGTTCATATTCATGAATGTCGACGTCGTCGTAGAATGGTGAAAACATATGTCCTTGATCAGCTACTAGTTGGATGGTTTATTAAGTCTTTGTTACCTTCTATAACAAAAGATGTGGCGAAGGGGGGGTTGTCATTGAAGAGCAAGTGATTGCTCGTGCGCAATATCTAGACTTGATCTATACTCAGTCTGGCACGCTCTATGAAAAAATCCCTGATGCTCCAAGACCATAATTTTCCATTCCTCCTCCTCCTAAATCAAACAAAGACTCTCATGTCATTGATGGCATGATAGGTACGATGAGCACAAAATTGACAAAGGATACATCTAAGAAAGCTCGTAAGATTTCTGATCAAAATGCAAATGAATAAATTCTCGCCTTGGAGGTTAATGCCATGTCAACTGACAAAGGCAAAGAACTGAAGAAACGAGGAGGCAAGAAGAAAGGGAAGAGCAAAAAGAAGAAACAGATGATACGTCTCCTGAAAGATCTTCTGCAAACCCTTCTGGGCAAAAGAAACCTACTCAGCCATGCCTCATATGCGATGAGGATCATTGGACAAGAGATTTTCCATATAAAGCTGAAGTTAAGAAATTCTTTATGAATTCAAAAACCTCAGCAGTATTGACTGATCCATTTCCAAACCCAGGAACCAATCTGGTTGCTAGTGACAATGCTTCCCCATCCCAAGTCCTTATGCTATCCATTTCGAAATAGCAAAATGATGCTTTGATATCGACAAGGAATAAAGATTACGGGAATCCACAGTTGTCAAACAACAAGGCTACTGATCAACCTAGTAGTTCGACAACAACTTCGACCAAAGTTGTGCCACCCATCATTCCTGAGCTAACAATAAAGCCGCCAAAGGGAGTAGTACACAAATCGACATTTAATCCTCATGGAAAAGTGGCATAGAATTATAATATAGTAGAGGACCTGGCCCAATCATCGTCCGCTATGTCGAAACTTGAGGTACTGCAAAATTGCCCCTCCCAAAAACAAGCTTTATTATCAACAATAGGTGGGATTGACCCAGCGGATTCCAATCTTGTGGCCTTTAATCATAAAGGATATGACCCACAGTTACCAGCTCAGCTCGGTTTCCTCATTCAAGTGAAAGCCATCAACAAAACTGTTCAACGAACAATTATTGATGAGGGGGCATCTACATGCATTATGTCAATGAGCTGCTGGAAACCTTTGGGCTCACCACCCTTGTCACGATTGTTGATGACATTAAAAGAATTTGATGGATGAACTTACACTCCATATGGGATTTTAAGTAACTTACAACTCAAACTGGGGGAAAAAATAGTATAAATTGATGTGGAGGTTATCGATGGAAACCTCAATTACAACATCCTACTGGGAAAGCCTTGGATTTATGCTATGGCTACCGTTGTGTCAACATACTTCAGAAAGATTGCATTTTCCTTCCAAGGGGGAATTACAATCGTCGACCAACAGACATTCCACCCCAATAGTTCACAAGTTACGGGAAGCATTCTGATGATCCACGGAAGCTCTCAGTCGCTTCAAAATATCAGAGCAGGCCTACCAAAAGACCCTACATGATGGCTACTTTTTCCCGACCACCTCCAAACGACTTGGCGGAAGTGGCAACAGTGGGAACATGCAATATGGTATCTTCCACTCAAAATATGTCCAAACACGATATTAGCATGGATCGTCACCAGGTGTTGCCTCCGAACCCAATAGAAATATTGTAGCAATCAATGTTCTTGGCCTGGGGAGCAAACCCAAATCAACGCTAATCAAGTGTTTGGATAGATAGTTATAAGGAATATGGAACCTCTTCAGATCCTTGGTCGCATGTACATTCTATAGACGAAGGAATCATTCAGTCAATGATGATAGGAGAGGCACCATGGGAAGATTACCACCATCGTTCTCTTCTTCCGGATCACCACGAAGATTATTCCAGCAACCTTAATCATCCTTCAGTTTTTGATTTTCTATCAAATACTATAAATACAGTGGATTATGAGGATAGTTCTTTTATTGTGTCAACCTCATTAAAAAATGAAACAACTCCCTTTCCAAATCGAGTCTTTCATTACGATCTCGTAAAATCCAAGTTGAGTCTTTTAAAGATTTCGAAGGTAAACATTCATTCCAACCACCTCGTTGAATGCAATGAAGCTTGGGGGGCATGCATCTCGATTTGCATCACTATGTTGGGGGCATGTGAACTTATAACAAGCATAGTTTTTCATTTCAAGCTTGTGTAAACATGAAACCGAATCTGAGCATATGTTGTCGCATGGTTCAAGCTCATTAAAAAATTAACCAGGCTACGAGTAGTTTTACGCGAAGTTCAAGCTCGTTAAAAATTAAACCTAGCAATGAGCATATGTTCCAACAGAGTTTAAGCTCATTAAAAAATGAACCCACCTCCGGTAAATAACCATTGTGAATGATTATCATCAGATTTTGAGCCTTGTTCGTGTTCTTACCATCACCTCCACTCTGGTTTAGCCAGTCATTTGCTCCATTTGATTGTTTAGCCCTTTTGAGGAACATCTGCGACAAGTGATCCTATTAGCCACCTTCTTTACACTGTCATGATTGGAAAGTTCCAAACCTTACCTGGAACCAGCTGCTATCTGAAAACATCACTCGTTCCTCAGAAAATGAGTCTCTTTTAAGCTCTTTTCATCTGACTCGAAAAATATGAAAAGATTGCTGAGCAATTGGCCTCTCCAACTTGTTAAAGTGATTCGAAGTGCTATCCCTCCTCTAGATTTTAATTTTTTTGGACCTAAGGAATTATTCACAAAAAGATCAAGCATTTGTCTTGTTCGGCTAGTTAAAACTATCGAAAAGTCATCCCTTTCGCATTTTTTTATAATTTTTCAGACTTAAGGGATTATATTACGAAAAAGGAATCTTGGAGTCTTATTTCCGTCCCTTTTCAGACTCTCTAAAATTGAAAAGGACCGAGTTATCCTTGTCGTTAGACTCATTAAAACAATACCGACAAACTTGTCCATTCAGACAAGAGCGAGTTTCACTATTGCTAGGCTCGTTAAAAAATAGCAACGGGTTTGCCCGAAGGGAAAATTATAGAACAAGAATATGTTATCCTCCTCAAGCTTGAAAAAAATAAAGAGGTACTGGTCAGAAATGACTGGGGAAAATTGGGAAGAAAACTTGAAGAAACTTTATTGGTAGCAGGTTGCTCTTGAACATGACATTTTCACTCCATCACCATGATTGAGTCAGGTTGAGTTAATCCATTCACCAGTCATATCACCATTGGTCCACCGTACCATCCACTTTTGGGGTTAATGATACCAATCCATTTCAGTGTCACCGATATGTTCAAGAGAAGTCGCTCAGAGAATTTACCTACCCAGCTTGTGTCTCATTTGCTACAATACCTTCATGCTTCATTCTTTCATGACCGCCACCCTGAACCTTATATCATCAGATCGTTTTCACCTCTACAAAATCATTTTCTCTGTTCCATGTTGTAGATGTGGGATCCACTAATGCCCTCCTACGATGGGTCACTTCTTGTCGACATCAGCTCATTATCCAAGAACCCCACCTAGGAACAACCCTTTTAGTACTTTGAAGCTTGCATGCCTCAATGACAAGTTTCTAACTTCCGACGACAGGTTTACATTAATGGCCTTCGACCGAAATATTTTGTGTGGTGTTTGACATCAACTCATGTATTCAAACCACGTGAATTGTACTGCAGTACCTTGAGGGTTATCATCATCATCGGTGATTCCTCTCGCACCTGTTAACAACTTACATCATTGGTTGGTAGTCAGGCGATGTCTTTCTATGTTCAACATCAGTATATCTTTTCACATGGATTGACTTGTACTTTCGAGCAAAGATTGAACGAGTTTTGAAGGCCCTGGATCTAGTTTCATCCATTCAGGCTGCGATATATTCAGGAAAATAAAGACATAAAATGTACATCATTGCCGCACAGATAATCAGCCAAACTAAGGGATGATGGCTCTACCAGAATCATCAGTCTGCACACAGATGGTTGTCTGTCCTATGTACATGAAAATGAATTTATCAAGCTGAGCATGGGTATGCTCGCCTCAGCTAGATCATGAAAATATTATGAAGATAATGTATTGTATTGTATCTTATTACAGGTCACCTTCCAGTGCGAAAAACCTCGGATCCTCATTATAAAGCATTTCACCCGACATCAAAAGATTTACGACCTCATGCTTTAGGGGGAAATTGTTATAGACATATTTGGGAACTACAACCCCAATCACATATGTCCATAAACCAAGGGCTTCTAAGTCCCTAAAAGTGTTGTTTCATACCCTAAAGGAGCAAGGTCAGCTAATTACATCATCTCCCAGAAGCTCTCCATGAAAAGCTACTCAGAACTAGTCAAAGTAGGACCATACAGATTGCCCAGTGCTAAAGGTGTGATGCATCTCACCTACCACATGCAAAAAGTGAGATGCATACTAGAAAGCCCTTCTATAGGGTGCGATGAGCGAGAGTAGACAAATGGCACAAGTAGTTTGCTAGGTGGAAACCCAGAGAATCTTCTAGAAACTGCTCATTTGAAACTTACCTCTCTGAGTTAGCCCAGGGATGAGTAAGAGATCTAAAATATCCATGTGGAACCAGTAACTATCAGAGAGATGACACTAATCAAAATCCCAGAAGGTGACTCACCCCCCTACAAATATCTATAAATGGATCCCTCATCCAAGAGATCCAAAGGTTGGAATTTGGTAATTTGCAAAGAGGTGTTGTTGGTTTCTCTTTGAAGACATTGTTGGGTAATCTTGCTTTGTGTGAGGTTAAGAGGGATTTCAAGCAGGGAGGACGATGCTGGGTCAAACTAAGTAGTTGTAATCCTCTCTTCTATGACTTTTACTAATAAATCTATTTGAGTTTTTCTCCATATTCTTGTGTATCTCTGAATATTGTGTTGATATATGCATTTGTATGGTCAATATATATCTGATCCTATATTGTTTACAGTGAAAGATCTCTATGCTTTGATGGTATTATGCTACTGTGAATCTACAGGTGCTTTTTGAAGCGAGACAAGTAAGGAAGCAGTGGCGAGATTCTGTCAAAGGGGAAAGGAAACAAGCAAGGAGCCAAACGAAAGATTGAGGTTGGTACTCTCTCTCTCGTAAAGGAAAAACAAGTGACTTTAATCTGTATGTTTCTAAGATAGCTACCCGTCTTAGTGGGACTAGCAGCTCTGAATAGACACTACATTTCCTAATAACAAGTCTCATATGCTGACATCTAGGGCCAAGGAATATATTTGAAGTTTTGGAAACTAGACCTTTATACTGGATGGGACTCTTACAACAAACAGTGTGAGGTCTAATTGGGACTTCATATCGGGAAGATCCCATTGGTTGACAAATTTCCAATACCATCAACAAAGTGGAATTAGAAGGAGGGCTAGATGACAAGTTGATCCCATTGCATCCAGTTCGAATCTCTTATCTAAAATGGCTCATACACTCCTCGATTAGCCTCTCAAAGCACTTTTCATAGTTAAAGTTTGTTGGTGAGGATGGAACATCCATAACCGACCACATTTCGAATTTTCTTAAATTTTGTGAATCTTACAAAATCAATGATGAAGAGTTTGTTTGTGTGCTTTTCTTCCTCACCCTTGAAGTTCATGTTAATCGGTGGTGCCATAGCTTTCCACCCGCTTCCATACATTCCCTTCATCATTTCCTTAGGGAACTCCATCAAGCCTTTGATAAGTATAACTATCGAGATATTTGTGGGAGAACCAATCATTTAATAATGAAGCCCGAGGAATGAGTTAAGGATTTTTCTAATCGGTTCCTTCACCTCTGTTGTGAACTTCTTGAAAAACATTTGAACTGGGATTTCCTGAAACAAACATTTGAGCATTTGGTTAATGTCTCTTCATATAGTGAGCCTAAACCTCCTAATATTCCTTCTTCGTCAACTTTTGCGAATCATTAGGCACCTCAAATTTCAAAGGAGGACCTTACTAGCCCTTTTTTTCTTTGTTCTCCTCCTTTTACGGTCCCAATGAGGGTGCCTTCTTGTGGTGGTTTTAAAATTGGGAAATCTGTGAATCAAATCTTCAGTCAACCTTCTTATTATTCCTCGGCTTCAATGGAGGAAATTCTAAAATGACTTATGAAGCCTATGGTGAATACTCACTCCTCCATTCCACAAGATGATTTCACCATTCACAACTCTGGCCACAAAGCTAATTTGGATTTTTGTTGTTGTCTATCATCTACATATCCTGACTCTTTGTAGCATGACCCCTTTGACCAGTATGCTTCACAAGCTAGTTCTTCACATTCTCTTGATTCTCAAGTTGCTAGCCCAAATTGTGATCAGGTACAAAGTAGTCGTAGTACCTAGTAAAGGAGAAGCAAGGTGAAGTTGATTCGAATATTTCCTCTCTATTTCAGAATCTTCCATGTTAAAATAATGAGCTTCCATTCTTGAGTGATTCTCAATTTTCTAATCTCATTAAAAATCCAATACAATCAATTCTTTCAATCAACCCCCAACCTTGGGAAGTAATCATTCCAATGATGATGACTCTATTTCTCTATGTTTTGATGAATTCCAAAGCACATCAGATGATCTTTTGGTTTCTCCTAAAGATTTTGATTTAGATCTAGAATCTGGTTTAGTCAAAGAAGATGTTCATATCGAAACTTCCTCTTCACCTCACTACCCCTTATGTCCTACCATTTGCAACACATCTGCTTGCGATGGAGATAGTTGATGCTCTTTATTTTCTTTATCCAATGAGTTATCCCCTCGATTGACACAAGGTAGTGAGTTTTTCCATGATGAAATGGAAAACAATCAAATCATAGAGTACCTTTCCCATCCCTCATCATATCTTTTTCTGCATGAAGGCAACTCTTCAAATCAACTTGCTCATGAGATCTCACTTATTCATTTATCTTTGAATTTTCGATCAGAAGAGCCTCTCCAATTAAGAAATATGTTTGTTGAAATTGAAAAATACGGTAAAATTTGTGACAGTGATGGATGTTATCCAATAAGAAGTGGTCATACTAAAACCATCAATAGCATTTATCCTCAAGCCATGTGTGATTTGGTTCAAGATTCAAATGTGATTCTACAATCCTCGGAAATTCTAGGACCTGCTAGTGAATCGAGGCACTACAACTTCCATTGATGGTTATGTCAGGATTTGTTGGCTCTAGTAAGCCCCTCGAAATAATTAGATTTGACTTCTATCGCACAATCCGTTTATCTGCATGGTTTCACTCGTTGAGAACTCCTGTGTAAAAAGTGTTTGGTATTACGGGTGTGACCTTTAAAATTATCAAGATGTTACTTTTGACTAAATTCTATAATCTGTTATAGTTCATTTGTCTTCATACAAATATCTCACATCAAACTTGGTTTGGGAATGTGCATCTCTCGTAGAGTCATGGAATTGTGAAGTTGACTATCTCAAGGACTATGTTTTCCCGAAGGAATCATACTTGTTGAATTTATCCCTTAATGATCAGCTTGTTGGCCTTCCTGTGAATTTCATATTGAAAATTTGTCCTCTCATCACACCAGAAATTTCATTGAGTGATGATGGATGCATAAGTTGTCACACAGAGCAAGTTTTTCTCAATTCACCATGTCCCAACTAGTCTCATGCATTTGTGGTGCAAAAATCCTTTTTAAAATCTTTTGATGACTAAGATGATTATACAATTTGTCACTAGTTGTAGGAAGGTGGTATGTCATATCTGGATCGCAAGGAACTTGGTTTCATTATTCAAAGCATTCGCAAGATTGTCGAAATTGATTTTTCTTCATTTATTGCAAACTGGGAATCTGATGCTTCAATTAGCTCATCTGATCATTTCTCTATCTTTGGTGACTATCATTCAACTTAATATTTTCCCGTCATCACATCCAATGACATTTCTTTCACGCCCCTTGATCTTCATTGTTCAACATCTCTCTATTCAAATTTTTGTCAAGCAGGTGAGGCACTTCAGCATTCACTAATGGTTATGGCAGGTCCTCATTGTCTTGACATGAATGTTGAGTATGATTAGATCTATTTTTCCTCACAATATTCTCATCATGATCCCATGATTTTAATTTAATACTCATCTTTTCAAATTTTTCAAGAAGGCCATCATGAATTTTATGATCCAATCGTTGAGTGGCTAGAACAATCTTACTCAACAAGATTTGTAGCGAACACAAATTTTTAATCTTTCTTCACACTTGCTAAGGAGCTCGGTGTAGATGACGGCACATCCACAAGAGGCTTCTGAGATTTTTTGAAAAATGATATTCATCGAAAAGGTAAGCATGTGGATTGGATGAAAGTATTGGTTGTGACACACCTTTCTGCCCAAAGAAAATACCCTCCTTTTCTTATGCAAGTTATTAAAGTTTATATCTTTTCTATTGCAAAATGATTTATATCCATTTTAATTGTTTGTATCTCTATGGATGTAGGTATTAAACAAATATGTTGGCTTCACTGGAAATTTCATTACACGTGACCCAACCTTTTAGCTGTTAGGTTATTAGTAGGATTAGTTGCATCCTAGTTTTTCCTTTCTTTCACTCATTCTGCACTCATCCCTTGTAGTCTGTCCTCGTTTTCTTATTCTGGTTCTACACCATGTTTTATTTAGCCATTTTATTCTCTTATCTTCTATTTTTTTTCCTGGTTCTATGTTTTCTTTATTTTTTTCTTGTTGATTGTTTCCCTTTTGTTTCATTGTGTGAAGAAGTCTTGCGCCTGGACCTATTTTGGCTTCTTAGAATGCATGCAACCAAGCTATAAAGTGACTTGACACTTCAGGATTTGGCTTGCCATCTATCTGTCTTCCTTGTCTTGGTTACACCTTTTTGCTGATGAAGTTACGATGGAAAGTATGATCCGTCCGCAAGGAGAGATTTGGTCCAACCATGAACACATGTCTAGTCTGGAAACCTCATGCCTATACTTGATTTTTGTAATTTGGTGTTCTCAAGCTTATCCAACTAGTAGAAACTAAGAAGGGGAAAAATCTAAACAAGCAAATGTAAATAAGAGGTCTCTATATGCTTCTCTGAAGGAACAACCTCTTCTACTCTCAATAAGTCAAGATCCCTCTTCTACCCCAAAATAAATAAGTGCCAATGCACAAGTGTCTTTAAATAAATAAATAAATGAAGGTAAAAGAAGAGAAAGGCTTCCTGCGCATGGAGGTGAAGCAAGAAACTCCATCAGGGTTTTGTCCAGGCTCACTCGTAGCATGGAAATGTTTGTCTTCCTATGTGACTCTGTCAAGGTACTATCCAAGCTTTCTAGCAGTGAAGAAACATTAGAAACAAAAACTTATACTTTGAAAATATTAATCTCGCAAGCTACACTACCCTTCCCAACTCAAAACATTGTGATTATGTAGAATTTTATGTTGTGTTCGACCAAGAAGGTATAGAGGGAGCTCTGGATATTTCTAGGGTAAGTGGGAAAGCCAAGGTAATCTTCATGATGAATCAATAATCCTTAAAGAACCAAGTCCCTTCACAGAAGGATTTAACCAAAATGGAGAAGTTGGATTCTACCAATGTGTCACCAAGTGTTGTAGCAGCTGTAACACCCTCCAAAATTTTGGCCTACACTCAAATTTTGGAGCCTACTTTGGATTCTCTGATCAGTCATTCCTTAGTCACTTATTGGTAAGCTAATTATTTCAAGTTCTCTTCTCTGATCTCAATAGTTGTTCATGCTTTTATCTTTATATAGAAAGTGTCATCTTTGGTCATGGGAGTTATCGCTTTTCATGCACATGGAAGTTTTGGTTTGTTGCAAGGGGAAATCTTTCTGGAAATGGGTTTTTCTCATCATATAGACATGTTTTGCACTCATTTCCATTTCACACATTATTACACAAGTTTCATCATTATTCTAAAAAATTATATCGTCGGAGCCACACTTTTCATAAGCTACCACAAAGGTTGTTGAATTAAGCGAAATATCTTTTCGTATGCTCTAGATGATTTATGTTGTATCACTAAGTTTCCAAGTGTGTGGTCACAGTCAAGTTCAATCACTGTTCACATTGGTTCCACTGATTCCACACTTAGCCAAATTCTGGAGGATTCCTAGCAACCTAACGTCATCCAACCTTCCTAAACTGCGCACTTCGCATCTACAACCCTCAAGATTTTCCTTGCCTATTGGAACTGCGCAATGCGTAGAAAGCCCAACATCCCTAGGAATTGAAAACCACGCAAAGGATACCTCCAGTGATCTTCCCTTAGCCAGAGCTCACTACTCTAAAGAATTGTGTAGATTTGTCCCCCATGCCTCTCTACTTCCCAATCCCCCTTGCCTTTGAAAAATGCGTAGATTTTTCCTCCACCACCTCATTCAGGAGTAGCCATTACCTGCTTGAACTATGTAATTTTGTCCCTTAGTAGTCACTACACAAACCTTTCCCTCAGTGGGAACTATGCAGTATCATCCCTTAGTCTAGCCTAGTCACTGAGCCTTCTCCCCCTTCATCATATACTAGTTTCGGCTTAGTCATTGGATTATCATGCAAAATCTTAGAGTAGGGGTTTATCCTATTGATGTCATCATGTCATGAGTGGATTACAAATACATGAATTCTAGCAAGTTATAGTAAGATGATTAAGAAGGAGATGAAGGATGACATGTTAGATGATACCTAAGGAGCTAAGGAGAAAAGATAACTATCATATAAGAAGACCAAGGAACTTCGGGTATGATAGAAGATCAGGACCACATGACAACTCCATTCGATTCACAACCCTTTGGAGGGTAGGTATGAAAAACAAAGAACATCTTGGATCAAGTTGAAATACACCTCTTAGCATAGGATGAATGACATATTATAATTGTCATATCATTATGTCTTGAATGAGATGTATGGTCACAAACATTGAAAGTCATTCCATGTGTTTTCTCTAAGTGTTTTGCTCCCTTTCGCTAGTTTGACCAATTGTCATCTCCTGGCATGTTTGACTATTATGACATGTTTGCGAGCCTTATCCAGTGGTTTCACAGGTTGAACCCTATGTATACGAGTTTTCTTAACCATATAAACACTTGTCGCACTCATACAAAAAGTCTTGAGCATTGTCGCACAAGTGTCGTCACAGTTTCTCTACACTTTTTCTCAAGTGTCGCACTTGTCGCTTCTTGACTTGAGATAGTCACATAGAGGTTAATTTTTTCTTTGTTATCCGAGTGGTCTATGTTGTCATGTCATCGAAGTATAATAAGTGTGCGATCACATTTCAAGTTCATCACGGGTAAATCTCCCTCCTGCACTTAGCCATTTTCAGAAACTCTTCTCGATCAAGCAACTTAGCTTCACTGAGCCTTGCCTAAGAAGCACACCATGCAGTCTCAGCCCTCAATGATATGATCTTTCTTCCTAGAATTGTGCATTGTACAGTCACTATCCTCTAGTTAAGTTGTACTATTCAATTCTAGAGCCCTGCATCCTTTCTTGTCCCCAAAAATTGTGTAGTTGTTCCTCCCAGTCATCAATTTTTTCCCTTGCATTCTGGAACCTTGTAGTGCGCAAAGATCTCTACCTCTCTTGGCCTCCAAAACTACATAAGTGTGTCCTCCAGTGAATTTCCCGTAGCTGAAGCTCACTGTCCTCAATAAATGCAAAGATTGGTCCTCCAGTCCTCTCTGCTAACCAATCCTCCTTGCCTCTAGAAATTGCGCAAATTTGTCTCCCAGGGTCTCATCCTACATCAACTACTGTCTTCTTGAACTACATAATCCTGATTCCTAGTGCCCACTATGCAATTTTTCTCCCTAGTTGGGACTGTGCTAAAACTTTCCTCAGTCAAGCCTGAGCTGCACTCTGCATAGTCTCAATGATCAAGCCCTCTCCCTGTCACTTGGAACTGCGTAATGTGTATTTACTGAGCCATCTCTTTCATCCTGTCACCTATCTAAGGCTCAGTTCAGGGATAATAATTCATCATCTTAGGATAGGGAATTTTCATATTGATGTCATCCCGTCATAACTGAATTGTACAAACAGGTACACTATCAAGCCATGGAAAGATGATGAAGAAGGAGAACAAGGATAGAAGCATGCCTAGAGACTCACTTCTAGTTGAAGGGATGAGTGAACGTATCAAAATCAATAAAAGGGACACAATTTTGCAACCACCTCCCAAGATTGAAGGTCATTGAAGACCTTGCATGATCAAGTTATGAGGAGGAGAAGAGAAAGCATATACAAAGAACACATTTATCACTCAACAAAGATAGTGACTTGACATTTCCATATCATCAAGACATTCTATGTTAGCAGTTTCATGTCAAGTCATGTCATGAGTTGTCATGTGCCACATCACTATTGTGGGCCATGTATATTGTAAATCAAATGTATTGTAAAGTGAAAGTCCAATGGACAAACAAGAATATGAAGAGTCATGTGAGTTCAAAAATTCATAGGAAGTTGAAAAGTCATGAGGGTATTGAAAGAGCCACAAAGGGGAAGGCATCACCCTTGGCTATATATACCCCTTCATTGCATGAGAAAAATACTTTTCACCTTGGCTCCTCCTGTAATGAATTAGAGAGACTAGTTAGTTTTTTGAGGAGCAAGGACTCGCTCCAATGTCCAACTACTCGGGCTAGTGATATACAATGTAAATATGTGTCTCAGAATTTTTCTTAATAATGGAAGCCTTTTAATGCTAACATGTTCTTCATGCATGACTTTTGGATTTTTGTAAGACTATTATGTGGATGTTTGTATTTCATGTTTTCTTTCGCATGTACTAAGATAGTTGAACAATTTCAGTTATTTTAGTGCTTATCTTGTTGAGAATGTATTGTAATGGATTTTGTTGCTATTTCATCCTTGTGGAAACTCACCTTGTTGTTCGAAGATACCATTGAATCACTTACCTGTGTTGATAGCTAGAGCCGAGGCAGATCTTTGAGATGTTTGCAACCAGGATTTTATACCAGTTGTGGCTCCTACACAAAATAGTGTGAGGTCTAATTGGGACTTCATAATGGGGAGATCCCCTTGGTTGATGGATTTCCAGCATTATCAACACATTGTAGAGCTTCTTTTAGTCAGGGGAAAGCATCGACTCAGTTTCATACTGTGTATGCCAGTAATTGCAAGGATTCTCCTTTATTGAAGGAAAGAAAGGTAGTCAAATTTTACCTAATAACATGGGTCGAGATGGAGATATGAGTTTCTGTTACAACAAGAACAAATCCACCGATGTTGCAGATCTAATCCTGGAAAAAAGGAGTGGAGAATGAGTGACTGTAGCACAAAATAGGTAGGGTGGTAACTGATGAACACCAATATCACAGCAACAATATTGCAACTCCTAGGGCTACCAAGTTTACTTTATCAACCTGGGGTTCATACAAACTAGAGGTGACAGTGTTGTATACACAAGTAGATGTGATGGGTCTTCTCTTTGTCACTACTAAGCCGGTGATAGATGACTAATGTTTTTCAAACTAGACTTCTATGGATTTAGAAGAAGTTTTATTACTAATGAGGAAAAGAGAAATCTACACTACGAGAAAGCTTGTCTATTGCAGTAAAGAAAAAGACTGAAATCAAATGCTAAAACATGCCAATTTTTTGATTAACTGCTAAGAGGATTTGTTTCAAAAGAAGGCTAAGTTAACATGTATGCGATCCTATTTTCTTAAGCATGAAAATTGAAACATCAAATATTCTACTGTTGTGCATGTTAATGACCAAAATAACTCTATTTTTCTTCTTGTCTTTTTTCATGAGAAAGTGTGAAAGCTAATTTCTTTAGGTGATGTGGCAGGGGGACTAAGGATGATGGTGAATGGTCAGAAGGCTTGGGAGACAAGTAGGGGTCCTCTTCTAGCTTCCTAGGGTATTTTTCCACAGTTCAGCCTCAAAACAGGCCACTACAAGTCAATCTACAAGATGTCCTAATGCGTTCTACAAGATTTCCCGAATTCCCACAGGATCACCTGTATTCCCACAGGATAAAATCGAGAGAAAAAGGAGGGATGTCGAAGGCAATGGAAGGATTAGGGAAGGTTGTTGGTGGATGGAATGAGGCAAGGGAGTGCCTAGGACTACTTCAGAAATCAAAACCAGAGTTGGAGATGGTTGGATTTGCTCAATAATCTTGGAGAAGTACTCTTGTGAAATGATGAAATCAGTGAGGGTTTTGGTGAAAGGAAGGAATGACCATGGATGGATGAAGTTGTGATGAGGTTGCTAATAATGAAATATCTATGTACTGTTGAAACTCCTGTACTGCATCAAACATTGACATTTATCCATAAATCATGTAAACAAGAAGGATTTCAATTAACTAAGGAAAACAAAATTTCATGAGCTAGCTCCCTACTTTATGCATGAGAGAAAACATGTAGAATAAGATGAAACCTTGATGAGATATGAATTAAAACTGAAGATAGAAGAACTGATAACTAAATCCTATTCTTACAAACTGATCAAATTTTGGCCTAAATACAGAAAACCCTAAATTCCATGAGAAACTATAATTCTGTGTTTTTGGGGCTGCATAGGGGTTCTTTCCTCAAACCATGATCTCTGAAGGAATAAGTGAGGCCAAATCCACCTAGTGAAAAATTTTGATGTTCCTTTATCTCTTCTAAGCTACTGCTGATGTAAAGCACAAATGGAAGCAAACTAATCAAATCCAAAACTACTTGCAATGAAATAATGCTAAAGAAAATTCAACTATGAAATCAACTAAACATACAAATACAAGAAGAGGAGATTTTGTTGCTAGGGTTGGGACCTAACCCAAGAGCTTTAGCCCCTTGTGTCAACTAAGTGTTGGATAAAGGAAATACTCATTCTCATGACCGAAATAGGAAATTACATAACAATGTCTTCCACAAGTCTTGAACTAAAAAATGACTAGTGCTTTTACAACAAAATTTCAAATCCTAATGAGGCTCTAGGCCTTCTTATTTATACAACTGAAGTCTCCAATGACTTCCTTAAATATAGGGAGGATTGACTCCCAAGCTCGGGATAAACTAGCTCTTTGACTGTCACTTGCTTGGCTACCTTTTGATCTCCATGAATTGGTTGCTTGTACTTCGAGCTAGTGTGAATGATGGAGGAATATTCAAATGAGTGAGGAGTAAATGAGGAGGATCTACCTCTGACAATCTCTCCTCCTTGTCTCATTTCAGTTTCAGCCCTAAATTAGCCAAAATTTTCATGATTTTCTCTCAAAAACCTACACTCAATGCATATTAGTCCACTAGGCATAATATCTCACTTTGACTCATCTCATTAGGAAAAATACAATCAAAATATTTAATAAATTATGTGAAGAGTTTATTTGAATAAGCTAGGAGGTGAATTAAGGTCCATATGGTTACCAATTGATGAGGCTCATAATCACTCCCCTACTAAAAGTGTTTCTCATCATTTGAGAAACTCAATTAATATCGATGTCTTTCATTTCTCTAGTGGCATCCCTGACATCCCACCCTTTTGTTGTAGTTTCCTCTTCTTGTGCATAGAATCATGCCTTCCTTTCTATCTCCTCCCACTCCTTCCTTTCTTCCTCTTCCTTCCTTCCTTCCAAAATTTCTAAGAGCAGTGGTGGATTGAGTCTCAAGCCAATCCAATTGAATTTGAGTCTTTGGAGAGCTTGCTTGTACATGGGTGTTATGTTCAGTACTTCTCTCATTCTCTGAGGAGAATGGTACTCTATGATTTTCAAGTTGTACGAAAGAGAGTTCCATCTCCTTTGGAAAGGTTGCATGTTGTCATCCCCTAATAGCCTAAACATGTCCTCAAAGTGTTTGATTGCTTGCTCTTGGGTAGCAAGTTACCTAGCTGCAAGTTGAGGGTCATTTGTAATCAAGTTATGGGTGTTGATGACAATCATTGGATTTGACTGCTCATCTCTTATCATGAAAGGTTTTATTTCTTCGCTTTCCATTATTTTCTTCATTTCTATAGCCATTGCTTCCTCATGGTTCATCCATGATTCCAAAGCCATCAATTGTAAGTCCCCTAGTTTTGAATTAGAGTCCCACACATTTAGATCTGTCAAGGCTAATTTATGTAGGTAGAACTCAGACATTTTAGCCCTATCCTCCAATGTGCTTTGATCACAAAGATCAATGAACTTTCTATAAGCCTGGAATGGCATACTACCTCTCTGTGCTAATGTCTAGATTTGGAATTGTAGCTACTATTCCTTAAGATACAATGCATAGGACTTAGCTGGCATCCTACACTAGATTGCCTCTAAGGATAGACTGGCCATGGATGCCAATTGATTCTCTATCTCTTGTAGTTGTCCTCTTAACCATGTATCTTTTGCCTCCAACCAGGCTTTCATCATTGCCTCTGTCTCTCAGGCTGCTCAGTTCTCTACCCATCTCCTTTACTTTCTCCTCCATGTGACCTATGAGCTCCACTCCTTTGGACATGGAAATTTGCATCCATCTATGTGTTCTTGCCCTTTCTTTCTCAAGCTCAAAGAATAAGGGGATGGAAAATTTCTGTGGAATAACCCTACCCCTTTCAATGAACCTGTAGTAGGAGTCAAGGTTAGGTTGAGGACTAGGTTCCCTCAGCTCTGGGTCCTCCTTATTTGTTTCTTTCTGCGTACTCCCTTCTTTGTCCAATTTTTGAGTTTCTTGTAGGTTTAGCAGAGTTTCCTGTAGGCTTTCCTCTGCTTCTTGTAGGTCCTTTTGTGTATCTTGTAGGAGGCCTTTTCCTTTGGATAAGGAAGATCTAGTGATAGGCATCCTAACATAAGTGATAGGAGACTTGAGAGAGTCTTGTCCTGATGATACTTTTCCTTGATTTTTCATAAGAGGAGCTATCTTTTCCTGCTGTTTGGGTGAGTCTTCAATGAAAATAGGAACCTTGGTGGGAGTTTGGTGTTTTCCTTGCCTTATTATTGTACTTTATCTTGTCCTAAAGTACAATGGAGTTTGTTTCTGTGTCTTCCATTTTTGTTTGATAGGGGTAGTAAGGGAAGTGAGGGCAGTTGCTGCCTCTTTCTCAGTGGGTTTTGGGAATACCCTGGGTGATTCTTCCTTGTCTTTTGTCTCCCATTTTCCATTCCCCTTCTCATCTTTGTCTTTCTCCTCTCCTTCTCACTCTAGTTCCTCACTCTATTCATCAATTTCCTCCTTTTCATCTTCTTCTGTCTCTTCAACACTTTCCTTCTCCTTTTGTTCCTCTTCTTCCTCATTTATTTCCTCTTCATCCCTCTTTGTTTCTTCTTCACCTTCTCGGTTTCTTCTTCATCCTTCTCTATTTCTTCTTCATCCCTTTCACTAGTAGTGGGGATTTCTTCATATTCAAGGCCTTTTATGCCTTCCTCTATCTGCATGTCTATGAAAGTTTCCCATGTGATAGGGAGTCTGAGGTTTTGGAGGGCATATCCTATGATAAGTCTAATTAACCCATGATGGGCTAGTTGTTGATGGTTTCCTTCCAGCACCTTCATCCTCATATCATTCATTGATTGAAGAAGGAAGTAGGGTATACTGAGTTTGTTTTGAGGAGGTGCGTCTGCTCCAAACCTCAACTCTTGAAGAAGCCTAAAATGGTATTCATATACCACATTGTACCTACCTTCACATGAGATATAATTAATAAGGTGGTAGCTAATTTCATTCCAAGGATATGGAAGGCTTGGTCTTCTAACTCCATTTTTGTTTCCCATAGCCTCCTCTTCTTCTAAAAATAATTTCTTCTTTGTAATTTGGTTATTTCCCTTATCCTCCTTTCTCCAAGGCATCCCTAAATGAAGGGTGGTGATTCTGCCTATGATTTTAAGGGTGATTTCTATAGAGAGGCCTTTTACCACAATAGTGGCATGGGTCTTGTTATAGACATTTTTGTGCCTTACAGCTCTAAGCATGAAATGTCCATAAACCAAGGGCTCCTAAGTCCCTAAAAGTGTTGTTCTAACTCCTAAAGGAACAAGGTCAACAAATTACAGCTTCTCCCAGAAGTTCTCCACCAGAAACTGCTCAGAACTAGTCAAATCAGGATCATTTCAGCTGCTCCACTAGCCAAGTGCGTTGCATAGCACCTAAGTCCACTAGCTAGGTGCGTTGCAATGCACCTAAATGCACTACCAGGGTGCGTTGAGCTGGAAATTACAAGTGGCAGAGTCATTCCACGAGGTGGAGAGACAATGGAAGCTTCCAGAATCTTCTCCAATGACACTTGCCTCACTGAATTCGACCAAGGATGAGTAAGAGGCTCTCAGTCTCCAAGTGGAAGCAAGAACTGATAGAGAGAAGTCACTAATCAATTCATGAGCTGACTCATCCTCCTTGCATACATCTATATATGGATCCCTCATCCAAGAGATCCAGAGGCTGGAATATTGTACATTGCAAGGAATTGTTGTTGGTTTTGAGATACATATAAGAGAATTGGGTGATCTATGCTTTGTTGTGGTTGAAGAAGGGACTTCTTTGCTGGGAGGTTGATGTTGGGTCAGGAATCATCGGTTGTAACTCCTCCTGGATCTTCTTGTATATCAATAAAAATATTTGAGTTTCTTCTCCATGCTTGTGTTTCATTGATGCTTGTTACATTTGTATGGTTAACTTAAATCTGATCCTAAGTTATTTATGAATATAAACCCATGTCTTTGTATAGTTTCTTTCTTCTGTGATCTTGTAGGAACTTGGTGAAGCTGGGCAAGTGAGAGAGCAGGTAGCTGGAAGCTGTCAAAGAGGAGAGAGATTGGATCAAAGGACTAGCGCAAGACACAGGTTGGTTCATCCTATTCCTCTTCGTTTATAGTTCATAAAGAAGAATACAAAAGTAGTTTTCTCTGTTTGTTTCTAAGGTTGCTGTCACACCTTAGTGGGATAGAGCAGATCTAGATAGACACTTTTCCCGATAACAAAATGGCGACTCCGCTGGGGAGCGTGTCTAGTTAGTTTGTTTGTGTTTCTCTTGTTGTTTGTTTCATAAACTTAGAAGTAGCAATCGAACTGCATTTGCCATTAACAAATGCAAAGTAGACATCTGCTGCTTCAATCCACTCACTGGATTTGTTTATGATTTGAACAGCTGATTCATAAACCAACTAATTACCCTTGTGATAGCTCTTAGAACCCCCCTTAGATCTACCTCTGATTGTGTAATACTGATTGCTTTTACTCGGCCAAAAACCATAGATTAAACTGCAAACCGTGACCCAGAACTCGGATAGAACTCTCGTTTCTGCCCCAGCGCAGGCTCTGTGAAGAGGTTCTGCATTTCAATGCACTTCCTGAGAGGGCTACCTGCGCTGAAAGGCAGTTTCTCTGTGCAACAGGTGCGCTGATCAGCCTAGCCTTGTGCAGCTGAGGTTCTTTGCTTCATTTTTCCAGTTTTGTCTCTGTTTTTTGCAGCCTGTGATCAGTATTTCACTATTTCAAACCCCTTTTCGTTACTGATATTCCACCTCAGTTGTACAAAAGAAACTGTAGATGTTTTTATGTGTTTGTGGCGTCGTTTACAGTTTTCCATTGCAAAAGTATAATAGTTGTACTGTCGTCCTTTGATTTAGATCAGTCGCAAGTGTCGATTTTGATCATAGGAGAAAGTTTATTTGCTGTTGATAGTTGATTATGCTTTTACTGTTGCCTTTGGCTTGAATTTGTGACTTTCTAGTGTCGAAATGAGTATTTATTTCAAAATCATAAAGTGTCGTAATCGTCTCTACCTTTTGATTTCGAAAAGAAGCTTGTTCGTGTTTGTCAATTGAAAGCAAATTTAGATTTGTACAACAACTTTCCTTTTAGGCATCAATATTAATAAAGTGAAAAACAAAACACATGCATGTGCATTTGCATATTGGCAGTCTGTTTGGCTTGATTTAGGAAAGTGCATTTACGGTGTGCTCTTTTCTCTTTGCGAAAAGATTGTGTCTTTCTTTTCCCTTAGTAGCTAGGATTTTCATTGCTGAAAAGAGATAAAAGCTTGTTTATCATCTTTAGATTGAATTTTAGGAATTACATCTACATCTCGTGGTGATCCCAAAAGGCAAACTTCATAAGAAAGGTCAACCTAAAATAAATTCAATGAACTTAACAACGCTTTGTAACTTAACGCACAACATTTAGAGGTCTAGGCTACAGATGTATTCCGGCGTCGTAAAGCCTGGTAACTGTTGTCCTCACTGATGGTTGGGTGATTCCTCCACTCTGAGACGATAAGTGCCAGTACGGACTTGTGCTCCCACATACCGTCGAGTATATATTGGGAGACCCCTATAGGTTTAAAACATTTATCCATAGGAAGCCGTGTCGGCCGCCCTACTGATCGCAATGCACGGAACACAGCATTAAGGAAGATTGACTGCCGTACCATAAAAATTATTCTGCAGTTTTGCGATTGGTTTGATACTCCCTCTACCTAGACCTCCAGAGCAGTCCCTTTCGTTCCTTTTCAGACTCCTTGACGGAAAAGGTCCATCTGAGCACTTGTCACTTCAGGCTCATTAAAAATTGAAGGAGACTAGAGTCATCTTTTGTTTTTTCTCGACTCTTAAAAACTGAAAAAACAAGTTGTGTCAAAAGCGTCTAAAATTCATTTAATTCGGAAACATCCCTTCCCTGTTATTTTAGTTGATCGAGTAATCTGCAATCGTGGAAGAAAGTCAATTGAAACCCCGTCGTTCGCGGAGGCTTACGAGTCAACCGTCTTTGTCTTCGGAATCGAAACCAGTACGAACAAAGCGAACTCGTTTAACCGGTTCCAAGTCTCCTATCAAAGTTAGGACAAGTGTTCCAACGACATCAGAGACTCCGGTTACTCCAAACATTTCTGGAATCCCTGCCTCAATAGAAGAAGTTCAATAGCCACAGAAGGACAGTGGTACTGATCCTAGTTTGAGAATAAACACTTGTGTTACTGAACCAATATCTATAACCGGTTCAGAGAGTCTTACTCTTCAAACATCTGTTGCTGCTTCTTCGGCACCAGAAATATTTTACGGACCTGAAGGTCTTCCCCTTCCACCTGGTCTGATTGCGATAGAAGAAATTGTAGAAGATCCTCAAACAAGTACTCCAACGCACTTTGGAGTCGGGATCACTCTATATCCTTCGAAATCAGAAGTTAGTCTACCACCAGCGAAAGTTCCTGTAGAATCGCTAGGTAATCTTTTGGATAGACTACAAATGTTTGAACAACCGTCAACATCTAGGACTGTGTCTTCTCACACAACGACGACAAAACTCCCTGCTATCACTCCGAAAATGTTCGTCGGCATACCATCTATCCCGACTAGCTCACAACCGCTTGAAGGAGCCCACCCAGGGGCTATTTCGACAGTCTGGTCCGTTCCTGTTTGTTCATCCGGAATTATATCCGGAAACTCTTATGTTGATTCTCAACAAATTGATCCATTTGGAGGTCAATTTGGGCAGTCTGGTCCCCAAGGGCAAACAATTCCCTTGAGTTCTGGATTACCACCGTATGGGGGGTAGTATGCCCTGTCATTATCCCCTCTGGGAGGATATCCATACGGGAGTTCACAACAGCATTCAGGTTATACTGGAATTACTCCAAGTGGTTGGGTACCTATACTACCTCAACAACCAAGAGTTGTGTATTCGATGCAACAATGCGTACCTATGTCGAACATACCGACTACGCCAGCTATTGTGACGGTGTTGCAAGTTCAAGCACTTCCTGTTGTATGCCAACCTCAAGTTTCTCAGGTTGTAATGCAACAGCCCCTTGACCCTACGACTCAACCACAATCGCCGACTAGTGGGTCGACACAGGTCCAGACGGGTACAATTACCCCTCACCTTGGTCAAACGGTTAGTATCGGGCAACAGCACATGGCTTCACAACCGTGGCTAGTGCAATACCAACAACCACAATTCCAACAAGTATACCAAGGTGCTGAGCAGCAGATCTTTGCGAACAGTGGACAGCCGTACATTCAAAACGGTCAAAATCAACCATTTTATAATGGTCAAGTCCACCAACCTTACCAAACATACCAGCATCAAATGCATTATGCCGGTATGCAAAGACCAACTGCTCAGGCGATTCCATCGTATCCTGGGTATGCTTCACCTAACCTGAATCAACAGTTACCATTCGTGGCAACTTTAGAGTTACCTGATTTAAACCGGTTAACAAACGATCCAATTGCTTATGCCACTTGGTGGCCAGCGATTCCGCATAAACTTCCATCAGATATTCCTAAATTTAATGGAAATCCAGGTGAAGATCCATCGAATCACGTGATGACCTTTCATCTATGGTGTTCATCAAACACCCTAAATGATGATTCGATAAGACTTCGCCTCTTTCAGAGGACGTTAATGGGTCCAGCGGCAAAATGGTACATTGAATTGCCTAGAGCTTCGTTCGACAAATTCAGTACCTTAGCCACAACCTTTTTAACCCATTTTCAATTACCAATAAGGTATGAAACGGGAACAGAACTGCTTACCAACTTCAAACAGACAACGGCCACTCACATATCTGATCATATACATGAGTGGCGACATTGTCGTAGGATGGTAAAAACGTACGTTCCCGATCAGCTATTAGCTGAATGGTTTATCAAGTCATTACTGCCTTCCATCACGGAAGATGTGGCAAAGGGGGGAGTCATAACAGAAGAGCAAGTGATCGCTCGTGCACAATATCTGGACTTGATTTACACTCAGTCCGGCATGCTCTACGACAAAATACCTGACGCCCCTAGACCGGAATTCTCAGTTCCTCCTCCTCCTAAATCGAACAATGAATCTCATGCCGATGATGGCGTGATTGGCACGACAGACATGAAATCGACAAAGGCTACATCCAAGAAGGCCCGTAAGATTTCAGGTCAAAATGCAAAAGACGAACTTCTTGCTTCGGAAGTAAATGTTGTATCGACAGATAAGGGCAAAGAAACCAAACAACCAGGAAGCAAGAAGAATGGCAAAGGAAAGAAGAAGAAATAGGATGGATCATCACCTGAAAAATCTTCTTCAAACCCTCCTGGAAATAGGAAACCCCCAGTAGGATGTCATATATGTGATGAGGATCATTGGATGAGAGAATGTCCATACAAAGTTGAGCTTAAGAAATTCTTTAAAAGTTTGAAAACCTCAAGTGTTAACTGATCCGTTTCCGAATCCGGGAACAAATCTGGTTGAAAGTGGAAATGCTTCCCCGTCTCAAGTGCTAATGTTGTCGATTTCAAAACAGCAGAATGATGCTTTGATTTTGACAAGGAACAAAGATTACAAGAATCCGCAGCTGTCGAACAACAAGGATAAAGATCAAACAAGTAGTTCGATAACAACTTCGACAGAAGTTGTACCACCCACCATCCCTGAATTGACGATAAAACCGCCAAAGGGAGTAGTACACAAGTCGACATTTAATCCCCGCGCTAGAGCGGCACAACATTATAACATAGTGGAAGATTTGGTCCAATCGCCATCCGCTATGTCGACTCTTGAAGTACTACAGAATTTCCCATCCCAAAGACAGGCTTTATTATTGGCCATTGGTGGGATTGATCCAAAGGATTCCAATCTTGTATCCTTCGACCACAAAGGGTATGATCCTCAGTTACCAGCTCAATTAGCTTTCCTTGTTCAAGTGAAAGCCCTCAACAAAACTATTCACCGAACGATTATTGATGAGGGGGCATCTACATGTATTATGTCAATGGGTTGCTGGAAAACTTTAGGATCTCCAACCTTGTCGCGGTCTGCGACGACATTAAAAGCATTCGACGGAAGCACATATACCCCATACGGTATCCTAAATAACTTGAAAGTTGGACTAGGAGGGAAAACAGTAGAAATAGATGTTGATGTCATCGATGGGAATCTTGATTACAACATCCTACTGGGACGACCATGGATATATGCCATGGCAGTTGTTGTGTCGACCTATTTTAGAAAGATTGCATTTCCCTTTCAAGGAGGGATTACAATCGTCGACCAGCAAAACTTCCTCCCCAATGGTTCTCAGGTTACACGAAGCATTTCCATGATCCATGGAAGCCCCCATTCGCTTCAAAATATTGGAGTACGCCTACTAAAATATCCTATACTAATGGGAACTTTCGCTCTTCCACCTCCAATCAATCTGGCGAAAGTAGCATCAATAGGAACCTGCAACATGATATCTTCCACAAAGATCTCAGAAAGCGATATCAACATGGATCATGCAATGGTTTTGCCCCCGAGCCCAATGGAAATATAATAGCAATCAATGTTTCTGGCATGGAAGGCAAACCCAAATCAACGCTCATCAAGCGTTTGGATAGATAGGTCTAGCGAATATGGTACTCCTTCAGATCCTTGGTCGCAAGTGCATGGCACCGACGAAGGAATTCTCCAAGCTATGGTAATTGAAGGAGCACCATGGAATGATTCCCACCATCGTTCTCTTCTTCCGGATTATGAAGAAGATACTCAAAATTACCTTTACCATCCTTCAGTAGTTGATTTTCTATCAAATACTGTAAATACGGTGGATTCCGAGCGAAACTTATCCAACATTGAAGAGACTATAGCCATAAATATCTCGACCAAAAAAGATGTTGTAGAGAACATTTATGTCGGCAAATGTTGTTCTCCTTCAGAGTTGGAAATATATAATGCTCTTTTTCGCGAATTCAGAGATGCCTTTGCTTGGTCATACAGTGAAATGCCAGGCATCGACTCGAGTATTGTTGAACACGAAATTAAGATGTATCTAGATGTTAAACCAGTATGACAACGGCTAAGGCAGGTGCACCCCAAGAAAGCCGCTGCCATTAAGGCAGAAGTTGAAAAACTTCTCCATGCTGGTTTCATCTACCCGGTTCCGCTAACCGATTGGGTATCGAATATTGTCCCCGTTATGAAAAAACAAGGGACAATTAGAGTGTGCGTCGATTATAGGGATGTAAATCAAGCTTGTCCAAAAGACAACTACCCTACACCCTTCATCGGCCAGATAATTGATGAATGCGCCAGATGCGAAATCTTTTCATTCATGGATGGATTCTCCGAGTATAATCAAATAAATATCCGCCCACAGGACAAGTCAAAGACCGCATTCATTTGTCTGTGGGGCACATTCGCATATCGAAAATTACCCTTTGGTTTAAAGAACGCAGGAGCGACGTTTCAGAGGGCAATGAATTATGCCTTCCATGACATCAAAAACATCGTTCAACCATACCTCGACGACCTTCCGGCTCATTCGCGAAAGCGGACTGATCATCCGAAGCATTTAAGAGCGATATTTCTACGTTGCCGACACTACAAGATACGACTCAATCCGCACAAATGTGTATTTTGCGTCAGTTCTGGTCGTTTACTTGCCTTTGTAGTCTCCAAGGATGGGATTCAACTCGAACTGTGTAAGGTCCAGGCAATCATAAATTTGCCTCCACCTTTGAATTTGATTCAAATTCAGAAACTCCAAGGGAAAGAAAACTTTCTGAGGAGGTTCATTACAAATTACGCTGAACTTGCTAAAGGTTATACTCGTCTCTTGAAAAAGGAGGTACCCTTTGTCTGGGATCAGGTCGCGCAAGCTTCCTCTGATGCTTTAAAAGATTCCCTAATGAAAGCATCATTAATGTACGCCCCCGATTATCAAAGAGATTTTAACCTATATCTGGCTGAAGCAGATACGACCATTGCAATGGTTTTAGTTCAAGAAGTCGATGGAATTGAAAATCCTATATATTATTTAAGTAAGAACTTAAATAATACAAAAATAAAATATTCTTATGTTGAAAAACTAGTGCTTGCAGCTGTTCAAGCGATACAAAGATTTTGACACTATGTCCTCTTTCGGAAGACTACCATTCTGTCAGATTGCAACCCCATGACTTATATATTGTCGCGACAGTTGCTGGGGGGAAAATATTCAAAATGGATAGCAATCCTTCAAGAGTTTGATCTGGAATTTGTAAAATCCAAGTCAAAGAAAGCTCTAGTTTTCGCAGAATTATTATGCGATCTCCCATCGTCGTCCAACGATGAAACATCCGAAGAATCAATCGTGGATGAAAGTTTGTTTCTGATATCTACAAGCAATGAGTGGTATGGGGATATAATCATTTATCTCCAAACCCAAAAATTCAGGCCAAACACCTCCCACTCTGAACAAAAACGTATATGATACCAAGCAAAAGACTACATGATCGTTGGTGATACACTTTACCGTCGTGGTATCGATACAGTTCTGAGAAGGTGCCTCACCCATGAGGAGGCCGAAAAAGTCCTGAATGAGTGTCATTCAGGTGCGTGTGGGGGGCATCAATCTGGATATGCTACAGCACAAAAAATCTTACGAGCAGGATACTTCTGGCCAACAATGTTCAAAGATTGCATAACTGCAGTCAGAAGTTGCCATGCTTGTCAAATTTTTGATAACAAAACCAGAAGACCACCCACACCTCTACAGCCAATAGTTGATGTTGGGCCATTCACCAAATGGGGCATCGATTTCATGACATGTAACCCCACCTTGACCGGGGGGCATGGGTATATCATAGTCACAGTTGACTATTTTACCAAATGGGCCGAGGCGATGCCTACATTAGATAATACTGGTGAAATAGCTGCCCTTTTCTTTTTCAATCATGTAGTCACCAGATTCGGCGTACCACAGGCTATAGTAACAGATCATGGATCACATTTTCGCAATCACATGATGGTTGAATTAGCTGCCAAACTAGGGCTGTCTCACGATAGCTCCACTCCATATTATCTGCAGGCCAACGGACAAGTTGAAGCGATCAACAAGGTCCTGAAACGCATGCTGCAAAGGATGATCGGAGTTCACAAAAGAAGATGGCACCTAATCCTGTAATCAGCTTTGTGGGCTTACCGAACATCGGTAAGTATTGCAACTGGGTTCACACCCTTCCAACTGGTATATGGCCTGGAAGCAGTCTTACCAGTCCAGTGTGAAATCTCGTCTCTCAAACTCGCAATTGATCTCCTCCCCGGAACTTCAGAAGAAGAGGCTCGTTTCTTGGAATTAATCCAATTGGATGAAACCCGTTGTGACGCCGCGTTGGCTAATGAAGCCCATAAGAAACGAGTCAAGGTGCAGTTCGATAAAAATGTCAAACCCCGTGTCTTCTCAGAAGGTGACTTGGTCTTGCTTTACGACCAAGAATCTGATAAATTGGGAGCAGGTAAATTTAAGTCTTTATGGATGGGCCCCTATATTGTTAAGCGAGTGTTAGCAAAGGGAGCCTACGAGTTGATGTATTACGACGGAATTCCACTGGCGCAACCTCGTAATGGGTTGTACCTCAAGCGTTACTACGCGTAGTAGTAACCAGTATGCTTTTGTTATATTTTTTTTTTCGCTAAAGTGTTTGTTTTGGTCGAGTAATCCACCCTTTTTACATTTATTGCAGATGTCAAACCCATTGGAGCCATGTGTTGGATATGCCGACAGAGCGAGTCGTAGTTCGCGGAACCTGTCCTCCGCAGCCTAGGCCATTTTTGATCCAAGCGGTGAGTTAGTAAGTTTCAGAGGTGTATGTATTGGTCGATCAACGAACAATATCGCTAAGTATAGCGCATTTATAGAACTTCTCTCTGATGCCATTTCTCATGGTATACGCCGACTAATTGTCAGGCTAGACTCACAGCTCGTAATACTACAACTCAATGGTATATATTCCGTCTGAAGCCCAGCTATTTATCGCATGTTCCTAAGGGTTAAGATTTTGGAAAGACAATTTGATCTTATTCAATACCAACATATTTCCAGAAACTTAAACACATTAACCGACTCATTAGCGAACTATGTGTTAGATAGAAATTTGCAACATTTATAAAAGGAAACACATCATCATTTTTTTACATGTGGATCACATAACTCAACCAGAATAAAACTCCGAAAATCAAAAATATATATAGCTGTTTATGGTTTACATATAATGTTCTGTAACCAAGAAAAAATCGGTCACGCGACCCAAAAACTCAAAATGCTAGGGGGCACCCTAGTCTAATGATGCTCGTGATAGCAAGTCACAGCCTATGCGATCATGCGTAGGAGACGGGTCCATCGTCTGGGCACACCAGTAGTATGTCGTTGTAATCGCAAAGGTAGCTCATCAGTCCTCACATCTGGTATACCAAGAGTGAGGCCCTCAACCTGCTCCTGCAAAGCTGTGAGAGTCTCGACCACATTGAGGTCGCGAAGAATAGCCCTTCTGGCGGCCTCTCCTGCTGGGGCAACAACTGGTACTCTCAGGCGAACTACTGGACGAACAGGACCAACATCTGCATGTACACATGAGTTTGATTAGAGTCTTGATAGAACAAAGCACAAGTACATTATAAACAAAAACAATAAACAACAATATGGTTAGAGATTTTACCAATAGCACCCCATTGCTCGCCATCCGGTAGTACTAAATCTGGATCTCCCCGGAAGTCCATGCCAGCATATGGATACTCGGCATAAACCATCTCCTGACAATCAAACCACCTGAAGAAGGTATCAGAAAATGAAATCTGAGATTGGCCAGCATGCCTAGACATGTGGTCAACCCATCTCTGCATACGTGGTTCAGTAGGAGAAGGTAAGTCGAGTGCAATGTACTGCGGCTCCATCAGTGGTATCTTCTCCAAGGAAAAGGCGGTCAAAATAGAACCATACCCAAAGTTCTTCAATCTCCCGTTCTTTATCTTGGTCAACTATTCCTTCATCACAAGAAGTACTGCGTCGCACCAGTTGAACACCTTCGGCTGGAGGCATTCCAAGGCATGTTGCATATAGGATCTGTTGGCTACATGAAGAGACGCACTACCGGCCATCCTACCAAAAGTAAACAGAATAGTCCTAAGACACCTGTCAGTAACATCACGAATGATGATCTTGCCGTCTTTACTCGGCTGAGATCCTTCTCTACAATACCGGTGGACATGATCTCTCACAGAATCGCCTCCTCGAGCCAAACCTGACAAAGAGATGGGGGCACCCCGCCTCGACAAGCCAGTCAAGAAATAGATGTCTACTGTGGTCAAGGGGATAGATTTGCCCCTAATCTGGAAAGCCTGATTGATAGGATCCCAAGCATCGAGCAAATACTGCAGTAAGTTGATCTGCTGTCTCATGCTAGAAATGCGGAAGAACTTCAGTAAGCCACAATCCCGCAGCGCGTTCACTGTAACTGGATCATGTAGGGCAACCATGTCCTCTTCTTCATGCTCTCGTTCTCGCCATGTAAGGGTCATCTTGCTCCAAGATCTCCGAAAAACAAACAAGAGAAGAGTTAGATCCTGATTTTGATGAGAAACAGGCAAAAATTCCATCAAAAATTGTGCAACAAATTCCCTTTCTGCGCCCAACGCACCTGCAGCAGTGTTCCAGGTGTGTTGAATGTCAAACTGCCTTCATACAGGCCAGCATTCAACGCAGGTTTCGATACCCTGGGGGTGCGTTGATGGCAGAACGAATCCCTCAAACCCCAGGGGCTCAGAAAAGCAGGGAATAAGGCACAAAATGCAAAAAGGAAACCATGAAATGAAAGAGCTCAGGTTTAGCTCCTACCTGGTCCAGACGGCGCCGAGAATCGTCCACAGAATCTCCCGAAATCAACTGATGAAAATCGAGGGGGAAAGCACCTCCAAAGCTCCAACAAACTAAGTTCAAACGAAATGGTAAAATGAGAGGTAAAAAAACACTTTTTATTTACTTTTACGTAGTTCAAACTAAAATATTAGCGTTTTAATCTCGTTTTCAAGCAAATATTGTTCATTTCTAACTAGTTTGATGAAACAGTTGAAAATACAATACGATCTTTGGAAGGACAAAGCTATCTATGGTAAAAATCAAAACAAGACCATCTAATCGAGCAGTTTTAGCGCATAGTTCAAGATCGTTAAAAAATAAACATAAGACATGAGAAAATGTTTCCACCCGCATTTAAGCTCGTTAAAAAATGAACTATTCCCCAGTAAATAACCACCGTGAATGAAACATTTCAGCCATTAAAGCCTTGGTCATGTTTGCACCGTCACCTCCACTTTTCCATTGGCCGATCATTCACCTCCATTTGATTGTTTACCCATTTTGAGGAACAACTGCGAAGAGTGATTTCACTAGCCATCCTTGTGACACTGCCGTGATTGGAAAATTCCAAACCTTACCTGGAATTAGCTACTACCCATTTTATCACTCGTTCCTCAAAAGACGAGTCTTCTTTAAGCTCTTTTCAACTGACTCGTAAGATATGAAAAGATTGCCGAGTTTTGGCCTTCCAGCTCGTTAAAGCGACAGGAAGTGCTATCCCTTCTATAGATTTTAATCTTTTTGGGCCTGAGGGATTATTGCACAAAAATATCGAGCGCTTGTTTTGTTCGGCTTGTTAAAGCTAATCGAAAATTCATCCCTTCTGTATTGTTTTATACATTTTCGGACTTAAGGGATTAGATGACGAAAAAGGAATTTCGGAGTTACCTTTACGTACCTTTTCAGACTCTCTAAAAATGAAAAGGACCGAGTTATCTTTGTCGTTAGACTCGTTAAAAAGATTAATAGCGACAAACTTGTCTTTAGACGAGAACGAGTTTCACTATCGCTAGGCTCGTTAAAACATAGCGATGGGTTTGCCCGACAGGCAAATTATAGAACAAGCATATGTTATTCTCGTCAAGCTTGACAAAAATAAAGAGGTACTGGTCAGCAATGACTGGGGAAAAATTGGGAAGAAAACTCAAAGAAACTTTATTGGTAGCAAGTCGCTCTTGAACATGACACTTCCACTCCGTGCCTGAGTCGGGTTGGGTTGTTCCATTCACCGGTCACATCGCCATGGTCTCTCCATACCATCCACATTTGGGGTTAATGCTACCAATCCATCACATAAGTGTCGCCGACATGTTCAAGAGAAGTCATCCAGAAAGGCCACCTGTGTCCTGCCCACTACCATACATTATACTCCATTCTTTCATGACCGCTACCCTGAACCATATATCATCAGATCGTTTTCACCTCCATCAAAATCATTTGCTCCATTCCGTGTCATTGATGTGGGATTCATTAAGGCCCTCCTATGACGGATCACTTCTTGTCGACATCAGCTCATTATCCAAGAAGTTGGTCTAGGAACACCCCATTCAGTACTTTGAAGCTTGCATGCCTTAATGGCAAGTTTCTCACTTTCGGCGACAGGTATACATCAATGACCTTCGACCAAAAGATTTTGCATGGTGTTCGACGCCAAGTCCTTTATTCACACCACGTGAATTGTACTGTGGTACCTTGACGGTCATTATAATTATTTGTGATTCCTCTCGCGCTTGTTAACAATTTACATCATTGACTGGTAATAAAGCGATGTCTTTCCATGTTCGACTTCAAAACATTTCTCACATGGATCGACTTGTACATCGAGTGAAGATCGGACAAGATTGAAGACCCCGAATCTAGTTTCATCCATCCGGGCTGTGATATATATTCAGGAAAACAAAGACATTGAAATGTACAGCATTGCAGCACAGATAATCATCCTACCAAAAGGATGATGGCTCTATCAGAATCATCAGTCTACTATCAGACGATTGTCTGTCCTATGTACATGAAAATGAATTTATAAAGCTGAGCATGGGAATGCCCGCCTCAGCTAGATCATGAAAACAGTATGAAGATAATGTATTGTATTGTATCTTATTACAGGTCTCCTCCCAGCATTGAAAGAACTTCGGATCCTCCTAATAAAGCATTTCACCCGATAAACGGCCTCATACTTTAGGGGGCAACTGTTATAGACATTTTTGTGCCTTACAGCTCTAACCATGAAATGTCCATAAACCAAGGGCTCCTAAGTCCCTAAAAGTGTTGTTATAACTCCTAAAGGAACAAGGTCAACAAATTACAGCTTCTCCCAGAAGTTCTCCACCAGAAACTACTCAGAACTAGTCAAATCAGGATCATTTCAGCTGCTCCACTAGCCAAGTGCGTTGCATAGCACCTAAGTCCACTAGCTAGGTGCATTGCAACACACCTAAATGCACTACCAGGGTGCGTTGAGCGGGAAATGACAAGTGGCAGAGTCATTCCACGAGGTGGAGAGACAATGGAAGCTTCTAGAATCTGCTCCAATGACACTTGCCTCACTGAATTCGACCAAGGATGAGTAAGAGGCTCTTAGTCTCCAAGTGGAAGCAAGAACTAACAGAGAGAAGCCACTAATCAATTCATGAGCTGACTCATCCTCCTTGCATACATCTATATATGGATCCCTCATCCAAGAGATCCAGAGGCTGGAATATTGTACATTGTAAGGAATTGCTCTTGGTTTTGAGATACATATCAGAGAATTGGGTGATCTATGCTTTGTTGGGGTTGAAGAAGGGACTTCTTTGCTGGGAGGTTGATGCTGGGTCAGGAATCATCGGTTGTAACTCCTCCTGTATCTTCTTGTATATCAATAAAAATATTTGAGTTTCTTCTCCATGCTTGTGTTTCATTGATGCTTGTTACATTTGTATGGTTAACTTAAATCTGATCCTAAGTTATTTATGAATATAAACCCATGTCTTTGTATAGTTTCTTTCTTCTGTGATCTTGCAGGAACTTGGTGAAGCTGGGCAAGTGAGAGAGCATGTAGCTAGAAGCTGTCAAAGAGGAGAGAGATTGGATCAAAGGACTAGCACAAGACACAGGTTGGTTCATCCTATTCCTCTTCGTTTATAGTTCATAAAGAAGAATACAAAAGTAGTTTTCTCTGTTTGTTTCTAAGGTTGCTGTCACACCTTAGTGGGATAGAACAGATCTAGATAGACACTTTTCCCGATAACAGGTCCTAGTCAGTGGAATGATGAGAGAGCAAAATATATGGCTAATTCATCATCATATCCCCTCAATTTCTCAAAGAAACCCATCCAATTGTGCCTTGTGAATATCTCTAGTATAGGAGGGTGCTAATGAATCCTCACTGAGTTGATGGGTTCCCTCTTATTAAACATCCCTATCATTTTCTCTAATGGATGGAGGGTTGTATATATATGATATCAAATTTAATGAATAAGGAATTTTAATTGAAAATTATATGTATTCAATTCCCCTAGACTGTAATCTTTTTCAACGCAATAGAAGACTTTTCTATATTCTTTTCACTTGGAAATTATGGGAAAGTATAGAGCCTACCTCATTATCACTACTGATGAAGCCGACCTTTGTTTTTCCCTTGTAGAAATGCTCACTACCAATCCTATAGGTGTTCTGTATCCTATAAGATCTCCTGTGGGATCCTGTAGGATCCTGTAGGTGCTCCTGCATTGGGAAAAAATGAAGTTTTCCTTTCCTGTAGACTTCTTGAGGGCCGAGAGAAAATTTGCTACTGTGTAGCCTCAAGAATGTGATTGTTCATGGGGATCAACACTTATTTCCTCATATGGATTATTTGAGTGGGGTGGTGTGCTAGAAGTCGAGGTACGAATATCTATTTTTGGACCGTTGATCCCACTACCACATCATCATTCTCCTCACCTCATAATCAACTCCCACTTCAGGCATCTGTAGCTTAACCACTTTCGACCTCATCTCTCCTTTTCCTTGACTTGATTGTTGCCACATGTGTAAGGACTAACTATCTTCTCCTCGTTGACTGAGTGAAGGTGGCCAAGTTAACTGGCCACCTTTCGCTTATAAACAAACTCTTTCACAACTTTTACATTTTTTATCATATTATGCTAACGAGAGAGTGGAAGCGAGATACTTACCTATGGTAATGATGCCTTGATGTTGTTTATTTAAGAATGAAGTCCTTGTTGTGTACTAGCTACATGTGCTTTTCTCCTCTCTTTTGATTATCCTTTGATGCTCTTTTTTGATGTGTAGTTACTTGGTGGTGATGTTAATGATCTTGATGTTGCTTCTAAGCTCTAGAAGAGCTTCTTTGACCTCTGGATCTCCATGCTTGAAGCTGACTACAACCTATGATTTTTTTGTTTCGTGGGATAGGATGCTACAGGATTTCATACAGGATGTCCTATAGTTGCCTCTCCCTAAAAAAATAATCATTTTCCACTTCTAGAGCATGAGGATGGTTGGGATGGGCAGAGAAGGGGTGTAGGGATTTGTGAATGAGGAAAATAGCCTTCAGGTGTTGTCCCCTTGTTCTCTTCCTTCATCCTCTTTTCTCTATTTTCTCTTTAAAAACTGTAATTTTTGAAAATGGCCTTTTTTTATGAATGCAAGGGTGATCATTGTGGATAGGGGTATGGTGATTCGATGGTGAAGTAGATTTTTTTTTTTTGACATGGGTAGGTCATCCCCTTGCTCTAGGGTTACTTCCTTTAGGATTCCCAAGACATTGTAATTCCTACATGATCATCTTGTAGGTTTTGAGGGAATCCTGTAGGTTTACAGGGAATCCTGTAGAAAACACAAAACCCTTGTAAAATGAGCTAAATAAGTAGAAAAATGGAGGGAATTATGGAATGATGAAGGATAATGAATGGAGAAATAAAAACATGAACTTGATAGGTCCCTTTTGATCTTTTCTTTTTTCTTTGATCATCCTCCTGCTGACCTATAAACAATATTTTCACATTTTTCCTTTTCTAATTTTATTTTATTTCTATTTTTTTGTTGTTTTTTTCTTTTTGAAAGAAACTAGTTTGCCTCCAAGAGGTCTTCATCCTAGCTGCTTGCCCTAGGTGCCTCAAAAGGGGTTTTCACCCAGAGATCTTTTTATTTCTTTATTTCCTTTTCACCTCAAGAGGTTTTCAACCGAACAGTGGGACTCAGGTGCCTCATGGAGGTTTTCACCTGAGTCTCCTTTTTTTTTCTTTTTTCTTTTTTCAATGACTTAATGAGGTAGAAGTTGAGACTTGCTCCACCACCATCACTATCTTACTGATGCCATCAATGAATTCTTTCTTTGACAATGGATTATTTTAAACCTTCAATTTGTGTCGATTAACAACTAAAGGCATGGCCTCTGCATCAATGGTTCTAATATGCACTAAGCCATTATCATGACATTTCTCTATGACATAAGGCCCTAGCCATCTAGTCCTTAACTTACCCTTAAAATATTTATATATGGAATCATATAACAAAGCCCAATCACCTTCTTGAAACTTCTTTTCCTTGATGTTTTTTTCATGCCGGATCTTCCTCTGAATTTGAGTCACCTCTATGTGTAGGAGGGCCTACATTATAAACTCATCTAACCCATTCAGCTGGAGCAATCTCTCTTTTTGTGCAATGTTGAGATCTAGATCTAGTTGGGCTTCCATCGTCAATGTATTATACTCAAATTCAATGGACAACATGGCCTTCTTCCTATAGACCAACTCATAGGGTGTGAATCTAGTGGTGGTCTTCCAGGTGGTATTGTATGCCCAGGTGGCCTCCACTAATCTATTTCCCCAACATTTTCTTCTGTTGCTAACCACTTTTGCCAGGATGCCCTCCAGTGCTCTGTTGGCCACCTCCACTTTCCAATTACCTTGTGGGTGATAAGGAGTGGATGTTCTATGCTTGATCTTGTGTTGTCTTAACAAGTCTTCAATCATGTGAGATGTAAACTAGCTGCTTTGATCAATGAGTAGTTCTCTAGGGTACCCAAACTTACATTTTCCCTTAAGAACTCGATCACTTTCTCCTCTGTTGTTGCCTTGATTTCCTTGGTTTCAACCCACTTGGTTAAATAGCCAGTGCACACAATGATGTATTGCTTTTTCTTGGATGGAGGGTCCATAGGTCCAATGAAATCCATGCCCCACTTGTCAAATGTCTTGAAAGTCACTTGAGGCTGTAGAGGCATTTCGTCCCTTGGAGTAGGCTTTCCCATCATTTGGCACCAATCACACTGACTAGTATACCTTCTCACATCCTGATGTAGAGTGGGCCAATAATAACCAACTTGTAACACCTTGAATGTCATCCTCTTGGATGCAAAGTGACCTCCACAAGGCCCATCATGATAGGTCATAAGGATGTCAAAGACATCCTCCTCCTTGACACATCTTCTCAGAATTTGATCTGGGCCTAGTCTTAAGAGGTTTCCCCCAATCCAAGTGAATGGGGCACTCTTCCTCATAATCTTGCTTTTCTCTTTAGAGGTCAAATTCGGTGGGAACTATGCAGACACCAAATAGTTTTCTATGTCAGCAAACCATGGAGAGAGAATTGAAATGGTGAATAAGTGCTCATCTAGTAACTGATCATCAAGCATTCCTTCCTCCCCTACAGGCAAAGCTAATCTAGATAAGAAGTCCACAATAACATTCTCCTTTCCATGCTTATCAACAATAGTTAGATCAAACTATTGTAATAAAATTAACCATCTAATAATCTGGGCATTCACATCAAGTTTATTCATCAAATATTTAACTGCAGCATGGTTAGTATGTACAAATGTTTGGTAACCTGTAATGTAATGCCTAAATTTGTTTAATGAATGCACAACATCTAGCAGCTCATTTTTAGTCATTATGTAGTTTAGTTCATCCTTTGATAGATTCTTACTGATAAAGTAAATGGCATAAGGTAACTTGTCATCTATATGGCCTAGAGTTTCTCCTATGGCTTTGTGTGAGGCATCAACATGTATCTGAAAAGGAAGGGTCCAATTTGTGCCTTGAAGAATAGGTGTAGTGGTCAACTTGTCCTTCAAGGTGTCCAAGGCCTCTTGACATATTTTTTACCATTTCAGAGTCTTTGGCCAACAACCCAAATAAAGGAGAATCTAGCTTGCTGAAGTATTTTATAAATCTCTAATAGTATCCAACTAAACCTCGAAAACTTCTGGCATCTCTCTATTTTTGCAGAGCTGGGGCCCTTGGATGACGGCTATTTGTTTGGGTCCACCTGCAGTCCTTACTAGGATATTAAATGACCTAGAACAATGTATGTAGTCATCAAGAACTCACATTTTTTAGGACTAAGGGACATGTTCATTTCAATGCATTTGTTCAACAACTTACCTAAGTTGGATAGAGCCTCTTGAAATTCACACCCATAGGGTGTAAAATCATCCATATAAATCTTTGCTGCATCGTGGACTAGCTCAACAAAGATACTCAAGAGTGCTCTTTGGCAAGTGGTAGGGGCATTGCATAGGCAAAAAGGAAGGACCCTATAGGTGTAAGTACCCCAAGGACAAGTGAAGGTGGTTTTATCATGGTCTTCTGAGTTGATCTGGATTTGATTGTACTCGTTGAACCCATCTAGGAAAGAGAAAAACTTTTTCCCTACTAGGCTATATAGCACTTGGTCAATCAAAGGCAGACTGAAATGGTCCTTCTTTGTTTCTTTTTTTAACTCTCTGTAATCAACACAAATCCTCCACTTCCCATTTTCTTTGGAACCAACACCAAAAGAGAGACCCACTCACTGTTCGAGATAGGGTAAATGAATCCTGCATCTGGCAGCTTTTGCAGTTCTTCTTTGACTATATCCTTTAGAGCTGGATTCATTCTACTTTGGGTTTGTCAGACTAGTTTGCAACCTTCTTTGATATAAATGTTGTGAGTACACACAAACGGGTGCATTCCCTTCATTTCCTTGTAACTCCAAGAAAAGACATCCAGATGTTCCTTTAGCATGTTGCACAACTTTTCTTCTTGGTGTACAGAAAGAGATGGGTTGATTTTCAAAGTTCTCTCAGGGCCAAATTCTATGGTTTTGACACAGGTAGGGTTTGAATCAGCTAAGCATAGATCAACCTGATGGTTGTTCTGTTTTTCCTTTACTACTTCCTATAAGGACAATGTGCTAGGAGTTAAACTTTGGAGCATTTGTTCAATCAAATCATCTTCATCTAGTTGTCCTCCTCTCATCGATGTTTCTAAGGTATAGAGTTGGGCTGAATAAACTTCATCTTATGCCTCCTCTTCCAGCCACAAAGGTAAGTCGTGTTCTAGAGATGGCATATGCCCATTTTTTATAGTCATATTTCCTACCCTACAACTGATGTAGGCATCAACAGTGGCTAACCAAGGCCTCCGAAGGATAAGAGGGTAACCAGTAAGCTTGGCCTTAGGCTGGAGAACTAGGAAGTCTACAAGGTACTCTCAGGAGTCAATGGAGACCATCACATCCTCCATAATCCCCTCAAGGGTCATTGTGGAACGATCTGCACATTGTAAGACTATTTTGGTCTTTCTCAATGAACCCTAGAGATTGAGCTTGAGCATGGTGTCCTTATTCATCACATTAATGGCAGCCCCAAGATCAATCAAAGTGTGTGGGAAAATGGTTCCATTGATGTGAACATCTACTACAGGGCTTCTAGGGTCCAAATACTTTGGAAAAATTACCTGCCCCAACATTAACTCAGACATTTGTCCAATGACATTAATGGTAGGGCTATCTCTTTTTCACATCCCTGGATGTTTGAAGCACTTCTCCTTAGTCAAATTTTTGTAAACAGGTACATCCTTTATGGCTTTGAGAAGTGGAATTTGACACCTAGATTTTTCAATTCACCCAGAAGTTCATTCTCTTTTGGGGTAGGCTGGACTGGATGAGTTAATCTCTCAGGAAAGGGTGGAGGATTTACTTTAGGCATGCTTTCCTCTATTTCTTTCACACTCTCCCTAGGTGGAGGTAGAGGTTGGTTGTGCGAGAGTACTCTCCCAGATCTGAGGTTAATTTCCTGAATCTCCACAACATAAACAAGATATGATGTGTCTCCACTATATGCTTGTTGTGTTTGTGTGTTTTTCAGGTTTGGATTTGGATGGGAAGGCATTTGGGGTTTTTTAGGTGGAGCAGGGTGTAAAAGTTGTGGTTGAGTAGGTGGCGAAGGCAATAAAGCTGGAGCATTATTGTATGGGGGCCTCTACCCCTGGGGCAGTGCATTCCACTGAGGATGAGGTGGATCGTATGGCTAAAATGAATGGCTGGTTGACTCGGAATGGTATTGAGGTGCAAAGGACCAAGGAGGAGGTGTAGACTAGGAAGGATGAGTAGGTGGCCCCTAAGAGGGAATGGATGTGGTTTGGTTAGGGTTGTAGTAGGCATGGGATGACCCTTTCATGCCTTGCTGGTATGGCTAAGACTCATGAGGCCTCATTTGATTTATGTAGCAGAGTTGTTCAGTCCCCCCTTCAGTCCCATGATATACAACTTTTAGTCCAAGTAGAGAAGGGTACTTGTCTGTGTAGTATTTTTCTTCACAGACCGAGCATACTTCAATCAGCTTCAATGGACATTCATTCCTAGGGTGCCTCCTTGTGCATCTAGGACAGAAAATGGATAAGGCTCTCTTTGTCTCCTCCTACTTTATCTTGATGTGGATAATGTCCATTTGCAGGGAAAGGGTTTGCAACATCTCACTCTTGAAATATTCCAACATATTTCCAATTTCACCTTTGATGGATGTATTGGAAGAGGATGAACTTATCATAGGTTGACTACCCTTACTATTTTTCCTAGCTACCCTAGATTGGTTCCTAAAGACAGTCTTGATATCTTCATATGGTAGTTGGTAGATGTCCCCTCCTGCTAGCAAGTTTAGGGTATCCAGAAGACCTTCCCTTACCCCTCTAAGTAGGACTAGCTTCAGTGACTCAATATTAAGGTGCACCTGGCCCTTTTGTAGCTAAGATGGAATCTTTCTTCATAATCCTCTAGTGATTCATCATGCCCTATGGTCATCCTAAAAATTTCTTCTTTAGTGTCCTTGGACTTGTAGTAGTCTTGATACTTGTTGTTGAAGGCTTGCTATATCTAAGCCCAAGTTTTGATGCTATCCCTAGGTAAACCCATGAACCAGTGCAAAGTTGCATCCTCGAGTGTGGATGGGAATAGTTTCAACTTCTGCTCATCGTTGGTGTAATCATAGGTTCTTCATATGACAAAAAAATCAAACAAGAAAGTGTCTAGATCTTCTGAGGTCAGACCATGGAAATGAGGAAGAGAAGAGGGGCTTATATTCTTCATCTTGGTATCCCCATTAGTTTCTTTGATGGGAAAGGTACCCTCAACTCTTTCTCTATCTCCTCTGTCATTTCTATTGTCAGCCATTAGGTCAGTTGGAATGGGTTCTTCTCCTCCCCCTGTAGGCTCTTAAAATATCTCTGGTTGTTCACCTAAGGGTTCCTCCAATTCACAACCACTAAAGAAGAGAGAATGTTGGCTGTTTGCGGCAATAGGGGTACTTGGAAAAAATTTCCCTATGTTATCCCTATTCCTACAAGGCATGAAAGAAGTCTTTTTTTTGTGTTTTTCTTCAAGATTTTGAAAATAATTGCAAAAATGAAATTGCAAACTCAATGAAAACTAACTGCTTGAATGAAATCTTACTTGCAGAGTGGAAAAGAAAGCAAAGAATGCAGAATGGAAAAGAAATAAAACTAACTTACTTTTGCAAAAATGAAACTAATAACATAATGTCAGAGATAAGAAATGGAATAAAGAAAGAAGTAATCCCATATTACTCAGACACCTCCCCAGCAACAACGCCAAAAGGTGATGAGCACCAGTATTGCAGCAAGAATGCTACAACTTCTGGGGCTGCCAACTTTACTTTATCAACCTGGGGTTTGTACAAACTTGGAGGTGACGGTGTTGTATACACATTTACATGTGATGGGTCTGCTCTTTGTCACTGCTAAGCTGGCGATATACCACTAAGGTTTTTCAAACCAGACTTATATGGATTTAGAGGAAGCTTTATTACTAATGAGGAAAACAGAAATCTACACTAAGAGAAAGCTTGTCTACTGCAGTAAAGAAAAAGACTGAAATCAAATGCTAAAACACACCAATTTTCTAACTAACTGCTAAGAGGATTTGCTTCAGAAGAAGGTTAAGTTAACATGTATGCAATCCTACTCTCCTAACCATGAAAATTGAAACATCAAATATTCTACTATTGTGCATGTAAATGACAAAAATAACTATATTTTTCTTATCTGTTTTCATGAGAAAGCGTGAAAGCTAATTTCTTTTGGTGATGTGAAGGGGGACTTAGGGATGATGGTGAATAGTCAGAAGGCTTGGGAGACAAGTAGGGGTCCTCTTCTAGCTTCCTAGGGTATTTTTCCACAATTCAGCCTCAAAAAAGGCCACTACAATTCAACCTACAGGATGTCCTCATGCGTTCTTCAGGATTTCCTGAATTCCTACAAGATCCATAGTATTCGCTCAGGATACAAATGAGAGAAAAATGAGGGATTTTGAAGGAATTGGAAGGCTTAGGAAAGGTGGTTGGTGGATGGAATGAGGCAAGGGAGCCCAGGACTACTTCAGAAATCAAAACCTGATTTGGAGATGGTTGGATTTGCTCAACAAGCTTGGAGAAGTACTGTTGTGAAATGATGAAATTGGTGAGGGTTTTGGTGAAAGGAATGAATGACCATGGATGGATGAAGTTGTGATGAGGTTGTTGATAATGAAATATATATGTACTGTTGAAACTCCTGCACTGCATCAACCATTGACATTTATCCATAAATCATGTAAACAGGAAGGATTTCAATTAACTAAGGAAAACAGAATTTCATGAGCTAGCTCCCTACTTCATGCATGAGAGAAAACTTGCAAAATAAGATGAAACCTTGATGAGATCTGAAGTAAAACTGAAGATAGAAGAACTGATAACTAAATCCTATTATTGCAAATTGACCAAATGTTGGCCTAAGTACAGAAAACCCTAAATTCCATGAGAAACTAGAATTCTGTCTTTTTGGGGCTGCATAGGGGTTCTTTCCTCAAACCATGATCCCTGAAGGAATGAGTGATGACAAATCCACCTAATGAAACTTTTGATGTTCCTTTATCTCTTCTAAGCTACTGCTGACGTAAATCACAAATGGAAGCAAACTAATCAAATCCACAACTACTTGCAATGAAATAATGCTAAAGGAAATTCAACTATGAAAACAACTAAACATACAAATACAAGAAGAGGATATTTTGTCACTAGGGTTGGGACCTAACCCAAGAGCTTCAGCAGTCCACTCAATGTTGGGTCAAGGAAATACTCATTCTCATTATCAAAATAGGAAATTACATAACAATGTCTTCCACAAGTCTTGAACTCGAAAATGACTAGTGTTTTTACAACAAAAAAATGAATCCTAATGAGCCTCTAGGCCTTCTTATTTATACAATTGAAGTCTCCAACAACTTCCTTAAATATAGAGAGGATCAACTCCCAAGATTAGGATAAAATAACTCTTTGATTGTCACTTGCTAGGCTACCTTTTGATCTCCATGAGTTCGCTTCTTGTACTCCGAGCTAGTGTTTTTGATGGAGGAATATTCGAATGAGTGAGGAGTAAATGAGGAGGATATACCTCCTACATTCTCTCCTTCTTCTCTCATTGGAGTTTTAGCCCTTAATTAGCCAAAATTTCCATGATTTTCTCTCAAAAACCTGCAATCAATGCCTATTAGTCCACTAGGCATAATATCTCACTTTGACTCATCTCATTAAGCAAAATACAATCAAAATATGTAATAAATTATGAGAAGAATTTATTTGAACAAGCTAGTAGGTGGATTAAGGTCCATATAATTACCCAATGGTGGGGCTCATCAATTACCCTATAACCACCACCTCCCCTTTCCACCATTGGATTATCCCTAATGCCTCGAAGTCGTAGATCCCTCACATCTATCAATGCAATTGTCAAATCGCCGGGTGGTGAAATAATAGACAACTTCGTGATAGTTCAACCATATTATTTCATCAAGATTTAAATGCTTATGCTATAAGAACCCCGAATCCTAAGTTTGGAGTATGTAAATCATAAATCACTGAGAACCACAACCTTTACCAGATGATAAAACCATTAACTACGACATTTAATATTATTATATGGTGTGATGTTAACATCCTCCATGTCACCATGAGACTCCAACAATTAAAGTCACAATATGTATCATGTGATAAGAAGGTTAGCACTGTGTGTGTGTGTGTGTGTCAATCTATAATAATCAATAGAATAGAAAATAATTTATATAGCCTACCATATCTTATTGATGATATTGACATAAACTAGTATAAAGAAGGCTGTTGATAAAATAAAATAAAAAAAATTAGTGCCACGAGTATTGGGGTATGTTACAAGTGGTATTAGAGCTCAAGGATTCAAGACTGTGGTGTGTTTAAGGGAAAATAGTAACAAATTGTGTTGTGGTCCACCAAAAAGAAAGATTGGAAATATGGAAAATCTACTTACAGGGCCAAACTCTACACACTTACTTAAAACAAATCTTGAGATATGGGTGAAGAACTTTGGTCCATACCCACTATGTTGTTTTAAATAGTGGAGTAAGGAGGGAAAAAATCACTAATTATTAACTGGAAACAATAGATGAGAAATCAAATAAGTTTTTATGTTATAAGGCCAAGGCAAAAGAAGTGCATAATCTTGTTAGGAGTACATTGAAATAAGTTCCATTATGCAAGTTATCCAAAATACCAATCAAAGTATTGTTGAGGTATCCTTACCTACAAGAATTGTAATGTTGAGTGCCTAGGAGAGAAAATAATTGTTTGTAATATTTACTAACACATGATAACTAGTAAATCATATCTTGTCACTATTTGATAGTGAGTAGAGAGAGATAATTTGTGATCTATGATGATGAGGAAATGTGTGCATAGATAAATCAGGAGATGTATTCAATTGTAAACTAAGTACAATAACATTTATTATATTGCATATATATTTATAAGGAAGATTGGGGTGTTTCTTATGAAATTTCCTTGAGATTTTGGAATTATCTAAATAATGACTACGATACATAATTTTATGAGACCAATAGCCATAAAGACGTTCTTAAATAAAATTCTATCATTCATTGTTAAAGAAGGTGACAAATACAAAGGGTTAAATATTTTATTGGTAAGTAACACTTAATTATTAGGTACAATTAGGAAGTAATTACCTATAGGGTATAAATTACTTCCTCACACATATACTAGATGAGTAACCAAGGACCTAGATGAGGTAGTGAATGAAGGATTAGTTGTAAGTATTTAAGGAATCTATCTCCTATTGGTAATATTGAGAACTAAAGCCTACTGTGGAAATTGTTAACGTTGAAATTATTATGCAACCTATAGGAGGTGTCTAACTAGATGTAAAAGGTTTTGATTGGAATTTCAACTGAAACTTGTGTGCTAAGATTGTTTGGTTGGAATTTTTTTACCAAACTAAGCTTTAGCAAATAATATATTAAACATTGACGGTGATGACACCAATATTATTATATGCATAACATGGGAATAAATAAGTCTAATATAGTAATATTCAACTGGTACAAATCAATTTATAACTGATGAGAAAAAATTGGTATGATAATTAATAAAATCCATACTAAGAATCTTCTTCATAAAGAGAGTCACAAAAGATGAGTTACTGCAGTGGGATAAATAGTGAAAAAGATAAATAATTGAGAATTTGTTCTTGTTTAAAACCAGTGAATTGGTGGCAAGGAGTGATAAACTATCATAACAACTTGCAATGTAAGGAGACTAATTTCAGAATTAGTGAAACAGAAAAATGAAAAGAACCAAAAAATATTTTTGACGGGACTTTCTATCTATCTATCTCCATATCCCTATCAATATATCTCGAGCTCCCTATCTATATTTTCTTCTTTATTTGTCCCTTAATAATCATTTTTCCTCGTGTTTCGATGGCACTAGATGGAGAAGGTAGAAGGATAATCATCTTTTCTCGATAGTAATCTTTCTTATAAAACTATTTTATGGAGAATTTATTCTAGAACGAGTGAAGGAAATGAGATAAGGAAGGGGCCAAAAGGAGATAACTTAATTGGTTGGGTAAGTGATTCGATATTCGTTAGGGTAAGTGATCCTTTAGGCTATAGATTATGCCATGAAATCAACCACATATTGAGGAGGAGGTCAACATATAGGATTGAAAATGTGTAGAGATGAGAACACATAGTGGGGTCCAACCAGAACACAACGGAGTGGAATGGGATATAGCTTGACTACTTAATAATCGTTCAAAATTTCTTAATGGTTATGGATCATTCAAAAATGGGACCTACCTGCTTGTAGTGGGGGCTATTGGGTCTTGAAGTACCCCTTCAACTAGACAAATCTTAATCTAGGAAGAGCCATAATGAATGTATTTGGGTCACTTCAAGACACAAAATAAAAGTGGAAGCACTTCATAACAATGTTGTTGGTACTCCAAGATATCAACGTCATACTAAATTTAGCAAGCATCAAGTGAGAAAGAATAGAGTTAATTACAAATGTGGAAGACTAATTAGGAAGGAAATGAAATAAAATTTTACCATTGTTGGTCTGATGATTTTTTTTAAAGTATCTAAAACGAAGCATAAGTTGGAAAAGGACAGTCTAGGAAATTATATATATATATATATATACATATATATATATATATATATATATATATATATATATATATATATATATATATATATATATATATATATATATATATATATATATATATATATATATATATATATATATATATATATATATATATATATATATATGTATATATATATATATATATATATATAAGATAAAATACACATGATGATGGATTTTTATATTAAATACTTTGAGGTGTCTACTGCCCTAATGAAGCTTCAAGGATTAATGGTAGATTTAGGTTAAAAAAATGACTAGAAACAAACAGAGGATTGAGTAAGTAAAGTAAGGAAATGTGGCATGTAATTTTAAAGAAAACTTGAAGATACAATAAAATATGCTAGTAGTCTATTGGAAGAAGTATTACCTATTCCTGTTGACATGAAAGGGTAGCATTCCACCATACAATGATGCTCTAGATAAGTTCTTAAGGAACTTTAATTTGAATTTTATAGACACAAGTAAAGTTTGGTCAAATGATTGATTGGAATGAACATATTCCTATAAATTCATTATGTTAATATAAATACACTAGCATTATGTGTTGAAAGTTATGATAGGCATGAAAATGTAACAGGAAGGACCATGTAGCTAGGGCACATGTAATCCTATACATTTTAGAAATAACTTGCAATATACAAAGGATGTAAACCTAATGAGAGAGTTATGAAAAAAACTCATGGGTAAGGGAAATGGTATGGTAATCAGACTTGGGGATGTACTTCGCTTATCACCTTCTGTTGATTACAAGCATGCCACCCAAAATTGTCATAGTTTAACAAAAAATAACAAAGGGAGGGTAATAAATAAAGGAAACCCTGAGTTATAAAACCTGGATTAAACCTTATCCATAAAAATATTGGTGGATAATTAACGTGGTTAGTACCAGGTCCACTTAGGCCAAAGAAAAAGATAATATCTGCCAAGAAGTAGTAAGTTGAAGTCATTGTTTAAGAATGTTGGTAATGATTTGACATGGAATATTGATATCATGAGGTTATGTTTCCATTTAAAGAACATATCATTGGTTGCAAGGCATCATCAGGAAAACGTTAAGAAAATGTTCCTTGAACTTAAATAAACCAAAATAATGATAACAAATATGACTACTATGTGAGTGGTCTCACAGGGTAATTACCCATTCCTATCTTGAGGCAAAACTATTATTTATTAACATTCCCCTAGATGTCACATGTAAATTATAGAAAAATAATTTGTTGTTGAATGAAGTAGAGAACATGTTGGGATCTAAAGTACGTGGAAAGAGTTAGAATAGAAATCCCATGACTATACATAAGAGAAAAATCACGTATAATTTACACCAAGAACCTGTAATACAAAATGAAAAATGGCCCATTGAAGGAATGTTGCAAAGTGGACTGTGGATGGATGTTAAAAGAGAATAGCCAAGAAACCAAGATGGCCATAATTAAGTTTACTTGGACAAGTAGGAAAAAAGATAGTTTCCTTGAACATTACAGAAAGGGAAAGTTAACCTAAGTCTTTATTTATATATGACTAATGCATATATAACGTTTGGAATTAAATGAAAGGCATAGTAAAGCTACCTTGTATGACCATACATTAGTTGCAATCTATCATAAAAGATAGAGTACGAAAAATAGTTTATAAAAACCTTAATATCACTATATGAATAGTGTAGATAAAATGGGTGTTTCCATGATCTAAAATTTACAAGGAATTATAAAATGGAGTTTGTTAGGTCGCTATAATATTGGGTGTTTCCATGATCTGGAATTTACAAGGAAACAATAGGATGGATTCTGTTAGGTCCCTATAATACTAGTGTATTCCCTAATTTTTCTTGTCAATGTATCCCCTTATTCTTATTGTTGTTCTCATGTTGTCCCCATATTGTTATTATTGTGCCCCATAGAAACCCATTATTTTTATTGTTGTGCTCTTACATTATTATTGTTATGTTGGCTCTAATAATATTGTGACCCCTTAGACTCCTATATATAGAAAGGAGGTTTTCTCATTTGAATAATTAAAGAATTGTTCATTTATGTAATATAAAGGAGTTTTTCCCCTAGAATAGGATAATTTTTAAGTCGTTGATATATCCTTTTGTGAGTTGGTTGCATAACATTTGGTATCGAGCTTCAGATTCTAGGCTTCCACTACTTCAAATAGGTCATCATGGAATTTTCAATATAAGTTGTTTTCTGCAAAGCTTCAGAAGCTGAAATTAAAACCACATGGATCCAAAATCTTGATGAACCTCATGTACGAATTTTAGATATTTTCACATTATATTTTAGGAGATATGATCTGAGGAAGTTAGGGTTTTTGTAGGCTCCAAAATTCCATCTTGAACACGTGACCTTGGGAAAATCATCATAAATTTCTTTAGGAGCATCATATTTAAATTTTGTAAAAATTGGTAGAAATAGGACGCACTGTAGGTTCTTGGATATTATTTTCAAGGCTGAAGGTCGAAATAGTGAGATGTGTCACACGTACAAGTTCATTGTATTGAACTAGTCTATTACCAGGTCACCATGGGATATTGGGCATAACTATTTCTTAAAGAATCCAATTTCAATCATACCTATGGCATTAGAAAGGGGACTTGGAGGGCTACCAGAGGACCAACTTTCAGAACTTAGTAATATAAATTTACAAAGTTACAATCATTTCAATATTAAGTTCCTAAAAACAATAAAAAGGTGTGTCTTTTTTTTTTATAAATTGCATAACTTTTGTTTGGAAAGTTATTTTCAAGTGATTCAAACGGAAAAGTCAAGAATAATATCATTGTTTGATTTCTATACTAATTGTCTTATGTGGGGTTCAGTCTCCACCAAGTCACAAATTCAAATCTCATGGGGAAGAGTTGAGGATGAGAGCCACCTTTAGGGGAATTAAAATGTTTACATAACATAACACCAATGTCTATTTGGGTAGTTCAATTGGCAATGGCTGTGGAAATGAAGTCTTACTAATCAAAAGTATTGGGTTCAAATCTTGTGATATCTCATGATTAACATTAAAAGTTGCACAGGATGAAGATCTTATCTTATCAAACTTAAAAAAAAAAACTATAATTGTTTCTACAGCTTGAGTGGGCCTGATAGTTAAGAGAATGTGTTTCCTCCCAAGAGATCATAGGTTCAAAACCAAAGGGGGATAGAGTATGTATGCCTTCATAGACTTAGCAGTCAAATTGCTGCATGGAGGTGGGTACCTTGTCGCACAAATAAGGGGGTTTCATACACAAATTTGTTGTGTCTGGCTTGGTTGTGACCCTAAAATTAAATAATGATAATAATAATAATAATTTCAAAATGAATCAAAGAAAGAAAATGGAAACCCATAGTAAGAAACTATAAATCTCTACTATGATGCATGAAGAAGAAGAAATTCAAAATGATATATCAAAATTACGAGACCAAGTGCAACAAATTTCGATCTCACAAAGAGTAACAAAAAATGAAATGGAAGCTAAGATGGATGGATTGAAGAATATCTTAAAATCAAACATGGAAGGTTTTAAGAATGACATGAAAGATAATATGGATGGTATAGAACCAAAAATGAAGGGAAACATGGAAGATTTGAAGAATGGTTTAAAAGCAGACATGGAAGGCTTGAAGGAAGGTTTGAAAAAGTTGCTACAAGAAATGTTTCCTAATGGAAAAAATGTATTAGATGAAACTCATGATGAGAACAAAAGAAATTTTAATCATGATTTCATAGACTCTAACATCGGATTGAAGACCCATTATATTCCAAAGATTGATATGAGAAAGTTTGATGGCAAGGATCCAATAACATGGATACTACAAATAGAGCCATATTTTGATCTTCATAATGTGTAACACACACAAAAAGTATGCATTGCAACTTTATGTTTAGAACCCAATAAGTTTGTATGTTATCGATGGCTTTGTTCTTGTAAACCACTTGTCACTTGGTCAATTTTTATGGAGGAAATGTTAGCACATTATGAGGTTACAAAGAACAACACCTTATTTAGCCAATTGGTAAATCTCAAACAAAAGGGTTCAATGGCAGAGCACATTAAGGATTTCCAAAAATTGATTGTAAGGGTAAATGATATTTGAGAGGAGCATAGAATTAATGTGTTCATAGGGAATTTAAAGGATAACATCCAACATGAGGTTCGCCTTTAGGAACCTGATTCATAGGAGAAGGCATTCAAAATGGCAAGAAAAATTGAAAGAAAAATTATGTCAATAAGGAAGCCTACCACTCACATCTATAAATATGGAAGTGTTGTTACCCCTAGCCTTCCATAACCTACAATGTTGACACCACAAAAATTGGAAGAAGAAAGAGCAAAAGGACTTTATTACAGTTACGATAAAAAATACACTAAAGGTCATAAGTGTGTTGAGAAGAAATTATTTTAAATAGATTGTGAAGAGGAGGAAGAAAGGAGTAACAAATGTCAAAAGAAGAGGATATACACCAGGAACAAACCCAAGATAAAGAAGAAACGAATCCAACCATATCTTGTAATGCATTGGCAGGAATTACCTCTCCTCAAATTCTCATGATAGAAGGACATATCAAGAAGAAAAAGGTAATAATGTTCATTGATTCGGGTAGTACCCATAATTTTATTCATTGTGAGATAGCCAAGGAATTGAATTTCTTCTTATATCCAACACTAGTGTCAATTGATGCTTGCAAATGGAGGAACCATAAATTTCTCTGGAATGTGCCATGATATCAAGCTATCTGTGGAAGAATATGTATTGAATATTCCAATGTTTTCCATTCCAATGGGTGGTATGTTGTACTATGAGTCCAATGGCTACAATATTTTGGTACAATGGCTTTTAATTTTCAAGAACTTTTCTCGAAAAAAATTTAGGAAGGAAAGGAAGTTATATTAAGGCATATCATAGGGAAACCAAAAAATATAATCAGCTCTAATGGAATGACAAAGCCTATAAAGAAATAAAAATAGGGTGTAATTGCACAATTATGTTCACTAGAGGTTCCCACATCGAAATCATATATTTCTCCAAATCTCAAAAAATACTTGGACGATCATTCCAAGGTATTTAAGACTCTCAAAGGCCTCCCACCTATTCGTGATCATGATCATGCTATTCATTTGATTCTAGGAAGTGTTCCTCCAAACATTAGGCCTTACAGATATCCCTATGCCAAAAGAGTCAAACTAAATTTATGGTTGTAGAAATGTTAAAGGTTGGTATAATTAAACCTAGTCAAAGTTCTTTCTCTACTCCAATAGTATTGGTGCACAAGAAGGATGGATCATGCTGCATGTGTCTAGATTATAGGGAGATCAACAAGACCGGTATTAAAGATAAATTTCCATTCCTATCATTGATGAACTACTGGATGAATTACATGGAGAAATTTACTTCACGAAGTTGGATCTTCATTCAGGATATCATCAAATTAGAATGAATATTGAAGACATTCTGAAAACAGCATTTAGAACTTGTGAGGGTCATTATAAAGTTTTGGTCATGCCTTTTGGCCTTACCAATACACCTTCTACATTTCAAGGTTTGATGAATTTCATTTTCAAACCCACCCTTAGAAAATTTGTGTTAGTAGTTTTTTATGATATATTAATCTATAGAAAGTCTTGGAAGGACCATGTTCAACATGTTAATGGGGTGCTCAAACTATTGGAGGAGAAACAATTACATGCAAAAACATCCAAATGTTTCTTTGGAGTACATGAGGTGGAATATCTAGGTCATATTGTATCTCATGAAGGTTTTAAGGTAGACCCTAGAAAAATTAAACCCATTAAGGATTGGAAAATCCCAACATCCATAAAGCATCTGTGAGGATTTCTCAAGTTGATAAGGTATTATTGCAAGTTTGTTAATAATTATGGGACAATAGAAGCACCTCTAACAACATTATTGAAGAAAGATGCATTTTCTTGAACTCCATAAGAAACTAAGGCCTTTGAACATCTTAAAGAGGCAATGTGCCAAGCACTGGTCTTAGCTATGCCAGACTTCACAAAAACCTTTATTGTGGAATGTGATGCCTCAAGAAATGTAATTGGTGTTGTTTTAATGCAAGAAGGTAGACTCGTTACTTTTGAATGTCATCCAATCAAAGGAAAGTATTTACAAAAGTCTATTTATGAGAAGGAAATGTTGGCAATGCTACATGCACTTAAGAAATGGTGACCTTACCTAATGGGAAGACACTTCAAGGTAAAAATAGATCATGATAGTCTTAAATACATTTTAGAAAAAACATTATCTTTAGAAGAGAAACAAAAATGGGTCACAAAGATGTTGGTTTATCCCTTTGAAATCATCTACAAAAAAGGGAAGAAAAATGTTGTTGCAGATGCACTCTCAAGAAAGGATGAGGATGTGGAAGCATTTCTTTGTGCCAATTTTGTTATCCAACTAGACTAGATAACCAAAGCAAGGGATGAATTGAAGAATGACGAAAAGGTGTGGGCACTCATTCAAAAATTGTAGCAAGATCTTAGTGAATCTTATACATTTAGATGGAAAAATGATTTATTATGGTACAAAGATCACTTATACCTTTGTAAGAATTCCCAACTCAAAAAAAATATTCTTCTTGAATTGCACACCTCTCCCTCAGGAGGGAACTCAATATTACTAAAAACTTACCACAAGGTTCTGTTGAGGGACCCGAAATTGGGTCAACAACAAGGGGGATACCCACCCGGTCGGGAACCTGGTTGGCGGCTCCTTGCCTGTTTGGTGTAGCGGGTCCGACTGGGGATGATGGGACCAGCTTCCCAATCTAAAAGATGTGTGTGTGTGTGTAGATTTTGAAGATACTAATCAAAAGGTAATTTTAAACTAATTTAATTCTAGACTCTAAACCAACACTATGCTACTGTAATCTAACAAAAAAAACACATCTAATCTATACTAACCCGGGGTAAAATTCTTTCATTATGCGATCTAAAAAGATTTCATACAACAACTTGTAATAAAGATCATTCAGCTATCATAAGAATATAAATCAATTAAGATGAACCATTCTGCATAAGAAGTTAGGCAAAACAGTTTTGAACAACATATCGCATAATCAGTTGTTCATATGTCAAGCACAAACAAATGATTCCACCGTACAAAAGTGCGAAATGGTAATCCAGACATTCATACATTAACATATAAACAAATCAGCTGTATATCACTCTAAGAATATGAGCAGAAATTAATCAAGAGATAAAAGTACCATTTATGACTGATTTCACTCACAAACTTCAAGCAATAACGATTTATCTCTACTTACTTATAACATCTACTAAGAGTACAGAAGTGCAACATCAGTAGCAGATATTAAAATGCAAACATAAATAAATCCTGATCCATCCATTCATCAAAAACCCCCTCCGAGGGTGCAAAAGTGCATGTTCTGAGGACAAGTTTTTTGACAAATTTCCGGACCCTTCTCCAAATGCCATGATAAGGGTTAAATACTACTAACTAACTAATCTTAATTACACAAATTTAGGGAACGGCTTCAAATGACCGCCCTTTTACTAAAGCAAATTTATTTCTAAAAATTGAATCTAATTTCTAACCGTTTTTGTATCTGCTCCTTAGTGTTGTAAGCAATGTGAGGTTCGCCTGGAAAGAGTCGGCTGGTTGTCTTTTCCTTTTGCTCGGGCAATGAAAATAGAAATAACAAAAGCTAGCACCTCTTTCTGACAATCTAGAAGATATTTTTGAAAATCTTCCTTTGACTGGGTGTTTTTTGCTGTGCATATACTTAGTATAACCCAGATTTCTTTCAAACTGATTGTGCTGTTGCTATTTCGGTTTCCAGCTGTGTGAATGACTCAATGAGTTAGGGATTTTGTTGCCTGAACAGTCTTACGTTTTGAAAATTGCTTCCATTCTTTGTTCCATGCTTTTCTGAAGCATCATCCCTTTTCAGCGTTTTTCTTTTTGCTTTATCCAATCTGAGCTTCAGGATCTTTTGCAAACATGCTGCTTTTGTGCGCCTTTGACTCTGAGTCTTGGATAGTCTATTTTCATCAGTGTCTGTGGAGTGATACTCTGGACTCCGCAGCTCTGTTGCATGCGGCATTCATTTGCGAAGGCATCTCCTCTTTGTTCTTCAAGTATTGGCGTTCTCCCCTTTTCCTTGGATGTTTCCTGCATATAGATTTATATCAGTTACTGCCTTACTGTCGCAAAGGAAAAGAGACACGACGAAAATATTGACATGAAAGCTTTAAACTCTAATGAATGCATAATCATGACGTTCATAATGACTTGACTCTTCGAAAAATGCAACATGATCATCTTTGGATACTCAGGCGTGCAATCATTAATTTCCCTTACGGTGAGCGCTCGATTTTGGGTTTACAGATCATGCCGACGGAACTTTACGATGAGTGGTTTCTGCGATTCGTATCGCAGCAATTAATAGTCTCATTCGTTACAGGTCACAAATCGCAAAATCGCAGTTTGTAGGATCGCAGATCGCAAATCGCAATATCGCAACATTCATTTGCTCGTTGTGTGCTGCTTTTGCAACGTTTGCCATATGCGACGTCGCATATCGGCCGTCGGCGATTCCTTTTTATTTTCCTTTAAGGGTGCTTTCAAAGTATGCGATGCGATGAATTTCGCATCGCTTCTTTGCAGCTTATTTACCCTCATAGGAAAACTCTTCACTCTCTTTCTGCGATGCGATATAGCTTTTACGGGGTTAAATACAAAAATTTGGATAAAAATATTTTTGGGATTTTTTGTTAAGGGTCCCCCTTTGCTTGATATTATTGCTAATACTAAACAAAGAGGGGGGTTGTTGTTGACCACAACAATGGCGATTCACTGTGAAGAACCAGTTATCTCTACTTTTCTATTGACATTTCCACTTCCGAAACAGAAAAGTTTTCATATGTCTAAATTTTGTTATGGACAGATAGATTAGATTACCCCTCATCCTGTCAATGATACTTTGCTTCAACCCTTCTTTTATTCCAATTGTCTGCTTCCCTAGGCTTAGTTCTTGCATTCATACTAGACATTACTCGGCCCTTTTTAAAAGATAAAATAAGGTCTTCTCTGCGTGCTGGCTTTAAAATATACTCATTTGTCGTAGGTAGAGCCTCTGCTGCCCGCAAGCGTCCATAGCCTCGACATGGTTACCATGTTATCCAGCAATGATCCTTTTTCCTGCTTAAGGTTATTTACAACATTTTAGAGGAAAATCCTTTTTGGCACTTTTTCCTTTTTTACCCTCTAAAGAACAATGTCTTGGTTTGGTGGCCAAATTATGACACATTCATTCACTTGATTTACACTTTTGCTGAACAAGTTGGCTCGTGATGAGACCCCTTGTCTTTTGATTGCAACAATCTTGAGTCGTTGCCCTGTTTTGACAGACAGTATTGGCAAAGTTAGCAAGTTATAATATCTGTGATCATGATAAGCCGGCTCGTGATGAGACCTCTTATTCTTTGAGATATAGTGCTTTCTCGGATTGTTTCTCTGAATGCTGCGGTTTCCTTTGGCAGGGAGGAAGTCATTGTTTTTCCTTAAGAAAGCTCTAGACGACAATAATAGAGTTTTGAAAATAATAGCTTTGCAGAGAATATTTATTTTATTATTGATGATACCTTTCATTGTGCTAGGATAAAACAATTTTTTACCAAAGGTTGATTTCATCAAAGTCTTTCGAAAGGTTGAAACTAATATCATTATTCAGGCTAAAGTTAACTCTATTTGTCAATAATAAAAATCAGATTTTTCGAAAAGTTTTGCTATTTGTACAAGTGAAGTCAAAATCTGATAGAGAGTTAGTGTGCTCTTTCATGAATCTTATTCAATGATCATTTACAACCGGTTTTATTTATAAGGAAAAAAAGATAAAAAAAATAAATAAAAGAAACTAAAACTATCCTACAAAAAATAGAAGAGTGATCTTCTATGGAAAATACATTTTAAGGATTTGTCCATTCACAGGCAAAGAATCTCTTCTACCTACCAAGTCCTGCAACACAAACGTCGATGGGCCTATGACTTCTACAATCTTAAAAGGACCAAACCACAGCTTTTGAAATTTCGTATGTTTGCCCTTCTCTTCATGAGCCTTATCCCATTTCAAAACTAGATCTCCCATCTGAAAATTCTTTCTGGTTATGATGGCTGAGTCAAAAGAGGATTTTATTAGCGCTTGGTGGTGAGCATGGGTTTTCTTAACCTGTTCTCGGCGTTCTTCTAGTTTGATTATTTCCATTTGTCTTAATTGCAAAGAGGAAGTAGATACCTCATCGATGTGTTGTACTAGAGACAAAGAGGGAATGACTAAGTAAGTTGGAAGAACCACTTCTTTCCCATAAACTAAATTAAAGGGAGAAGTGCCGATTGAAGCTTTCTTCGTAATTCTGTCTGCCCATAAAGCATTAACCAGCGCTTTGTGCCAATTCTTTTGGTTTTGGTCGACTGTTCTTTTGATAATCCTGATTAGGTTTTTGTTTGTTGATTCAGCCAACCCATTACCTTGCAGATAGTAATTAGCAGAATATTTCAATTTGAACCCTCTTTTTAATGCAAACTTAGTCATTGCATTTCCAGAAAAGTATTATGCATTATCAAACATTGATGCCGTTGGCAATCCAAACCTAGTGATGATAAATTGATCTATGAATTCAATAATGTTTTCAGAATTAACTGTCTTGAGAGGAACTGCTTCTACCCATTTAGTAAAATAATCTGTTGCCGTGAGGATATACCTATGCTGCTTAGAAGAGTGAGGAACGATCTCACCTATTATGTCCAAGCCCCATTGGTTGAATGGTTGCTCGATGTTGACCGGCTGTAGTGGCATGGACGATTTCCTTTGTTTCCCTGCAGCAGTCTGGCAGATTTGGCATTTCCTTACGTAATTGTATGAGTCTTTGAACAACGTGGGCCAATAATATCCTGCACGTAAGATCTTATGCGCAGTACTCTCTCCAGCATAGTGTCCACCTGCTGGTCCATTGTGGAGTTCCTGCAAAACCTTTTCGGCTTCAGTTTTCTCAAGACACCTAAGAAGTACAGAATCGTAATTCTTTTTAAACAAAACATCATTTATGAGCTGGTATTGTTTAGCTTTCAATCTTAGAGCTCTTTTCTTGGTGTGATCCAAATGCGATGGAGCATACCCGTTCTTAAGATAATAAATGGTGTCCGTATATAATGATTCTGCGTCGTTTAAGCTTACCTCATATGTGTGTACCTCTTCAGATGAGTTCTCAGGAATTTGCGATGCTCCAGCTAACATTTTGCAGAAGCCTTGACCTCTTACGATGTTTGCTGGTTTGATCTCGAGATCATATTCTTGTAGAGCGGTAATCCAATTTGCTCTCTTTTTGCCCACATCCTTCTGTACCAAAAGGTTTCTTACCGTTGGAAACGGTACTACGACTTTGGTATGGGCTTTAAGTAAGAAAGGTCTGAAATATTTGATCGCATTGAAAACAGCATAAGCCTGTTTCTCCACGTCTGAGTAATTGAGTTCAGCACCTTGTAAGTTCGAGCTAAAGAATGCGATTGGAGCTTCCGCCTTCTCTTGATTTACTTGGGTCAAAATCGCGGCATAAGATTTCTCTGAGGCAAAAGTGTATAAGATGAAAGATTCTGAAAAATTTGGGGTAGCTAAAGATGGAGCGTTGATGATAGCTTGTTTGATCAAGTTGAATGCTTCGTGCTCATCTATGCCCCACTTAAAATTTGAATTCTTTTTTATCATATTTTGTAAAGGAGAAATATTACGTGAAAAATCGGGGACAAACCTTTTTACAAAATTGATTTGTCCAAGGAAAGATTGCATGGCCTTTTTGTTATGGGGTATGGATATTTCGAAAATTTCTTTGATTCTGTCAAGTTCAATGTGAATACCAGATTTCGACACTATGAATCCGAGCAATTTCCCCTCACTTAATGCGAAAAAAGATTTCTTTGGGTTAAGTGAAATTCCATACCTTAAGCATCTTTGAAAGATCTGTTTCAAATCTTTGAGATGGTCGCTTCGCTTCTTGGAGTACACTGTTATATCATCCAGGTAAATCACTACCGATTTATTGACTAAACCTTTAAATGCGATGTCCATGGCTCTCTGAAAGGTAGCACCGGCATTGATCAGACCAAATGGCATCTTCTGATATGCGTATGTGCCCCACTTGGTTTGGAATGTGGTTTTCAACTGATCATCGGGATGTACCAGCACTTGATTGTATCCTGAAAATCCATCTAGGAAAGACATTAATTCTGAGCCTGCTACTGCCTGTAGTATTTGCTCCATAGGTGGGAGGGGAAAATTGTCTTTCTGACAGGGTTTGTTGAGATTCCGGAAATCAATACAGATTCTAATATCTCCGTTTTTCTTCCTAACAAGAACCATATTAGATAACCATTTGGAGTGTCTGACGGGGAAAATTATTCTGGCTCTCAACAATTTATTTAGCTCAGTCTTTATCTGATTTTCTAAGTTGGGGTGGATTTTTCTGAGCTTCTGCTAGACAGGTTTTTCATTGTCAATCATAGGGATAGTTTGTTGAATAATAGAAGTGTTGTATATTTTCAGCTCATCGTAATTCCATTCAAAAACGTTTTTGTATTGTCTCAGAAGACAGATATACGCTGATTTTTCTTCAGGGGCTAGGTTGTGGCCTAGATTAACTTTTTGCGACTTCTGACCGGTTCCTAGGTTCACTAATTCATAATTCAGAGTTGAACTGTAAAGTTTAGAATTGGCAGACCTTTTAAACCGACTCTTCAAATCATATAAATCTTCTAACTTAACCACTGATTTAGGTATAGCGTTATTAGTGCTATTTTGCTGAATTTGGTGATCATGATGGTCTTCATCAATTATTTGATTTGAGTAGGATCCTTCAGAAGTGAGGAAATTTACAATGTTTGGATCATCATTGAATACTCTCCAGTTGGTGATGTTGTCAGGGATGGATGGTTTAAAGATTAATTCTATTGAAAACCTATAGGGACTAAAATCTTCGGAGGGGATCAGTCTAGAGGCTACGTTAGCTAACAGGTCTGCGCTCGCATGTTGGAGTCTTGGGATTGACGAAATATTGAATGCTATGAAATGTGAAGTCAGATCTTGTACTAAAGATTGATAGTGCTTTAAATGACTTGACAGGCAATGTATGGTGTTACGTACCTGTTTGACGATAATTTCGGAATCTCCAAAGACTTGAAGATACTTAACATTCAAGCCGATTGCTTTGTATAGGCCTTGCACCAAGGCTTCGTATTCCGCTGTATTGTTTGTGAAATCGAACTCAAGTCTGCATGTAAGCATGGTCTTGTTTCCGTCTGGGCTAATCAGAACGCATCCTGCTCCTGCTCCCTCGTTAGATTTAGAGCCGTCAAAATATAATTTCCAAAATAAAGATGTATTTACAGAATTATCTAAAAAATAAAAACACTTTGAATCATCAGTTTGGGAAAAATTTTCAACTTGGGACACAACTGAATTTTCTAAGTAAGGTGAATTGTGAGCATTGAAATTGCCGAGGAAAGAATCTACCAAGTAATTGCCTATGATACTGCTGTTGTATGCTATTGCTTCATTCTCTCCTTCCAATTCTGTCACTATGTACTTTTGGTGCAATTCTCGTTCAACCTTTATTTGATTGGGTTTACCGTTGTAGGGTAACCACATGTGCGACCAGTCGGTTGAGAAATATCCGTGGAGTTTCTCGGACCAATCCCTGCTAAGAATTAAACCATAGAATTCAGGGATATCAGCTACTAGAATGTCGATAACCTGACATACTTTCGGGTTAGACGACAATCTTATGGTCACCTGGTTAAGTTCACCAATCACTTCGACTTGAGATCGATCAAGTTGAACTATGCGCACTGCAGATTTCTGAGGTTGAACATTCAATTTGGCACATATTGATCTGGGTAGAATATTCGTTGAAGCACCAGAATCAATCAGGCAATTTTGCACGTTTTTATTGAAAATTTCATAAGTGAGGAGAAAAGGAGGAGTATGAGATCTTGATCTTCCTCCAATCAAGGCAATGTCATTTGGATCAATCTTATTGATCATGTTGGTCGGAGGTCTTCCCATGTTGTGGGAAGCTACAGCTGTAGGTAAAGATGTAGTAGGCACGGCATGTAATTCCTTCATCATTATTTTCTGTTGATGTTTCAATTTGCTCAATTCGTAAAGAGTGATATTAGCCCTAGTATTTTTCATGTCATCGATAATGTTATACTCCATTTCATCCGACACTATCAGTGTTCTTGATGGAGGTGCTTGATCTGATTGGATTGGGTTAAATTGGGTCGCTCTAGCGGTTGTTTTATTTGTTGCGACCTTATCTTTTGTTGCAGGGCTTGCGCCCTTTTGTTTAGGGGTAGTTTTGGGAGGATCAAGTTGATTTTTGCTTCATGTGCTAACCGGAAATGCTTCTTGATCCTCTTCTTGTGGGAGGATGAAATCCCACATTCCTTGTAGTTCGACAACTTCTTCATCATCTGTCTACCCTTCAGTGGTATTCTCTTCTTCTTCTTCCTCTTCAGATTCGACGTTTGAGATAGCATTGGGTGCTTTCACCTCCATGGGAAGGTTTCTTTTAAAAGATCTGTAGGGATTTTTTGAAGAAGTTTCTGCTACTTGTTTTCTTATGTCAATCATCTCGTTGGACATGGCCTTTAACACCTTTTGTAATCCTTCCATATCGAAAGGATCTTTCGTTTGCTTCTTCTTGGTGTCTTCTTTGAAAGAGATCTTCTTAGATTTGCGTTCTTCTATTGCAGATCTCTTTTCTAGGGCGACTACGCGTTTTTCTACTGCTAATGCCTCAGTTATGTTTTCAACTAAAGTCGTCTTGTTTGCCCTATCTACGAAGATAGCCAAGTTAGACGGTAAGGCCGTGATGTACCATTCACATCTTACTTCCTCGCTGGGTTGAGAAGCAGTGGGAATCTTGTTGAGGATCTTGTTGAACCGTAAATTGAAATCTTTAATGGGTTCTCTAGCCTCAGTTTTAAGATTAGATAGGTCATTGATCAATGTCGCTGTTGATCTGTCATCGCCAAAATTGGTGAGGAATTGACTTTGAAAAATGTCCCAACTTGTGATGGACCCGGAAGGTAACGAAAAGTACCATGACCCGGTTGTTCCTTGCATTGTGTAAGGAAAAAGTTGGACGACAACATCTTCATTGGTAACTCCGTTGAGATTAACAGAAAGCATGAAATTATTGATATGCTCTTCAGCTAGCATGCCTGTTTCTGGATTGAATTTAGGTAGCCACTTCTCAGGATGGGCCGGTATTGGGCTCAGGGGTAGAGGCATTAAAACCGCACCAGGATTGTTCCATGGAGACTGGGCCATCGTTGAGCCGCTAGTTAATGAGAGTGCAGAAGACGGTCCCTGATGCTGAGAAGATGAAGGTATTATGATCGTTGATGATTGCAGAGGAAGTGTGGAAGATGGATGATTGATTTGGGATGAGGATGTGGGTGGTTGACTTCCCGGTGAGGGTGTTGAAATGGACGAAGTGGATGAAAGAGTCTCACGGTCAGACTCTGGTGGTGCTTTCCTTGCTCTTTTCCTAGTAGGAAGAGGGAGTTCACTTGGTTGAATACCAAATTTTTCACTCTTCAATCTGGTCAGAGGGTGAGCAGGATCGTACTGCGAAGTCACGCTACTGTTAGATTTATCAGACCTATGAGAAAAAATAGAGAATCCCTGGAGTTTACGAATCAAAGTTTGAATTTCAGGGGGTTCAATAATGAGTTGGTCTGATATATTGGGGTAGGTAGCAGCGGTGGATACTCGAGCGACTTGTAACTCAAGGTTTAACCGTAGTGGAGAAGTCGGGGGAGTTGATGAGGGTGATTTACTCTCAGAATGGCATTTAGATTTTGACTTAGTTGCCATTCATAGTTCGTGCCCTCCTTCTAGCGCCAAATATGTTGAGGGCCCCGAAATCGGGTCAACAACAAGGGGGATACCCACCCGGTTAGGAACCTGGTTGGCAGCTCCTTGCCCGTTTGGTGTAGCGGGTCCGACTGGGGATGATGGGACCAGCTTCCCAATCTAAAAGATGTGTGTGTGTGTGTAGATTTTGAAGATACTAATCAAAAGGTAATTTTAAACTAATTTAATTCTAGACTCTAAATCGACTCTATGCTACTGTAATCTAACAAAAACAACACATCTAATCTATACTAACCCGGGGTAAAATTCTTTCATTATGCGATCTAAAAAGATTTCATACAACAACTGGTAATAAAGATCATTCAGCTATCATAAGAATATAAATCAATTAAGATGAACCATTCTGCATAAGAAGTTAGGCAAAATAATTTTGAACAGCATATCGCATAATCAGTTGTTCATATGTCAAGCACAAACAAATGATTCCACCATACAAAAGTGCCAAATGGTAATCCAGACATTCATACATTAACATATAAACAAATCAGTTGTATATCACTCTAAGAATATGAGCAGAAATTAATCAAGAGATAAAAGTACCATTTATAACTGATTTCACTCACAAACTTCAAGCAATAACAATTTATCTCTACTTACTTATAACATCTACTAAGAGTACAGAATTGCAACATCAGTAGCAGATATTAAAATGCAAACATAAATAAATCCCGATCCATCCGAGGGTGCAAAAGTGCATGTTCTGAGGACAAGTTTTTTGACAAATTTCCGGACCCTTCTCCAAATGCCATGAGAAGGGTTAAATACTACTAACTAACTAATCTTAATTACACAAATTTAGGGAACGGCTTCAAATGACCGCCCTTTTACTAAAGCAAATTTATTTCTAAAAATTGAATCTAATTTCTAACCGTTTCTGTATCTGCTCCTTAGTGCTGTAAGCAATGTGAGGTTCGCCTGGAAAGAGTCGGCTGGTTGTCTTTTCCTTTTACTCGGGCAATGAAAATAGAAATAAAAGAAGCTGGCACCTCTTTCTGACAATCTAGAAGATATTTTTGAAAATCTTCCTCTGACTAGGTGTTTTTTGCTGTGCATATACTTAGTATAACCCAGATTTCTTTCAAACTGATTGTGTTGTTGCTATTTCGGTTTCTGGCCGTGTGAATTACTCAATGAGTTAGGGATTTCGTTGCCTGAACAATCTTACATATTGAAAATTGCTTCCATTCTTTGTTCCAGGCTTTTCTGAAGCATCATCCCTTTTCAGCGTTTTTCTTTTTTCTTTATCCAATCTGAGCTTCAGGATCTTTTGCAAACATGCTGCTTTTGTGCGCCTTTGACTCTGAGTCTTGGATAGTCTATTTTCATCAATGTATGTGGAGTGATACTCTAGACTCCGCGGCTCTGCTGCATGCGGCATTCATTTGCGAAGGCATCTCCTCTCTGGTCTTCAAGTATTGGCGTTCTCCCCCTTTCCTTGGATGTTTCCTGCATATAGATTTATATCAGTTAATGCCTTACTGTTTACGCAAAGGAAAAGAGACATGACGAAAAGATTGACATGAAAGCTTTAAACTCTAATGAATGCATAATCATGACGTTCATAATGACTTGACTCTTCGAAAAACGCAACATGATCATCTTTGGATACTCAGGCGTGCAATCATTAATTTACCTTAGGGTTAGCATTCGATTTTGGGTTTACAGATCATGCCGACGGAACTTTGCGATGAGTGGTTTCTGCGATTCGTATCGCAGAAATTAATAGTCTCATTCGTCGCAGGTCGCAAATCGCAAAATCGCAGTTTGTAGGATCGCAGATCGCAAATCGAAATATCGCAACATTCATTTGCTCGTTGTGTGCTGCTTTTGCGACGTTTGCGATATGCGACGTCGCATATCGGCCGTCGGTGATTCCTTTTTATTTTCCTTTAAGGGTGATTTCAAAGTATGCGATGCGATGAATTTCTCATCGCTTCTTTGCAGCTTATTTACGCGCATAGGAAAACTCTTCACTCTCTCTCTGCAACGCGATATAGCTTTTAGGGAGTTAAATACAAAAATTTGGATAAAAATATTTTTGGGATTTTTTGTTAAGGGTCCCCCTTTTCTTGATATTATTGCTAATACTAAACAAAGAGGGAGGTTGTTGTTGACCACAACAGGTTCAGAAGGAATATTTTTTGGGATGGCCTTAAATGTGATATTCAAAAGTTTGTGGCAGAATATTTGGTTTTCCATCAAAATACAGTTGAGATAATTAAGACCCTGGGCTTTTTACAATTTTTATCCATTCCAAGTCAATGTTGGGAGGAGGTTTCAACGGATTTTATAACAGGTTTACCCAAGTCCGAAGGAAAGAGTGTCAGCATGGTGGTAGTTGATAGACTTACCAAGTATGCACGCTTTTGTGCAGTATTTCATCCATTTAAAGGCAATATAGTTGCTAACAATGTAATGTTGAAATGGGAACTATAAACTCAAAATAGGAACTCTGGCCAAAAAACCACAAAAAAAAATGAAAAACAGTGCTAAAAACAAAATGTGTATACTGGAACAATGTTTTTCTTTTAGTGTCAATTTTCAACATTTTTACAAAATGGCAGTAAAATCAAAATTTTTTGTGCAAAAAACTGTTGTTTTTGAGGAAAAAACACACTACTGTTTTTGGAAGAATACATTTTTTTTCCTAGGTGTAATTTCAACATTTTTTTAGTAATGATGATAAAGCTAAAATAATGGAATTTGAAACACATCAAAATTCTATGAATTTTCATCCATGTTGTTAAACATGTAATAACATGACACTAAAGATCTCTAAAATTATAATTGTTTTCAACCATAACATTAAAGATACAAAAAAAGTGGAAATTTTTCAATCATAAAATTAAAAAACCATGACATTATGAACAAATTACATGACTAAATTAACCAAAATGTCATTACTTGTAGATTAAATGAAGTATACATTACATCTCTAAGTTATTGTTGCATTGTAGATATTCTAAACAACAAAAATCATCATAAGTAGAACATATAATCCAACAAACATAAAAATGACTCAACTTCATTTAACACCATATGGAAATCAAAATTTTATTTCAAGATACGATGCAAACATCAGTTAAGACAATTATTCAAAATCACTCATATTTTCTTGCACACCATTAGAGTTCACATCTTCATATGAATGATGAGATGCAAATGAAGATGTTCCATATTCTTCTCTTTCATCAACTAGTACCCCATCTGAGTCCACATGCATGCCCACCATTTCATGTTTCAAAATTCTTCTAGATATATGACTGGCTTCAATAGACTTGTAAGTTTTAACCCCATACAGAAATTACCTGCATACAAATTCTAAAACACATAAAACACATACACACAGAGATTTTCCCCTAGATCCCAAAACCGGGACTACCAACTTCATTTTTCATTATGTTCCTTTCAATGTCACAATACATATTTATACATACCAAAGCATCCAATACCATGGACCGAAAAACCATCATGTCCAAAACCATGGACCGAAAACCATCGCCTCCAAAGCCATGTGGGAAAATCATGCACAAAACCATAGGTAGGTCTGCCCAACCTAATATAGGGTCAAAAAAACAAAATTTTACAAGGTACTACCCCAGACCCTATAGAGTGGGGTTACCTACACCCTTTAAACCCACTATGAACCGCCCCCCCCCCCCCCCCCCCCCGCCCCGCCGCGCTACACAATCCATGCAACGAAGGGGGAGGCCTCTGCCCCCCTTCTAACCACCCCCCCCGGTTACTTACGTTGGCTAGTCGTGCAAAGGATATAACACAACCCAACATTCTCTTAGTTGTTGTTTTCTTTCCATAGGGAGCCACAAAAGAGCTTAGTCATTTATCCAGTCCTACAATACCCATTATTTCTCTACACCAAGAGAACTTCTCAAAGCTCATAGATTTTGTCAATGCATCTTCAATATTCTTCAAAGTGTCCACCTTTACCAACAACCCCTTTTTGTCTTCTATCATATCCCTCACAAAGTGATACTGAACATCAATGTGCTTTGTCTTTGAATGATATGCGGGTTTCTTTGCCAAGAAAATTTCACTTTGGATGTCATAGTCTATCCTTATAGCTCCCTGTACTAACCCCATACTTGAACACAATCTCTGCAACCAAATTGCTTCCTTACTTGCATGAGTGGTTGCCATGTATTCTGCCTCTGTAGTTGATAGTGCCACTACAGATTGTTTCTTACTCATCCAACTGACTTCACCTCAAAATAGGTTAAACACATACCCACTTGTAGATCTTGTTTGATCTAGATCTCTAGCCCAGTCTACATCAACAAAGCCATGAATATACAACACTCTATCCAATCCTTGTCTTCCTTGGTAGCACAAACCATAATCACTAGTGCCACAGAAATACCTAAAAACTCGCTTCACTGTTGTCCAGTGCTCCTTCCCAAGTTTTGACATAAACTTGCTCAATATTCCCACTGCATGTGCAATGTCTGGTCTAGTAGAGACCATTGCATACATCAGGCTACCGAATGCACTTTCATATGCAACACGGGACATGTCCTCTTCCTCTTCTTGTGTCTTGGGACACCGTTCAACAGATAACTTTACACCTATAGGAATAGGAAGATTCACTAGTTTACTATCTTGCATATTAAACCTTTGCATTATTGTCTCTACATACTTCCTTTGGTTTAACAAGAGCTTCTTCTTTATTCGATCTCTTTTAATTTCCATGCCCAAAATATAGTTTGCAGAACCAAGATCTTTCATATCGAATTTGGAGGACAAACGAGTCTTCAAATCCTGGATAATTTCTTTGTCATTTCCAACTAGCCACATATCATCCACATACAAGACCAGATAAATAACATTGTCATCAATTAATTTAAAATACACACAGTGATCTACTTTGCTTCTAGTGAAGCCAAGTCCCCGTATAAATGTATCAAATTTCTGATACCACATCCTTGGTTACTGTTTTAACCCATACAGAGACTCTTTAGCTTGCATACCAGTTCTTTCTTACCCTTCACTGAGAAACCTTTAGTTTGCTTCATGTAGATATGCTCTTTCAGATGCCTGTGAAGAAATGTTGTCTTCACATCCATCTGTTCTACCTCAAAATCAAAAGCAACAACAATAGATAGAAGTAATCTAATAGAAGTTACCTTGGCAACAAGAGAAAAAATATCACCAAAATCAATTCCTAGCACCTGGGAATAACCTTTCCCTACCAACCAAGCTTTATCCTTTTGAATTTGTATTCTTCTTGAACACCCATTTTCTACCAATGGGTTTCCTTCTAGTTGGGAACTCCACCAAATCGCATGCCTCATTTTTGTGTAAAGATGCCATTTCATCAACCATGGCCTCTTTCTAGAGTTTGCCATCCTCTGGATCTACTGCTTCCTTCACAGTTCTGGGATCATCATCAGTAATAGATAAAGAAAAATTTGAACAAAAAGTAGATGGACTATACCTTTCTGGTTGCCTTCTTTCTCGAACCGATCTTCTCACACCTGAAGTTTGTGGCTCTTCATCTTCTGATTCCTCCTCTGCTGTAGAGTTTAAATCTTCCTCCTTAAGCTCAAACTCTATATTCTCAGGTTCCTTTGGTTGGACTTCATCTTTAATAACATCTTTTACCTCTTTAAAAACCACATCTCAGTTGTACGCAACCTTCCTTGTTACTGGTTTCCAAAGCTTATAACCCTTTAAACCATCCTTATACCCAATAAAGATGCACTTTTCAGATTTACTATCGAACTTGGTTCATTTCTTATGGAGTCTTATCCTCCAATGCTGATGAAGGTGATCTGTTGACCATGTGACATGTTGTATCCACCACCTCTGCCCAGAATTCATGTCCTAACCCGACACCACTGAGCATGCTTCTTGCCCTTTCCATCAATGTCTTTTTCATTCTTTCTGCAACTCCATTTTGCTCAGGTGTGTATGGAGTAGTCTTTTGCTATGCTATACCACACTTCTTACAGAATTCTTCAAATTACATATTGCAAAACTCTCCACCGTTTTTTTTCCTCAACACCTTTATCTTCTTCTCTGTCTGGTTTTCCACGAGAGCCTTAAATTATTTAAACTTGTCAAAGATTTTAGATTTCTTCTTAAGGAAATATATCCATGTATTCCTTGAGAATCCATATATAAATGATACATAGTACACAGACTTACCCAGTGATGGAAACTTCACAGGTCTAAACACATCACTGTGCACAAGTTCTAATATTTGTTTCTCCCTCTTACCACCAGAGGTGAAACTCACTCGATTCAGCTTCCCATATACATAATTTTCACATAAATCAAAATCCAAAGATCTATTACTCATACCTTCTACCATACCTTTACCATGAAGTATTCGAAGGCCCTTCTATCCATTATGTCCAAGCCTTTCATGCCATAGCATGGTCTTCTGGCCAGAGACCACTAGATTTTTTGCTCCACTTTCAGGAACCACAGAGCTATTACACCCATCAACAACAGTTCTACCTTGTAGCTTGTATAGAGTTCCAATTTGAATTCCCTGCATCAATACTAGTGCTCCTCAAACCATCTTGGAGGTATTCTTCTCGAACATTGTTTTTACACCTGCATCATCCAGCTTGCTTACAGAAATCAGATTTCTAGCCAGTGCAAGAATATGCAAAACAAGTGGAAGTGTTCTAACCATTCAACCTTGCAACTTCAACTTTAATTTTCCACGACCAACAATTCTAGCCTTCCTATCATCCCCTAAGAAGACATCACCACCATCGTATTTCTCATACTTGCAGAACCACTCTCTATGGGGAGCAAAGTGAAAGAATGCACCTGAGTCAATCAACCATGCGTCGTGACGTACATGTGTACTTGAAGAATCCAAGTACACATCCCCACCTTCATGTAAGGTGGTTTTCACCTCTACAGAAGGATCATCATCAGATGCCTTTCATTTATCAGGAGCTTTAGATTTACAGTCCCTTTTGTAGTGCCCTTCCTTTCTTCATTTCCAACACACCACCTTTATAGGTTTTCCTGAAGATTTATATCTCCCTCTAGATTTAGATCTCTCACTCGATGACTTATTTTTGTTTATATTCTAGGACCGTCCTTGTACAAACAAGGCATCACCATTCCGGCTCTCCATATTTTTTCGCCTCATCTCCTCCGTCAACAAGGATGAGACTATTTCATCAAACTACAAGGCAGTTTCATTTCTACGTATTGCAATAACTAGACTATCCCACGAATCTGGTAGAGAACACAACAAGCTGATGCACTTATCTTCATCTGAAATTTTAATATCAACAGATAATAGCTGACTTACCACAGTATTAAATGTGTTCAGATGCTCTGTCACTGAGTCTTCATCTTTCATCCTTAGGTTATACAACTTTTTCTGCAGGAACAGTTTATTCACCAGAGACTTAGATTGGTACAATGTCCCTAACTTGTCCCACAAAGCCTTTGTCGTAGCTTCCCCTGATACATTCAACAATACTGAATCTGAGACACACAATCATATTGTGCTCTTTGCCTTCCGATCCAACTTCTTCCATTCTTCATCAGAGACTCTCGTTGGTTTAGTACCTGAATCTACTGCAATCCACTGATCTTTATCCACCAATAGATCCTCCATCTTAATTTTCCACAACTCAAAACTCTTACCATTAAATTTATCGATCTCTATCTTTCAATTGCTCGCCATCTTCTTTCACCACCAGAATCAATCTCGTAGATCTCCCACTGAACAGGGTCTACCACAGGCCTAAGCGAAACCCCTCAGCAACAAAGGCATCCCCTTGAAGTGAAAACAACTCTGATACCAAATGTAGGTTTCAACCCCGTATAGAAATTACCTGCATATGAATTGTAAAACACAGAAAGTAAAGAATGCAAGAGCATAACACATAAAACACATATACACAGAGATATTCCCCTAGATCCCAAAACTGGGACTACCAGCTTGATTTTTCATTATGTTCCTCTCAATGTTACAATACATATTTTTACATGCTGAAGCATCCAATACCGTGGACCGAAAACCATTACGTCCAAAACCATGGAACGAAAACCATCGTGTCCAAAACCATGTGCGAAAATCATGCACAAAACCATAGGTAGGTACACCCAACCTAATATAGGGTCCAGAAAACAAAATTTCCTGGGCGCTACCCCAGACCCCATAGAGTGGGGTTACCTGCACCGCTCAAACCCTATGTGACCCCCCCCCCCCCCCCCGCTATGCAATCAACGCAACGAAAGGGGGGGCTTTGCCCCCTTCTAACCCCCCTGGTTAACTACGTCGGCTAGTCCTGGAAAGAATATAACACAACCCAACAAGGCTCCAATCTCAACATTGCTCCTTCTGGTAACAACCTCTTCAAAATATCTATCATCTTCAAGTGAAGAGTTCCCCTCTTTTTAAAATTGAATTCGTAAACAATTATGTCAACATCCTCTAATTTTAAGAGGTCTTTGCGGTGAAGTTTTATATTTGTACCCTTTCTTTTTCTCTTTCCATCAATTTTTTATCAATTACCATCTCTGGCTTATACACATCATTGAATGGGTGTGTAGTTGTGGCATACCAATGTACTTCAACACCTGCAACATCTTCATTTTCTGTAATGAAATTTATAACCTTAGCAGCCCATAATGGATAGCCATTAAGATCTCCATCTGCTAGCACTTCGATCATGTAACCCTCCTTAATATCCTGTAATAAATCCCTGTAAAGGTATTCCATGGCTTCACGTTGTGCATGAGATCTTTTGGAACCAATATAAATTTATCTTTCCTCCACCTGTGGAGAATTAATAATACCTTGAGATTGTTGTTCAACAATGTTTCTTTCCTCATGTTCATTTGACACATTTTGTGGCCAGATAAATGGATTTTTCAAAGGTATATATTCATTTGTTGTTCTTGAAATGATATCACTTTGATTATTGAAAAAATACTTCCATCAAACGGAATCAGCAATAACAAAGTACTCATATGTATATCTAATACATTTTTTAATTTTGTCTAGGCAATTAGAATAATTTATATCTCTATTTTTTTGTGTGCGTTATGAACTTCATGAGCTAATTGTAATAACAATATATTTGATGCAAATATTGGATGATCTCGAATGAACTTCAAAAATTCCAAACCTGATGACGGTGCCCATTCTACAGTAGTTGAATACTTCTTGGCCCATATTAGTGTTTTCCCATCAGTTTTTTTGATATGAAATTGATGTTGGAAGCTAATGTCATTAAGTTGTTCAATTCATTTCTCCTCACCATGTGGTCCCAGAATAAACCTCTGCATGTCAACAATTTCTTCCAACACATCAAAAATAGGCTCTAGCATGTATGATTTCTTAAACCATTCAATTAATGATGGTAAGCTCCCAACTTCCTTCCTCCTCAATGTGACTGAAAAATGACTAAAAATCTGATCAATATGGCCATTTGTGTGCCCAACGAGAAGGAAACCAACCTTTACCTTCTAAAAAAATCTCAATTTAACAAGCATGTTTAGATATCCAAAAACAATCTCATTTTTCTTTTCACGACAAGTGTTGTCCAATTGTAGATACAAAAATTCAGGACAATTACTAGACCAATGAGAAATCAAATCATGAATTATGGTTATTTTGATATTTGCATCATTATGAATATTTGGAGCTATGAAGTATATCCTTAGCAACAATTTTCCATTGAATACCATACAATCGACCAAGTGATACTGAATAAAATTTTCCTCCTGTAAATTTTTGGGTGTGCAAACAAAATGTGGTAGAAGTGTTTGCTTCTTGTCCATACCATCAATTATCAAACCCAAATATTTATTTGGATTATCATAACACTTCTTTCAATGCTTACACAACTTTTTCCTTTCACTTGTTTGTTATCCATGATGCTCTTGAAGTGATTTGATAATGGAATTTACACAACATAAAAGAAAGTCATTAAGAAATAAGTTTTCATATTTGATGACTATATAATTTTAAAAGTTAAACTTATGAATGCTTACCTCTTTCTGACCCTTCACATTTATCCCTTTTTTATTTAAGAGAAGCACATGTACTACAAATCACCATCCTTATCTTCTTAGGAATATGGACATTGTTGAATTTTTTCTTCCATATCTTCACAAAATATTGATATGTAATAAATAGACCATGTCCCTCAACACCTTCTTGATATTATTTGCATAAGTTGTAGATTTATCATCTTGAGAAACTATCTGGAATATGTATTGTCTCTCTATTGGGCATACACTCTCTATTCTTTGAAAATAAATCTTTCATCCATGACATTGCAATATTTGATAATGGCCCAAACTATTGTCTATGGTGTACTTTTGAATAAAATGTGGGATCCTTTTCCAAATTTTCTTGGATTCTTGACAGATGAAAATTACCCACTGAATGAAACATTTTGAAAGCCTTTATATAGATAAACAAAGACCCAATATGATAATCATAACCTGACAATGTAGATTGCATGCACCCCGCTAAATATGAATTTTGCATGCCTTTATTCATTGACAAATATCTCCTCCTTTTCTCTAATGCAAACTTGAAATACATATGTTTCAAGCAATATTTTTGAAAACATTCACTTGAAATGAGGGCACTAATAGAACTTCTTCCCATCAAAAATTATTCTCTACCCCTTGTATAACTAGAACATATTGGACGATACGAAAAGGTCTGCTCCTACTCCACGATACAATATTTCCTGGCAACATCTCCATCATTGAATCATTATTTGTATAAGCATTTTCATCACCATTATGAAGAATGTTATCCTCACTATGATCATTTGTGCTTTTGAAATTCTCACTTAGAGGATATTCTTTATCTTTCTGTTCTTCAATGCTACTCTCATAGTCCTTAGAATTAGGAGTAAATGGAAAATTTGAGTTGATGTTTATTGGATATTCTTCATCACATGCATTGTAAGTGTTTCTCTCATAGTCCATAGGATTAGGACTACGTTGAAAATGTGACTCTTTACTTACTGAAAATTCTTCATCATGCCCTTCGTCACTGCTGCTCTCATAATCCTTAGGATTAGGACTAAGTGCTTCATCCTGTCCTTCGTCATTACTGATCTCATAGTCCTTAGGATTAGGACTAGGTGGAAAATGTGACTCTCTGTTTATTGGAAATTCTTCAACTTGGCCTTCATCACTGCTGCTCTCATAGTCTATGGGATTAGGACTAAGTGGAAACCACGACCCTTTATTTATTTGAAAATATTCATCATGCTCTTCATCACTATTTCTATCATTGTACATAGGATTAGGACTATGTGAACACCGTGACACTCTATTCATTTGAAATGATTCATCATGTTCTTCATCACTACTGCTCTCATAGTCCATAGGATTTGGACTAAGTGAACACCGTGACACTTTATTCATTTAAAATTCTTCATCATGTTCTTCATCACTACTGCTTTCATATTCCATCGGATTAGGACTAAGTGGAAACCATGACAATCTATTAATTTGAAATTCTTCATCATGCTCTTCATCACTATTTCTCTCATAGTCCATAGGATTAGAAATAAGTGGACACCATGACACTCTATTCATTTGAAATATTCATCATGCTCTTCAACACTATTGCTCTCATAGTCCATAGGATTAATACTAAGTGGACATCATGACACTCTATTCATTTGAAATTATTCATCATGCTCTTCGTCACTACTTCTCTCATAGTTCATAGGATTAGAACTAAGTGGAAACTATGACTCTTTAATTATTTGAAAATCTTCATCATGCTCTTCATCACTACTGCTCTCATATCCCATAAGATTATGACTAAGTGGAAACTATGACTCTTTATTTATTTGAAATTGTTCATCCTGACTTTCATCAATGCTTCTCTCATAGTCCTTAGGATTAGGACTAAGTGGAATATTTGACTCTCTATCCATAGTGGAACAATTTTCGTTATATTCATCAATATGAATAGAGTTTTTATGCGAAGAAGATGTTGATGCTTCCCAAAGAGAAACTTCACTATGAGAAGAATACATGCCTTTGAAACAGAAGAGGTTAAATGATACAAATTCACTCTCTCCGAATTATAATATATAGCTCAAAGAATGAAAGTTTCCTTCCAAAAAAAATTGCCAAAATTTTTCCCTCTAAAATTCTTTTTCATGTATTTTCCTCCATAATTTTCTTCTACAATTTATTGAAAAATTTTAACTAAAATTTTATTAAGAAACAAATATTTTAAACTAAATATTTAAATCAAATTATAATCTAAATATTTTACCTAAATTAATTTTTTATTTAAACTATATAATATTTACTAAACATTTGAATGTTTTATTTTTTGTTTTTATTATATCTTCTAAAAAAAAAATAATCCCACAATCACCGTGTTGTAAAACAATTATGTAATGTTCACTTTATCATAATTTACTATATTTCCATAACAAGAATTATATGCTAAAGTCTTTATAAAAACAAATTAACCCCACATTGACCGTGCAGTAAAATAATTACGTAATGTTCGTTTTATCATAGTTCCCTATATCACCAAAAAACATTACATGTTAAGGTTTTTATAACAACAAGTTAGTCCCACATTAACCGTGTAGTAAAACAATTACGTAATTTACTCTATAAAATGAATTTCATTATCACTATTCCTCAAATCACATCAAGGTTTTTCGAGGTTCGTTAAAAGACTTGGAGCAAATTTGTGGAGCAACTACATTGCTATCAACAACATATTCAATGGAAAATTATTGCATTTGAAAGGTTAGTTTTTCTTTTGTTGTGTGCAAGTTTTAAAATTCAATAGGTTTAATGGTGTTAATTTTTTCTTAGAAATAAAAAATTTAGATGAGACATATTTACCCACTATGGTCATGGTGGGCGCGATCATGCTCCCCAACGGCCCAACGAGCTTATGGATGCGGGGTGGGGAGGCTGGGCTCCTAGCCCCCCGTCCCACCCTGATGGCCCAATGAACTGCCACCCCAACATGCCATTGGGCTATTAGGGTTGGGCAGGGGGGCTGGCACCCAACCCCTGCCCCACCCCAGCGGCCCAATGACCGGCCAGGGTGGTGGGTGGTTGGGCCGTTGGGGTGGGGCTGTGGAGCTTGGCGCTAGCTCGGAATCGGCCCACCACCCCAGCGGGCCATTGGGTCACTGGGGTGGGGTGGGGGGTCTGGAACCCATCAACTACATCCAAGCAATTAGAAAAAAAATGCCTCTAGTGGATAAATCTAACAAAGGTAGACAAGTTACTTTTGAATATGACGAAGTTGAAACTGACATTGAAGAATATGTTGTTGTTACTGAGGATGACATTACAACTGATGTTAGAATGGAGAAGAGCCGTAAAAGATCAAAAGTAACAATGCCCAGGAATATCTTTGTTCTAGTTAATGATGAGAATGTTAGGAGGAAGAAAAGTAAAGTTTAACATTCTCAAGTAGTCATTACCAACAGTGAATATCCTAGTGGAACATCAAAAGAAAGAAGGGAAATCATTACACTAGGAGCTGATTTAGAGGGTTGCATTATTAAAACAAAACAAAATTCCATTCGACAAAACTTGACAAAGAGAAACTTAATTTAGGGTGGTCGTACATTTTAGCTTAATGTGAGACAAGTCTATAAGGGAAGTGAGGGACAATGTAAATATAAAATCAGAAAGCCGCACCACTTGCATGTTCACAACTTGAAGACATTGATGAGGTACAATCCATATGCTCATGTGGTTAATTATGTGCTTCTTGTTGATTCGGCTCAAGTTCCCAACAAAGAAGCATTTGATAAGTCAAATTTTTTGAATACAATTATTATGTGCTTGGGGGGAACCATTCTATAGAATATCAAAGGCAATTGATGGAGGAATATCCTAGTAACCCATGTTTTGAAGCAATGAAATGTATCATTTATGTTGGTTTATCAAATACAGAAAAAATGTTATTGGCAATGGGATCATAATTCAGATAATGAATATAGGATGTCTATGACTTCCATCCAAAGGGTTAGATTTATTCATAGTGATTTTGAAGAAAAATGTGGTGGGGATAATATAAATGTTATTGTAGAATTCCTAAAGGAATGTTCTATGGAAATAGGCTATCAAATTGAGGAGAAAATCAACTCAAAAGGCGGCATAGTAAATACTCATATATTCAGAGGTATTGATAACATTTTCTAGTTTTCATTTAGAACTGGAGAGATATGAGAATTCATTAATGATATTTTTAGCATGTGGGAGAACAATGGCATTAAAAACCATAAGATCTAAAGGTCTAAACCATTGATATGTGGCAACAATAAATCAGGCCCTGAAATGAAGCAGCTTCCAAAAGATATGACTATCACACCTTGGAGAGAAATGCAAGGACTGAAGGATGAAAAACTTGTCAAAGAAATATTATGTCATGTGAGGTCAAGGGAATTATCATTGGAGGAAATGTTTGAGGAATTTCAAAAGTAAGTTTGTTGAATTACTTTTACCTATTTCTAGATTATAATTTTCTTTTAAATATAACATATTGTTCTTGGTAGTATTTGTTATGCATATCATTATATTAATTTTTTTTACTTTACCTATTCATTCACAAAGTTTACATGAAGATACAAGAATGTATGGTTAAATTGTTGAATGAAGATAGTTGGGATGATCTTGTACACAACTATCCAGATTCAAGTTCTACATCAACACTAAGAGATTTTTATCTTGCATTTAAAAAGGTATGTTGATTTATACATTCATTTTTATTCTTTTGTTTGCTATTTTTATTTTATAACTTATACATATATTTGTTTATTTTATTAAAGATGAAGAAGGATGCAAATGGAGGATCAGATAGTTTTGGAACCTTTATTGAAATTTTTTAGATTAAAATATTGAAGAAGTTGCGTCTTAAGAATGTTGAACTTGATCTAACTCTTACTCATTTCATTTGGAATGGGCTTGACACTATTCAATATCAAATAATACAAGGCGACTGTGAAGACATTGCTAAACTCATACTTAAAAGGGATTATTCCCTAGTTATTACAGATATTCCCCCTAGTTTTGATACCCCAAACATTGACTATGATAGTGACCCTTATACTTATGAAGCTCTTAGTAAAGTGGTTGCATGATTTGTAGAAGTCACATCATCACCCTTATGGAAATTTGTGACATTTCATTCAAACACACAATTGGAAATGTTATTGTCAAGCTTGAAGGGGAAAGCAAACTCAAGGATGCAGCTTACATGGTAAGACATTGAAATGTATGTTTGATTAATGTTAAAAAATTCATTTATGTACAAGTTAATTGAAGTTTTACTATTTCATGTTACAGGCAAAAGTCAAATATTCTTAATCGTGAAGATCAACCATTTATAAATTATTGTGAGTTCATCCATATTGATTGTTGGGAAAAAGATGATAGCTATATGTCTATGTTTTTTAATCAGGCAGATGGAAAGAGTCATAGCCAAGTATTAGTTTATGATGTGTTGGAAATAACACTGAGAGGGGGGGTGAATCAGTATAATTTAAGTCAATAATATTTTTCTTTTCATACTCAAATTTTTATACGCTACTTCCATGTGGGTAACCTGTATGTACACGCAACTGTGTTTAAGGAAACAAGCGTATATCCAGCAAACTAATGATTTTGATTTAGTTAATTCATCATATGTTGATCTTTAATCAGTGCAATAGTACTTCATTATCCATATAAACAATAACCAAGTGCAGTAAAAACATAACAGACTATCACACATAAAAACCACACATGAACACCAAGATTCAAGGTGGAAACCCAATGCGAGACAAAAACTACCTATTTCTATCTTCTTTTAATATAAGAAAGACCTGTTTACAATATTATACTGGCGCATACTCATACTAGTATGCAGGCACCCACCTACAAAAGGCTACAACCTTATCTCATTCTCCAGCTTCTACTAGAAGGGAGCTATAACACCCTAGCTCTTGTACTAGCTGATTCGTTTACTAGTACGTAGGCTTTGGTCTACTGAACGCTCCAACCTTCACTTGTTTTCCAGCTACTATTAGAAGGGAGCTCCAACCCCCTAGCTCTTGTACTGGCTGATATGTTTACCAGTACGTAGGTGCTAACCTACAGAAGGCTACGACCTTGTTTCTTCCTCTAGGGACCAAGTTTCATAAATTTTCATATTGGACCCATCAACAACATTGAAGTTCAAAATCAATCACCACTGCAATACAACCATTGCATTAACCAATCATTAAATACTCAATCATCAATCTATGAATCACCCACAACTAAATCACTGAAGACCTGTCATCAAAACACAGTCACTAGAGCACAGTGCAGAACCTAGAACTCTGCAATAACCACTATAACCATCTGCAAATTTAGATATCGTATTTCATAATGTATACACTACTATGATGAGACAAACCAGCATGTATACACACTTTTACCAAAGCGAACTTGCGTATAGATCTCCAAATACTAACTTAAAAACTTCACAACTATTTCAGACTTCAGTCATACCCATATCATAACATTTTCAAAATAAAACATGTGTCAGTATTCAGATCTAGTCTATCCATGATCAAACCACATAATGATAATACTTTCCAAGCCTTAAGATCCCGATCCATCATCCATCATTATCTACATAGGTGCATCCTTAGTTCAGATCAAGCAAAGCATCACAAACCCATAACCTGCATATTAGATCTCACACTTCATCAGATATTCAATACTTGCATGCCATGGCGTAATGATGTTCTCCTCTTTATATAGTTTTAGGCCTTTCTAAATACCATGGACCAAAACCACTTAGGACCAATACCTTGGACCAAATACCTAGGGTAAATACCTTGGACCAGATACCTTGGATCAATGCCATGGATCAAAATACCATGGACCAAATACCTTGGACCAAAACTTAGTTCTCCAAGATATACGCGCGTTTCCTTTTGTGTAAGTGCGTGTGTATGTTATATGCTCATTTTGGTTTGTTAGCCTGCGTGTATATGCTCCTTTTTCAAGGTGAACTTTTGTATACCTCTATTTCTTCATTCTTTGTAGCATGATCATTAATTCTTTGCTATTGACCTGCTGCACTATGATCTGTCATCTGAGTGAGTTTCCATCAAGGACAACACCTGTATCATAATGCCAACAATCTCCCCCTTTGGACTTGATGGAAACAACAGCACCAAGTGACTCTCCCACTTTGACATCAAGGGCAAAGGGCAGACCAAGATATTCTCTCCATTTGATATACATTATGTTGTCCATACTCCCCCTGAGTACATGCTAAAATCTCTGATTGAGCTCCCCCTTTGTACATGCTGAGATGCACTAAATCGTCCATGCTCCCCCTTAGCATATGCAAATTCTGCAAAACTATATTCCAAAAGAATAAAATGACTCTATAACTCAACTATGTGAGTATGACCTTCCTATCACCAATGACTCATTCATAGATCAATCTCCCAACCAACTAGGGATACGCCATTTTTTACTCATCCACCAAACCAAGTGGGGATATACCAAATGTTTATACATGACTGGAATAGAAATTATCACATCATCCTTCCCATGCAAAGTGGGGTTACAAATTAGGTCTTTGCATGACCTTTACATCAATTGATATACATGACTTTTACAACAAAGACCAGCAATCTAAAAAAGACCATGATAGTCATCAGCAACTATCATACACCATATATGATATGCACCATAAGCATCTGTCAACAACATCTAGACCTGTAACCTGCAATACCATTCTCTTGGCCAACTAACAATAATATGCCACTTAAGTGATCATCCATGAATCTAATCTGAATACCAACAATGTGACCCAAAGTATCATCTGAGATAGCAAGATGTATCATTTAGCCACATAAGCATCATCACCAAAGACTTCTAACCATAATGCCAATAATGCATTATTCTAAGCATATGCTCCCCCTAAAATTGTTCCATCTGTTCACTGTCATATTTGATCATGCATATATCAGCAAGAAATATCAAGGCATCATCATCTATAAGATATACATCAAGTTAACTTGTGAGGATCAAAAGAACTTCTAAATAGAACCTTATGAGTACCAACACATTTCCACACATCATCAACAGATTGTAAGCATCATCAAATAGAGAAGATAATTGACTAAACCATATCAAACCCCTTTTCCTAAGTCTATCCCACTGCTTTTCCTCAAACTAACATATACGAAACTGTGCAGCTTCGAACTCGTTTATATACGCAACTTGTCTTCATGAAACTTGTGTATCATATTTCGAACACTGAAGTTTCACACTTTCAATTCTCCCTGAGTCTGTTATGTCTATACATTGTGTTGTGCCACATCTTTCTAACTAAACTTCCTTCTTCTTCCATATCTTCGAGTGTGATGATGTTTTCTCCTTTTGGTATGGTGCCTATACTTTGTTCGTACATTCCTTTGCTATATGTCCAAACTTGTTATATGCATAACACCTTACATGTTTCATATTCCTTTTGTAGCAGTCAATGGCTTTGCGACCAAACATATTGCAAGAAAAACAATATGCCTTAAAGTACCTAGAACGTGATGATCTTTCTGTGTTACGGTCTTGAACCATTCTACTTCTGCATCTCGCTGCAACATGTCCATAACACTCAACATTATTCATCTGATAAAATAACCGACTATCACTTCCATAGTTTGGAGTAAAATATTTTCTTTGAAGGATTTCTTTCCTTGGTTGTTGATGGGGTTGACATCTTATCTCTTTGTTGAGCATTTAAGGTTTTCCATTAGAGTTCCTTGCCTCACCCTGTGACTAGATTCATATTCAACAGATTCATGAAAACTAAGACCAGTTTTGATAGCAAGAAATCTTTGACTACTAAGAATATCATCCAAAATCTTAGTACTATCTTGAAATCGTAGCAATTTATCTTTTTCTTATAATTTACTTTTTAAGATATTTACCTCAACCTGATGTTGTTCTTCCTTTACCATATGTTGCTTCTTCAAGATTTCTTCAGCCTTTCTTCCTTCTTCTACTTGTTGCCTTAATTTGAGAATATCATTTTATTGTTCTTTATCTACTTGAGGTAGTTCTTCATTCTGCTTATTTTTTAATGATATCACTTCATCCTGCAACATTTGACGTACTTTGAAGGCACACTCCAGCTGAGCTTTTAATCTAGTAACTTATTCTTTGAAGGCACACTCCCTTTTGTTAAATAGACCTTGTTGATCTATGATTTTATCTGGTGCTTCATTTTCTTGTTCATCTTGAGGTGATTTGGAATATGAATCCTTGCTTCCATCTAACAGCTAATTGTCTCTCCTATTTCACCGTTCCTTTGAACTGTGTTCTTCTTCTGAGGTGCTCTCTTCTTTAGCTTCTTTCCCATTATTTCTATAGATCTCCTTCAAGCGATCAAGATTCTATCAAAGGACCTGCTCCGAGACCAATTGTTGGAAATAATACTGAGAGGGGGGATGAATCAATATTAGTCAAGTCAATAATATTTTTCTTTTCACACTCAAATTTGTATACGCTACTTCCATGTGGGTAACTCGTGTGTACACACAACTGTGTTTAAGGAAACAAGCGTATATCCAACAAACTAATTATTCAGTTAATTCATCATATGTTGATATTTAATCAGTGCATCAGTACTTCATTATCCATATAAACAGTAACCCAGTGCATTAAAAACATAACAGACCATCACACATATCAAACACACACGAACACCAATATTTAAGGTGGAAAACCAATGTGGGACAAAAACCACCTTACTGTTGTCTTCTTTTAATATAAGAAAAACCTGTTTACAATCTTGTACTAGCGCAGACTCATACCAGTATGTAGGCACCCACTTGCAGAAGGCTACAACCTTCTCTCATTCTCCAACTTCTACTGGAAGGGATCTACAACCCCCTAGCTCTTGTACTAGCCGATTCGTTTACTAGTACGTAGGCACCAGCCTACGGAACGCTCCAACCTTCACTCCTTTTCCAGCTACTACTAGAAGGGAGCTCCAACCCCCTGGCTCTTGTACTAGGCAATATGTTTACCAGTGCATAGGCACTCGCCTACAGAAGGCTACAACCTTCTTTCTTCCTCCAGGGACCACGTTTCATAAATTTTCATACTGGATACTCCTAAAACACAACATCATAATATGAAGACCACGTTTCATCCAATTTTCATACTAGACCCATCAAGAACATTGAAGTTCAAAATCAATCATCATTGCAATATAACCATTGCATTAACCAATCATTAAATACTCAATCATCAATCTCTGAAGCACCCACAACTGAATCACTGAAGACCTGTCATCAAAACACAGTCACCAAAACACAGAGTAGAACCCAGAACTCTGCAACAACCACTAGAACCATCTGCAAATTCAAATATCATATTTCATAATGTATATGCTACTCTGATGAGCCGAATGAGTGTGTATACGTACTTTTACCAAAGCGAACCCTCGTACAAATCTGCAAATACTAACTTAAAAACTTTACAACTATTTCAGAATTCAATCATACCCAAATCATAACATTTCTAGAATAAAAGATGTGTCAGTATTCAGATCTACTCTATCCATGATAAAACCACATAATGATAATACTTTCCAAGCCTTAAGATCTCAATCCATCATCCATTGTCATATACATAGGTGCATCCTTAGTTCAGATCAAGCAAAGCATCACAAACCCATAACCTACATACTGGATCTCACACTTCATCAGATATTCAATACTTGCACGTCATGGCCTAATGATCTTCTCCTCTTTATATAGTTTTAGGCCTTTCTCAATACCATAGACCAAAACCACTTAGGACCAATACCTTGGACCAAATACCTAGGGTCAATACCTCGAACTAGATACCTTGGAACAATACCATGGATCAAAATACCATGGACCAAATACCTTGGACCAAAACTTAGTTTTCCAAGATGTACGCATGTTTCCTTTTGTGTAAGTGTGTGTGTATTTTATACGCTCCTTTTGTTCTGTTAACCTCCGTGTATATGCTCCTTTGTCAAGGTGAACCTACGTATACCTATCTTTCTTCATTCTTTGTAGCCTGATCATTAATGCTTTGCTATTGACTTGTTGCACTATGATTTGTCATCTGAGTGAGTTTCCATCAAGGAAAACACTTGTATCATAATTCCAATAATTGTTGTCAAAAAACTAGCATATGAAGACAAAGAAGAAAAAGGAGAGATACTTAACATTTATCGAAAACCACAGTCATTTATTAACTATCTTATAGACATATGTTGAACTGAAGGAAATTGGGTTATGGATTTGTTTTCTGGCTCATGTAAGTTTTATTATATAAAATTGAATTTCAATATCTTCCTTCTTAATTTATATGTCATTATACTAATTTACTTCATTATTTTTTTTTGCTTGATAATTAGGTACAACACTAGCATGTTTCCTACAAAAAGGAAGAAATTCCATTGCCATTGAAAAAGATCCATTACAGTGCAAATCTATTCGACAAATAAGTAGTGCTCTTCAATTTCTTCCAGATGCAATTCAAGAAATTGGGTTGAAGAAAGGGCATTTTAGTGAAACGGGTGTGGCAAAAAGGGCAAAGGAACCTCAATCCCCATTACATGGAATGATTGGAAAGGCATACATTCAGAGATTCGTAGACATCATAGATCCATTAGAAGAGGGAAACAAGCAAAATGAAGAAGAAAATTTTCTGGGATAAGACAATGATGAAACTCTAGAGGATGAAGAGTTTGGATTACATGATATTGTTTATTAAATTTAAGTTACGCTTGGAAATCAAGTTCATTTTTTGTAACTACTAATTAGCTATACTTGTAATGTTTTCTACTTTGATATTTTATGAGAAGAGTAAGCATTCAATTAATGTTGTTATGTGTTCAATATTTGTATTATGTGATTTTCACTTTAATTTTTATGTGAATCATTATCTTTTGAAAAAAACTGTGATTATTATTATTTTTTCATATGAAAACATAAAAAAAACTAGTATTTAACCATTTTTTGTTAAATGTTTCCTATAAAAATTGTAATTTTGACATGTCATTTCTAGAAATTTTTTTTTATCAAAATGTGTATCTTTTTAGTTATATTTATGTTAAAAATGGTTATTTTTATGTCAATTGTTAAAATTATTGTTTTTTAGAGAAATTATTTGATGTGCATTGAAAAATTAATATAGATATATAAATATGTAGAATATCGAAACTTTAAAATATTGACTGTCTTCTTTAACTATGCAAAAAAATAAAAACCTCACTACAATATATATATATATGTGTGTGTGTGTGTGTGTACTATATATATATATATATATATATATATATGAAAAAGAAGACCACTTCAAAAATTGTTAAATTTAGAAAATAATTATTCACATGTAATACATTAGAAAATTTAAAGTAAAAAAATAGGTCTTTTAGAAAAAGGGTCTAATGCAGAATCAACACTTTTTATATCAGCATGAAAATGACTAACATTCTAAAAGCTAATGTACATAAAAAAAATAAAGTGTCAAAAACTATGCTAAAAAAAATATGTGTATTCTACATCACCACTTTTCAAAATCGCATCACTTTTTTGCTACCTCTATGAAACGGGTAATTATATTACTTCTCGTTTCAAAGTTTACATTGTATGCTACTGAATTTATGAAAACAATTCAAAAGATACATGGAAACCCAAAGATTATTGTAACCGACACACATCCCATTTTCACTTAAAATTTTTGGTCAAAACTATTTTCTTGTTTGGGTACTCAGTTAACTCATAGCTGACCTGATCATCCTCATTTTGATGGGAAAACTGAGATAGTGAACAAATGTTTGAAAGGATATCTTTGTTTATTTGTATATGATAAACATACACAATGGGTCAAGTGGTTAGCTCTAGTTGAATGGTGGTTTAACACTTCCTTCCCAATGCAGGAGCATTCACCCAAGAGAAACTCATTGTAAATAAGTAGACATAGGGGGTCATGTATCTCTAGAGAAGTAGTTTCCTAAAGTCTCAAGTTAATGTAATATTTAGGCTTAAATTGATTTAAGTAGATAATTAGAGGAAGATGTAAATGCTCTCAAATAAATGAGAACGTGAGTGGTTAATAGAGATAAAGAGTTAAAATTCAAATATAACTCTTTAAGCAATTTCATGATTCTAGGAGTGAGAGAGAGCTTTTAGGCATTAAATGGAGAATAGAAGAGGATGTAGAGGATAGAGGATTTAGGAGTCAATACAGGATATTTAGGAATCGAACTAGGAGTAGTTCAACGAACCTTCCTGGTAGATATGTAAGCCTACGGGTAGAATGCAAGATGGAGGCCACGAATAGTTGAGGATCAGGCCTGCATGAGAGACAGAGAGTCTCATTCTGTAATCGTTGTGTATATTTATAAATACAGAGGTTAATTTTGATCCTGGATAAGTGTGTTTCGAGTGTTGAAATTATTGCGAATTGGAATTCTACAATAGTTGTATGCAGGCAAAGCTGAGGCGAAACATAGATAGAAGAACGATTCAGAAGAATTGTAATGGATCATCGAGTCCAATTGAAGCATTAGAGTGAAGCTCTGGAGAGATAGTGAAGTTGAGAGATCGAGGAGTTAAGCTCAGAAATAATTGAGTAATGGAAACAACAAAGAAGATAACATTTGAAGAAACCCGAACCACTAAGAGAAAATTGAAGAAAACGCGAAAAGACCAAGTGAAAAGAGTTGAGTGGAGAAGTAAAGGATGGTTGCTTAGCAGCCATCGGATCATTAAGATTAATGGCCAAGATTAAGTCGCATCAGTGGAATCCTTTTGAAGACGTCAGAACGGGCCTTTGAAATGGAGCAATCGTGATCATGCAATTAAGTGTGGACCGTCGGATCAAGATTCAGATTGACGGTCCAGATGAGATTGCCGATCACATGTCAAAGAGGTCAAAGGGTTGGCTACAGTGTTATAAGGAAGAGTCGATATGCTGATAGCGATAAGAATTGATCAGCAATAAGAGGAATCAAAGGACGATAGTTGGAGCGGTGGAAGAGTTAATACGGAAGATACAAACCCGATGGACTTTATAGTGGCAGGTCTATAAGATTTTAAATCCGGTTATGTGTTTTAGAGTGGGTTTTCACATTATTCCTTTGTATTACAATTAATGTATGGTCCCGAAGTTCTAAAGGAAATCTCGATAATTATAAGGGTTCCGATAAGTGTAATATGGCTTGCGAAAGTCCCGATAGCCAATTGTGATAAAGGTACAACCTTGATAACTATGCAGGAACCATACTAAAGGTAGAAAGGTATGTTTCGGGAGCATTTTCCTTTGTTAATGGGTTTTATAAGGAAAAGTACCGATGAAAGGTTTTATGCTTAAATATATATATTAACAAATGTTTAAAGAGGGAAAGGTTGATATATATGTGGGCTTATGGGTTTTATAAAGGATTGAAGAGGGTTTTAATTCCTGATAGAAGGAATTAGAAGGAAGACTTTATTAAAGTCTCATATGAAGGTTACAAAGGGTTAAATAGTCCTGATAGGTGGTTCAAGCGGGGTGATTGGTTCCGATATAAAAGGCACTGTATAAAAGAGCGCCTTAACCATTAGAGATACAAGATTTGACTTCTTTTGGAGTACAAAACCTAGGACAGTTGTGTTTATGCATATTTATGCATATTGTGGGTAAGTGCGGGGGTAACCTTGCATCATTAGTGGTATCAGAGTAGGTTTATAATCAGAGCAGAATTGAAATTGAAACAATTGGTTAAAACAGAAAAAGGAAATTCTATGAGAAAGAATTGAGAACATAATATGTGTTAAGGTGTTTATGCAGGCAAGGAAGGATTAGATTCTACTCTGATAGAAGGAAGGCACACAAAGGTGATGTGTAGTATAACTTGCAGATGCAAGAGACAAAGGAAATCCATTCAAAATACAGGTGGAATGGTGAAACAAGATCATACTGAGATCTTGAAGGTCAGGTAATATGTTATGCTCTATTTTAAATTTAGAATGTGTGTTTATATACTAATGCACAGGTGACAACAAGAGAAGTTGTGGGAGGAGAACCAGATGTGTTCTTGAAGACAGAGTAAGGAAAACACTCTAAATAAAAAGTGGCGGTGAATCTGAAGAATCCAACAAAAGATTGGACAAAGAGGACAGGTGAAGTGTTCTCAAGAGAGAGTGAGAGATTACAGAATCCTAGAAGGAGCAAAGGTGTTGCTCAAGAGGAGGTTCCAGGCAGAGGACCATGCTTACCAAAACACTGAGTGAGGAGAGCTTAGTGAGGTAAGATTGCAGCAAGGAGGACTAGCTGTTGCAGATGAGTGAGGAGCTCATGAAGAAATAAGAGAATAAGATGACTACTGATAGGCATAGTAGAGGTTCAGAGAGAAGCCACAACAGAAGATATGAGAAGGAGAATGACAAGGCAGATGGCAAGAGGATGAGTCAAGAGGAAATTGACAAACAGATTGCAGAGTTAAAAGAACAACTCAATGCATTAAGGAGGATACTTGAAGAAGACTAGAGACTAGGTTGGACCTTGAGGAGGAAGCCAGTGGAGTGGCATGAGATCCAGAGAAGGCTACAACAAAATAAAGTAAGTGACTAATGGGAAAACTCAAAGAAGCTGAGTTGGAAATTGAAGAGTACATTTGTGAACCAGAATATGGAGAAATTCTAGGAGAAAGTGAAGATGAAGACTTGAAGGTTGAAACTTCAAGTGAGGCCAAAGGGTCTGATGATTTTAAATTTGACAATTTGTGTATGTTTGCAGGTGAAACATGTGAAGGACAATTTGTTGATATTGTTGTAAAGGAGAAATAATAAAAATAAAATCTAAATTTTGTTTTGGAAGAAGATGAGATAGATAAGTCTCATATACAATTGGGGGAAGATATAAAGCAACCAAGAGAGGGGCTTTAGGAGGTTGAAGAGGATACCATTGAAGAATTTATGAGTCATAAAGAGAACTTAGAACAGCAAGGAGATATGATGGCTGAAGCATCCAGTGAGACCACAGGGTCTTATGTTTTCAAAACTGATAGTTTGAGTACGATGGCAGGTATTGCAGGAGGAAAGCAACCTTTTGAAGATATCTTTAGAGGAGATAAAGATCTAGAAATAAAAGGTGACAAAGAAAACCTTTTAGAAGAGGAGGAACTTGACTACATACAAAAGGAAAAGTCTATGGAGGAGTCTATAAAAGTTGTCGTAGAGATGAGGAATCAAGATCTTATTCTAATAAAGTATGAAGGAATATTGTCTTAGAGAGGTAATTGAATGAGTTTGAATAATGTTATTGATGAAAAACAAATGCAAGAGAATGTTAACGAAGATGGTGAGACAAGGATAGCTCTTGGAGAAGGTAAACAACAAGAGATTAAAAGAAAGCTTGAAAAAGAAACTATGTTAGCTAAAAACATAGTAAAAGATCATCAATTCACCATGATGATATGCATAGTGGAAATAGCCATGGAAGCTATTGAGAAAGAAGGACATCTACTGAAAGATGTTAAGAAGGAAGAAGTCTATGCAAAAGACTTAGCAAAGGGAGAAAGAACACTAATAAAGGAGCATTTTGCAGAGGATGAGAAATTTTTTGAAGCTGTCGGAAGTGTAAAGAAGTATCTTTTAGAAGGTAAAAAATTTGAAGTAAAGGAGGATGGACAATGTCTCTTAAATGAGAGAAGCAATGATTTATTGCAGTAGAAAGAACTTAACAATGCATGGATATGTAAAGATGTGACAACACAGGAACAAACTCTTGTGAAAGAAAGAGATGAAATTCAGTTTGAAAAGCTGATATATGAAGCAATAGTTGAGACTGTTGAACCTTATGATTTCCAAACTAATCATTTGTGTATAAATGCAGGAAACATAAGTGATGATGAAATACCTATGAAGTGTCATAAAGAGATTGCATTGCTGGAATATTTGTTGAGAAATTTAGAGTATGATAATGTGATTATAGAGGAAGAAGTTCATTTCAGTGAACAAGGGCAGAGAGAAACCATAGAAGCAGATGGTATGGAAGAGAGATTAGTTGATAGTCTCGTGAATTCTGTTAGGAATTCGAATCATCATACTGGTGTACTGATAAAATAGGAGGAAGAAACAAAGCAGAAAATTAAATGGCTTCCAAAGGAAGATAAGGCACAAAAGTCTTGTGTTTTTTATTTTAACAAGTGTCTTGTTAATGTAGGTTTAGTTTCAGATACTAAAGGAGATTTGGCACAACTGAACAACCAAATAAAGATGAGAGAAGAAGAATTTATGGAAGAATTCAATCCATGGAACAAATATGTTAAATTGCTGGAGAGCGTGCTAGACAGTCATGATTCAATCATGAAAGAGTGTAAGGATGATAGGGAGGTAGCCAGCATAGGAGTCAGAACAAAAGTCAGCATAAGAGTCAACATAGAAGTCAGCATAGTAAGCAAAACAAAAGTTGGAGCAAGAATAACATAACAAGAAGAAGAATAGCATATTGAAGAGCTAGTGGATAGTAGCAACAACCTGAAACGAAAAGGAGGATGCAGAATATGAAGTAGAACATGGACCAATCCAAGGATATAATGGAGACAGAGATTGAAGAGATATGGAAAAAAACTATGAAGCAGTCCAAATGGAGAAAAATGGTAGCAGTAGGAAATATGATAAAACAAAATTTGAACCAGATTGACAAGGAGAAGAAGAGGAAGCAAAAGACAGCAGAAGTGCAGTAGCAGCAAAGGAACAAAACATTTGGGAAATTATAGAACAAAGTGTGGGATCCAGGAAGATAAAGATCAGAAGACACATGATCAGGAGATCACAAATATTTTGTACTTTGGGAGTCTGATACAGGAGAATTCACCCAAAAGAAAATCATTGTAAATAAGTAGACATAGGGGTCATGTATCTTTAGAGAAGTAGTTTCCTAAAGTCTCAAGTTAATGTAATATTTAGGATTAAAGTGATTTAATTAGATAATTAGAGGAAGTTGTAAATGCTCCCAAATAAATGAGAACATGAGTGGTTAATAAAGGTAAATATTTAAAAGTAAAATATAACTCTTTAAGCAATTTTATGATTCTAAGAGTGAGAGAGAGTTTTTAGGCATTAAATGGAGAATAAAAGTGGACCTAGAGGATAGAGGATCTAGGAGTTAGTACAGGAGATTTAGGAGTCAAACCAGGAGTATTTCAACGAACCTTCCTGGTATAAATGTAAGCCTACGGGCAGAATGCAAGAGGGAGGCCATGAATAGTCGAGGATCAGGCCTGAATGACAGATAGAGAGTCTCATTCTCTAATTGTTGTGTATATTTAATACAGAGGTTAATTTCAACCCTGGATAAGTGTGTTTTGAGTGTTGAAATTATTGTGAATTGGAATTCTACAATAGTTGCATGCAGGCATAGTCGAGGCGAAACATAGAGAGGAGGATGATTCATAATAATTGTAATGGATGATCGAGTCCAATTGAAGCATCAAAGCAAAGCTCTAGAGAGATAACGAAGTCGAGAATTCGAGGAGTTAAGCTCAAAAAGAGTTGAATAGCGGAAACAGTGAAGAACAGAACCTTAGAAGAAACTCGAATCACAAAGAGAAAATTGAAGAAAACATGGAAAGACCAAGTTAAAAGAGTCGAATGGAGAAGTAAAGGATGGTTGCTCAGCAACCATCGGATCATTAAGATCAATGGCCAGGATTAAGTGACATTGGCAGAATCCGTTTGAAGATGCTGGAATGGGCCTTTGAAATGGAGCGATCATGATCATGCGATTAAGTGTGGACTGTCGGGTCAAGATTCAGATCGACAGTCCAGATGAGATCGGGGATCGCATGTCGTAGAGGTCAAAGGTTGGCTACAGTCTTATAATGAAGGGCCAATACGCTAATAGTGATAAGCGTTGATCGGCGATTAGAGGAATCGGAGGAGAGTAATCGAAGTGGCGGAAGAGTTAATATGGAAGATACGGACCCGAAGGACTTTATAGTGGTGGGTCTATAAGATTTGAAATCCGGTTATGTGTGCTGGAGTGGGTTATGGTTCCAGGGTTCTACAGGAAATCCCGATAGTTATAAGGGTTCTGATAAGTGTAATATGGCCTATGAAAGTCCCAATAGCTAATTGCAATAAAGGTACAACCTCAATAACTATGCAGGAACCGTACTAAAGGTGGAAAGGTATGTTTTGGGAGCATTTTCCTTTGTTAATGGGTTTTATAAGGAAAAGCACTGATGAAAGGTTTTATGTGTAAATATATATATATTAACCAATGTTGAAAGAGGTAAAGGTTGATATATATGCGGGCTTATGGGTTTTATAAAGGATTGAAGAAGGTTTTAATTCCCAATAGAAGGAATTAGAAGGAAGGCTTTCATAAAGTCTCATATGAAGGTTATGAAGGGTTAAATAGCCCTGATAGGTGGTTCAAGTGGGGTGATTGGTTCCGATATAAAAGGAACTATATAAAAGAGGACCTTAACCATTATAGATGGAAAATTTGACTCCCTTGTGAGTGAAAAACCTGCGACAGCTGTGTTTATGCATATTTATGCATAATGTGGGTAAGTGCGGGGGTAACCCTACATCACTTACATATTGCAGCAAAAATGACCTCATTTATGGCACTTTATGGATATCATCCACCATCAATCACATCTTTTTTAAGATAAAATTTAAAGGTTTAATCAATGGAAGGTCACATTTAGCATCAACAACAAGTTCTCCAACTCTTAAAGGATAACCTCACTTTGGCATATAATAGAATGAAACAATAGGAAAATCAACATCATAGCAAAAGACATTTTGATGTAAGCGACTGGGTATTTCTACAGGTACAACCATTAAAACAAATTTCCCTCAAGGAAGCTAAGAAGCATATTAAATTATCACCAAAGTATTATGGTCTATACAAGGTGTTGAAAAATATTGGTATTATGGCATACCAATTGGAGCTTCCAGCATCTTCTCGAGTGTACCTAGTTTTCCATGTTTCATGCTTAATGAAGATTGCAGGTGACAATCTCCTAGTTCAAACAATATTGCCAGAACTTGACAAGGAAGGATCCATCGTATTGGAACTTGAAGTAGTCATAGAAACAAGAACTTGATAGCTATGAAATCGAACAATTTCATAGTATCTCATCAAGTGGAAGAACTTACCTGCTGAAGATTCCACATGGGAGGATGAGAATTTTATACAGAAGCTTCCATAACTACTCAAGTGTTGAGGAAAACAGTTTTTTGAAGGAGAGGGGCATGTTAGGTCCCTATAATACTAGTGTATTCCATCATTGTTATTGTTAGTGTAGCCCCTTATTGTTATTGTTGTACCCATGTTGTCCCCATATTGTTTTTATTTTGCCCCGGAGAAGTCCACTATTGTTATTGTTGTGCCCTTACATTTATTGTTATGTTGGCTCTGTTTATATGGTTAACAGTTAGGCTTATATATATAGAAAGGAGGTTTTATCATTTTAATCATCTAAGAATTGTTCACTTATGTAATGTAAAGTAAGTTTCCCCCTCTAAGAGGATAATTTTTAAGTCGTTGATCTATATATTTGTGAGTCGGTTGCATAACAAAGTCCTTGTAAATTGACATAGCCATTTGGTAAGTAAAAAGATTAATTTTTATTATTAACGAGCTATAGTGAAGCTACTAACTCTTATTGAATGAAACTTGTTAACCTTTATGGGATTGTGAAGCATATTGATGACCCTTTCCATGATACATAAACAACTAATGATGCCTGTAATAAAATTTGAAATGATTATATATGTGTGTGTGCGTGTTTTTATAGGGAGTAATGGAAAACTAATGAGAACTTTATTGATTGTGAATGTAGGTCAAACAAGACATTGAATTCCAGGTCGAACCTCTATGCAGCCCTAATTAGAAAGGAATTGTTCTACAAAAACAAGTTATCGCCCAGGATAAAGCGCAATGAAGACACTTTAACCCAGAAGGGATGACCTAGAAAGATGGAAATTTCAAGCATGAAGCATATTCTATTGTGTATTAAAGGGTTTGCATAAAACACTGAGGATGGTGTTTTTCTTGAGATGGGGAAGATGTAATATCCCTTAGTGAAAAGTATATATTTAATTTACTTTACTGCAGTAACTTGGTAAACCATGGTCTATGTGGAATACCTAGTGGGAAATTTAAATGTTAAATTATTTTAATTTTATTTCAAATTTAGTTGTGGAAAGCCATGTAATTTATAGGGAAAAGACCCTAGACGAAAATTTTTATTTACCAGAATAGTGAGACAGTTACTCCCATTCCCAAAGATAAATCATCTCAGTTGGGAACAAAAGCCAGAAGGGTAGAAGAGGAAAATATATGAGGTATCTGAAGAAGGGATTGAAGAGTATTTGATTCCTCAAACAAGACATTTTTGGGGAAAGGAAGGATGTTTGCAGTTATGGTATTCTTGAGCTGGTGGTTTGGCTAGTGGAATCCCTAAGACATATTTGTGATTTTGGAAGATTTTGGGTTACACTGTAAGAATAGACACTTTTGGGTCATTTTCGACTATTGCTTTGAGAATCAAAAGGTTTGGTGGGGGGGAGGAAATGGATGTGATTCCCATTCTCGATGGTCAAGAGGAGTGGTCTTCTCCTCTGTAAATTTTCCTCATAACAAAACCTAATCAGATAAGTAATATGTATTGTTAAGTTTTCTTTAAAGAACAAAGAATATTGTTGTAAATGTGAGTAATGTATGAGAACTTTATAAAGACTATGATAAATTACTTTTTGTAAAAGAGTGGTGAAACTCTGGTAAACCTATTGGAAAATGAGACTGTGCAAAGATTTATGTTGCAATTGCAATAACAATTTATGGTAAAGAGTAGTAAAGTTTTGGTTTAAGAAATATGCATGGAATGGCTCGAGCATGTGAAGGAGAATGTTTTTAGTGTATCTAAATTTATTACTCTACAAAATTATGAGGAATTCACCAAATTAGATGTATTCATTTTTTAGAGAGTCTATGATTGAAAGAAATGAGAAAAAACTAGCAACAATGGAATCTGGGTTTAACCCTATGAGGGAGCTAGGCTACCTCATAATTTGAGTCAACAGAGTGGACAACTCAGAACTAGTCCCTAACCCATTAAAATAGCATTCAAGAGGGAACATTAACATCAAGTAACAGTTTTATCCAAGGAGGACACATCAATAAATACGTTCTGAACTTAGAACATAATTCTAAATCTGATTTTTTAACTTTAGATAAATTGTATATGAGAATTATGTAGTTAACCTCATCAAAATTAAACTGGCACAATAAAAAAATGATCCTAGTATCAACCATCCAACTGCCTATTACCTAGTGTAGAATAATGGTAAGAGCATATAATTACATATAAGTTGGAGATGAGTAACAATAAAACTTTTATCGAAATCTGTAACACGAAAGATAAATTATTACTACACATTCATAACTAGTGCAAAGAGATAAAACTAAACTTCAAAGACCATGTACTTAGGAACAACACACACTCAACGAGTTATAATAACTAGTGGAATGAGTTTTATCATAAACAATAAAGTATTTCCTTATTAAATGCCCCCAAAAAATTAACTCTGTTACATCTCAGTCATTCAATACGAAACTAGAAACGTAAGGGAGACAAAGTTCTCTGCAAGGATTTCAGATGGTACGTAGAGACTTTTGAATCACCAAGAGTATATGCATATGTATGATAGAAGTTGGATATATATATATATATATATATATATATATAATATATATATATATATATATATATATATATATATATATATATATATATATATATATTATATATATATATATATATATATATATGTGTGTGTGTGTATGTGTTTAGTCCTCGATCATGACCATGGTCATAGGCCATTTAATAAAAGAAAACAATATTATAAAAATTGTTTAAGATTAGAATGTAAAAACCCAAACCAATCCAATATAAGGACAATAAACAAGTCCAATATCAGAACAATAAACCACTCGGCAGTGGAGGAAAAATATTACACCAATAACTCCTAGATCTAGCAACTGATAAAATCCTTGTGTTTGCACAAAAATATGAAGATGTGAATGGAAAAATCTAATAAATTTGGTTGTTATTGTAATTTCTATAGACATTTTGAGTTCCTTTGATCATAATTCCATTTATAGTGACGTTGTTGACATCGTCAAAACTATATGTTTTTCCAAGACTTCTAACATTGATTCCAAGCCTAGGTCCACATTTAAGCCTTTCAATGGAAATGTTTAAGGAGCCTCCCCCAATGGAAACACAATCATCTCTTGTTCTTATGATGTCATCTTGAATTGGAAGCCTATAAGTGGATCCGATCACTGTTAATGTTGCCACCTAGAACTTTGATCTTTAGCCACTCTTCTCTAATGATGTCACAACCATTGAATGTGATGTTGGCCTACCTACTATTGATTGAAATAATGTTCCTAATGACTGGGTTAATATTTCCACTAAATTATTCTCTTGGCTAGAGTACACACTACTTCGAGTTGCTCTAGATTAGTCTTGTGATAGCCTCCCCAATGATCATATCGGGGTTGAGGGGAAATACACAAACAAGTGAAGATGCAATCCCATAAATGCATATATTCTGAGCTCTGAGAAGATATTTGGCAAATAGAAGATAAAGGAACATTCTCCACGTCCTCCATTGTAATTGAAAAATGTCCCTTCTTTAGTACCATGGAGGAATTAGATTTCTTCTCCTTGTAGTCCTTAAAACTTCTAGAGGATTTCAATAGCGCGGAGAGACCATTAGTAGTTACACGAGTAGGTAAAATCAATTTTCCACTCAAAAAGAGTTCCTTTACAAAGATGCTCTTTATATGGTTCCTTCGAGTATCTTATCTTGTTTTCGCTTCCATTGTAAAGCCAAAACACACGATCAAGAATTAAGGGTGCACAGTAAGCATGACGAATTTGGTGGGCATTAATTTTCTCACCCATCTGTTCCACATCATTTATTTTCAGTATATTTGTTCCACCATTGTTTTCTCTCACTAGCCTTGGATAGATCCAGAAATGTCGAATATCCAGCTGATTTGAAACCAACAATATTTGTTGCATCCCTATTCAATGCATCAAAATATTTTATTTTCTTTGGTTCCCTTCTTTCGAGATTCTTGATATCAAAAAATTCCTTTGATTATTTTCTTTCTGAATTCTTGAAATCAAAATGTTTACCAATCCATTTATTGAACTTAATTTTATCAACAGATGTGTCCACTCAGACTGAATCTTTTCAGAATAACTCCAGATAGAAGTTTGAAGACGTATGACTTGATTCTACCTCTCACTTGGTCCAAAATTCTCATCTTATTCTTTTCCCCTTCCAACTCATCATCAGCTTGAATCAATATTTTCTGAGTTATCAAATCCTCAATGTCAAAATTCCATGTTATTACCCATTGCTTACATCCATCCCATGATAATGCTTCTTTCTCTACAGAAGGAATTTTGCTTAACGCAAGTTGTGCAACATATTTGAGTTGGATTTATTTTACGTGCTCCCACAAGGGAGGAAAACCTTGAAAAAGGTTACAAACAACATTTTATGGAGTTTTTTCTTGCCTAAAAAATGAATACTTCAACAATTTCTCTGTCATCTGATGTTTTATTTGATCTTTCACTAGGTATATAACAATCATAATCAAGCCCAAGTGGTTCATTTTATATCGTCATAGGTAGAACCTTCATAGGAGGATGGTTTGAGAATAGAGGATGACCATGTGAAGATACTCTAGAGCTTTAAGTGTTTCCTTCATAATTGTAGCAATGGAATACTCTTCAAAACCATATCGATAAGCTATTTTCATTATGTGAAATCATGAACCCTTTACCATAAAATGATTTACTACCCTCCATTTTCCATCATATTACAATTTCTTAAAGTGTGGATCCCTTCCCAATAAACTTTAAACCTAACCTAATTTTTTGTATTCTTGGCTGATCTTTCTTACCATCACAATGAATAATATCTAAAGGAAACAATGATATTGTCAATAAAACTTATTACAACCAAGGATTATCATATTGAATCATGTTAGATCAAAATGGGTAGGATAATGGTTTTGGAATGTATAACAGAAAGACAATGGGGATGAGACACATTAAAAAAGGGAAAGAGAGTAAAATGGAAAGATAAGAATGTCAAGCTCACAATAGTTGTTTATCACCATTCTATAAATATTTAACAAATTAAAAAGTTTCGACTTGAATCCTACCTTGGGTTTTACCTCAATACCTTCAAGTTCCCATGCATGTTGATGATGAAACTAAATTTGAGACCTATGTACTAGTATGTTGATTCAAAACATAGTAATGTTGAGGACTACTAATTTTTTGATGTGGATTACTGATAAAAGTTGATGAATATGATTTTCAAGGTATATCTGAGTGGCTCTGAGAACATATAATGGTTACAAGAAACCTATAAATACATGGATATGGTTGATACTACTTCTGAAAATATGAAGGTTGAACTTGTTCCTTCCATGATGATCCAAAAATAAATGTGCCTCTCTTATTTCTAAACTAAGAGGTCGTAGTTGTTGTTGAATATTTCACAAAATCTTCAACGAATATTGAACCCATGGTATAATTCTTTTCTATGCGATGAATTTGTTGGAGTCAAACATGGAAAGAGATCATTAGAATACCACCCATTAATGTATGCCTTCAACCTATGTAAGACGATTCACTAGTGATGTCTGTGAGCATCAAGGCACCTTAGTACATGTAATATTCCTAGGGAATCTTTCTAGTAAATAACAAAGAAAACATAGACACAAAAACCGTGAAAATCAAACACATGAATCAGTCCATGAAATTGCACCAAAAATTGCTATGCTGAGCCATTTTATTATAATATGAAGAGAGTGCGATGAGGTGCTAGAAAGAGTTCACCTGGGCTTTCTCAATGCAAGCTAGCTAAGCCCAAAAGAACAATAAGAAGTCCCTCCCAAATCTGATGCAGCTCTCTCCTAACTCTACATTGAAACTTCCAAGAAATATGTTGTTAGCTGTGAAGAAATGCTTCTAGGGCCTCATTTGGTGCTTAGAAAATTCCAAGAAATTAACCCCGAGCTCTCCACCAAAAACCCAAAAAAACCCACAAAGCAATTGGCCAAATGTTGACATTAGAATTTCAGGCCAAATTTACCCTAAATCCTCTCATTACTAGTTGTTTTGGGACCCATGTTTGATGCCTCAAATATTCCCCGAAAATTATATAATTTTAGATATGATATCCTTGTCAAAAACCCAGAAAAATTCAGAAAGGGTTTCCCTTGGTTCCTGTTGATGCCTTGAAAATCGTTGCAACAACATCGGGGATAACAACCCGATCCGGGCCTTAGTACATCTCCTTTTTCGTTTGGAATAGTGGTTCCGACTAGGGATAATGGCACCAATTTCCCAAAAGTGGATAAACGGAATGAATGGATGATTTATAAACTAAGCTAGCGGTGAGCGAATAACTAAACTATTAACAAGAATACATAAATTATGATCTATCACGGGAGCTTATTGAGCTTTAAAGTGCGGCGCTTGATGATCCGTGTCTATAAACAGGCATATAGATGACTCCATCTAACAAACAGGGACATTATTTCATTCATGATTATTGTGCTTAAATAGTTAAGCAAAGCAATTAAAGCGATATTACCACACTTATCATTTATATCATTGACATATACATCATTAAAAAAAAAACACATCATAAAACATCCAATAGTGGAATGAATATAGATCTGCTGTCACAGCGCACACATATAATCAATAATAGCAAGAGTAATCACATAACAATTCATATGAAAGGAATGAATTCAGACATAGATAGAAATACCATATGAGCTGCTTGACACTCCCAATATCAATCGCTACTTGTAGTTCTTCCTTCAACGCAAAAACATTCTCAACAAAGACAATAGTGCACAATTGCATAAAAAGATTCCTTGTCGAATTAAGAACAACTGGTCCAATTTCATAAAAGAATATTGACTGAAGCACAATAGTGCAAACTTCAGTCTTTTAAGTCTGGTACAAAACTTTATGACCCTTTCCAAAACAGTGAAAGGGTCTATAAATACTAAATTAATCTAAATATCTATTAAAATGAAATCCTACTAAATCGGTATCAATAAATCTTGATCCTATTTTCCTCAGCGATCTGGCAATCGGCGACATGATTCATCAAGTAGGCTGCTTGCCTTTAAATCTGAGCTGACTTATCGCAAGCATTGGCTCTACTTCAGGAGGTTTTTTGAGGCACGAACTGAGCTGGGCGGCATAGGTGGCATCCTGAATATCGGGAATTATATACCCGATCGCATCTGCTAGGCACTTAAGGGCGGCTCTCTGTGTATGCGGCTTAATCAGGAAGAGCCAATATGCGTCCATGGTTAAACTGTTAATCCCAGCGATTAATATCCCCTTTTCCTCTAAATCAGGAGAACATGATTGCTCCAATGTGTTTGTTGTTGTCAACTTTCTTGGTGTACATTGGGAAATCATATTTGATAAGTAGAGAGTGTTGTTAACTAGTTCAACTAGCTTGATGGAAGTTGATTTACATCTTGAAGCCGCCCTCTCTGCTTTCATCATCTGAGACTGCCATTCTGTGAAGAGTATATCTTTATGTGTTTCTAAGATCTTGGGCAAATTTGCTGCTCTCCCTTGATCAGAATCTTGTCAGTCAAGAAATGCAGTTATGATCTCTTCGGCTTGATCCAATTCATTTCTGGCCTTCTCTACCTGCTGATTTATGGATGTCGTTAATTCACACAGTGGCTCTGCCTGAGCGATTTGTTGACACTGGATCTTAATTTAGGATATTAATGTAGTGTTTATTTGTAATGCTTCTGCCCTGAATTCAGCCACTTGTGGAGCGCCCTTTATTTTTTCAGGCTGCAATGACAATTGAGCGATTTGCTCATCCTTTGTTTTCATCATTTGCTCGTTTGCTGCCCTTAATTATGCCAATGCCTTTGATAATTCCTTCTTTTTCTGGATCGCGCTTTGGTCGATCCTTTGCTTTTCTGTTTGCAATTGCTGAGTTAATTGACTGTTCACTTGCTGTTGTGTCAACAATTGCTGCTCTGCCTCCTCTGCCTTCTGCTTTGTCTCAGCCAACTCTGCCTGTAATGCGAAAATCTCTTGATCCTTGGTTTTCAGTAGAAGACTTACCTCCGATGCCTTATTGATTGTCGCTGCCGAATAGGCTCCCGCATACTGCGACAGTTTTGTCAGGTCATCGGAGGGGTCAAATTCCTCCTTCCAAACCACGCTACCCGTAACAGTTTGCTCTGGGAAAAGGGAAGGTTGATCAATCTTCCTTCTTTTCCTTTGTCGTTTTACCACTGCTTTATGCCTCGGGCTGTAGAAAACATCCAGGGGAGGAATATCTTCTACCTGGAGAATGATTTGGTCGGAGGGGTCTTTTGGTATTATCTCAACATCCTTAGAAATGGGTGGGCCGCTGGTTCCACTTATAACCTGAGGTGAAGTGATGTCATGTGTATCGTTTGTCTTGGAAGTGTCTGTATCCTTTGAACATTCCAACCCACTGATGATAGAGTCAAATTTCTTCCATTCCTGGAACCATTTAGGGTCAATACGAGTATCTATATTGACATCAATGGTGGTTTGTTTTTGCTTTTCGGCTTCGGACTCCTTCCGCACTTCTTCCTGCTCTTTCTTCTGTTGCTCCTCTTGTTCTTTCTTTTGTCTTTCCTCCTGCTCTTTCATTTGTTGTTCCTCTTTCTGTTTCCTCTGTCTTTCCTCCTGTTCTCTCTTCTGATCCTTTGTTATAACGGGAGGTTCCTTTGACTATTGTTGATCAGGCTCGCTTGACGATGTCGTTGGGGTTGTTGCTAGTAAATCTAGAGGCAGAGTTTGCAACCTCTGTTCCCTAAGTTTATTAAATTCAGTCAACCCTTCATCATTATATTTCGCTTTGGCGAATGATTTAACCTGATTTATTGACTCAGCTGAAGAGAACAGGTCATCAAATATATCTTCCTTATGATCAAATCTTGTCAGTTTGGCCTGTTCCTGTGCATTATAGGCAACTTTATTCGGATCGAAATGCCTATTTGGGAGAGTTGCCAGAGTCAAGGATTGAATTTTTGTGGCCTCCTTTTCTACATGTTTGAGATCATGCAAGGTATATACACCACACCTCAAAGGAAAATAGGGCCAGCCTTGCTTCTTATTTCTCTTGAGCGTTTGTGTAATACTCTCAGCAATGATTTGGTAAGAAATTTCCCTCGCTAGCAGTTTATCCGGTATGTAGAAAGGGAGGACATGAGGTCTGGCTTGGCTACCGAAAACTCTTATGTAGGTAAATCTCTCCTCTCCAAACCATCTACCTATTGCGGTTAAATCAATTCCGGCTTGATAGGAAATCTTGGGAGCAGGTTTATCGAAAACGGAATAATAAATAGGCAACATAAAGCCATTACAGACTTGGTATAGATGATGTTTATAAGAGGATTTCCACAATTTCTGATGATATATATGAATAGGTGTGGGGTCTTGTGCAGTCCACCTCCAGCCGGGTACGGGGAATTCAGAGTTAAAACAAAGAGTATCTAGAATATAGGCACTGTAGTAAAATGGGGGAATTACCCTTTCAGAAATACGGGTCTTGCTTCTAAACTCAAGCACAACTTGTGCTAGTTTGTCAGAAAGGATAGTGGCCCAATCCATAATTATACTGTTGCATGCTGCTTCCATTAGAGGAACCATTTCTATGGTAAAATTAGCAGAGTCATGCAATCCCCATAATCTACACATCATTATTCCAGCATAGCAATAAGGAGAAGCTAGAGAATCAACCGAGTACTTACCGGAAGATTCGTGTTTGTGCTTGGCCGGATTTTGTCTCCAATCCCGGATGGGTTTGGATTCAACTTCATTTTCATTTGCGAATTTCTCCAGGAACGCCTTATTATATATCTTTTCTGGCTCGGGCAAATGGTACATTTTCCTTAGATCATCCACCCTGAATGACCCGAAAATTCTCCCGTCTCTGGTACTGAAAGTTCTATCTAGGATTGGGATTTCTTCAATCGCCCACCGCACTACGTCTGTGTATGGGAGAATTTTCTCCCTGACCGCTATCCTCTGAAGGAAGGAGTCAGCCAAATCCTTGAGAGTACTGTCAGACTTCCGAGTTAAATCCACAGTAGCTTCTACTGTTGTCTTTACTGGTTCTTCGGCTTCAATCAGGTTGTAGGTACCTTGCCAAGTGACTCTGACGAGACCCATACATGTAGTATCAGATATCAATCCCTTCTTTTTGTCTACGACAACTTGTCCTGCAGCTGGTGTAGCGGAAGCGCCTATGGTCTTCTTGGATTTCTTCCCCATTTTACTTGAGCTTTCTCCTTTGGATGAATTCTGCACAGTGGCGAAAATAAACGTAACACAGAGATATGCCAATGAAAATCCAATATGGGAAAGATATATTGATCAAAGCGTGCTGAGAGATTAACTCTTAAAAATGGTCGTGGATACAATCCATGGGAAAATCTTACAATTACATTAAATAGCCGCTTAATACCTGCCACCCCTTAAATGCTCATTATACCATTATTCGGCCGAATGGCCTGCTTAAGCGTGCTATGGATATTTTGGCGGTTGAGTGCAGGTGAACGATTACTTAAGAGATCAAGCTTTAAATATGAATGGATCGTAATATCCCTCCATTTAACGACTTTTTTGAAATCCGTGCTATATCATGATCGGGTGTCGGGAACACCTAAATCCTTATGTTGACAATTTTGAAACCCTGATCGTCGATAACAAAATCGCGTCGCATCGGGAGAATTGGTGTTATATAAACATATGGATAGCATACCACCGATCACCGATAGCAAAATCGCATCGCATCGGGGTGAATGGGCATATCAATGTGCATAGATAGTGTATTGCCGATTGCCAATTGCGACATCGCATCGCATCGGGGGTATGACCTGGGCACCTTATTATTGTGCATAGGATATTTCCGATTGCCGATTGCCGATTGCGATATCACATCGCATCGGGGTGAAAGGCTTAAGGTTCTTTAAGACTGCGTATAGAGTATCGCCGATAGCCGATAGCGATATCGCATCGGCGGGAACCCATATGTCACTTATTTGTGTTTTCTATGTCATTGCGATATGCGATCTTGCGATCGCTTTATCACAATGATAAAAGATTGTTTTATTTGATCAAAAATGGGTTTTTCAAAAGGTTTTATATAATGTCTTCATTTGGTTTGCGGACCTTTTTTCAAATAATGCAATATTGATACTAATTAACTTCTAAAGGGACCCATTTCATATAATAATTTTGTAAATATAAATGATATGAAATGGGGGGTTGTTGTAGGGCACAACAATTGGCGATTCGCTGGAAGAACCAGTTATCTCTGAAAAGCACAGAAATACTTAAACTTTTGCAAAATAGAGTTCTAATCAAAGGGGAAAATTCTAATATAACTAGGTATATATGTATTCCAAGTAAAATGAATCTATTTTTGCTAATTTCCTCTCTTTTTTAAGAAAATAGATACATTCTAAGTTTTAAATAGGCCTCTATGGGTTTATAATGATAAAACAGAAAACTTTTCCAAATCAGCTTTTAAAGTGAACTCCTCTGTCATAGGTAGAGCCTCTACTGCCAATAAATGTTTATAATTTCGACAGGGATACCTTTTAACCATGCTATTGTCCATTGTTCCATCCAATTAAGAGTGTGATTAACAGAATGAATTCAAAACATGTTTTCATATTTTGTATTTCATTTCCTTTTTCTATTATTGATGAGATAAAAAGCCATTGTCCTGGTTTGGTGGCCAGCTATTGACAATGCCATTCACTGGTAGTAATTTAACCGAACAAGCTGGCTCGTGATGAGACCCCTTGTCTTATAATTTCAAGCCATTACCCTGTTTTGGTATGCAGTATTGGTAATGTCGGTTAAACTATTTCCCTATGACCATGGTAAGCAGGCTTGTAATAAGACCTCTTATCTTTAATATCAGATATTTTAGAATTACACTCTGAGTAATCATAAACTTTAGTGAATGGGATGGACAATCTTCTCCTTAAGAGTAAATGGATGACAGGGTAAGAGTTGAAGATGCTGAAATTGGATTAGCTTCTATCTTGATATTGATAACCTTTTGAGACCAATTTAAAAACAGAAAATGATTTACAATATTTTTTAAACTTTGAGAGGAGTTCACAAAACTTGAAATGTGGTTTCAGAATACAATGATACCTAATTTCCTAGAAATTATCCCTTTTGGTTAAGAGTTCTATTATTTTAAAAGTCAATATCACAGTACTCCTGTAGATCAAATTTTCAAACACAGCAAAGGTCAATAGTAGATACCTTACAACATTATTTTCTACAAATCCTACAAACTACAAAAATCTATCAAACTAAAAGGAGAAGGGGTTACCTCCTCAATTAAAGAATTTCTTCAAGATAAGGCCATTAACAGGGAGAGAATCTCTCAACCCTGATAAGTCTTGCAATATAAAGGTCGAATGGCCTATCTTTTCACAGATCTGAAATGGTCCAAGCCACATCTTCTGGAACTTGGTGTGTTTTCCCTTATCCTCATGGGCTTTGTCCCATTTCAGAACTAAATCACCGACTTGAAATTGTTTTGAACCAGATGAGACTGAATCAAAAGCTGCTTTGATGATTTGCTGATGTTTGGCATGAATAACCTTGGCTTTTTCTCTTTCCTCTTCTAATTTTAGAATTTGATCATGTCTAAGCTGAATAGAAGAAGAAGGAGTTTCCTCAATCTACTGTACTAGGGCTAAATAAGGAAGAACAAGATTTGTGGGTAATACTGCTTCTTTTCCATACACAAGATTGAATGGGGAAGATCCTATAGAAGCTTTCCGTGTTATCCTATCAGCCCATAATGCAAACATTAAGGATTTGTGCCAATTTTTATGATTTTGTTCTATAGTTCGCTTAATGATTTTGATCAGATTCTTATTAGTAGATTCTGCTAAACCATTACCCTGGGGATAGTAATTAGCAGAATACTTCAATTTAAACCCTATTTTAATAGTGAAATCAAACATAGCATTGCCTGAGAAATAAGATGCATTATCAAAAACAAGAGCATTTGGGACACCAAACCTGGTAATGATGAATTGATCTATGAACTCAATGATTGCTTCAGAATTTGCTGTCTTCAAAGGAATGGCCTCCACCCACTCAGTAAAATAATCGGTAGCAGTAAGGATATACTTATGTTGTTTAGAAGATGGTGGAGTAATCTCCCCAATGATTTCCAATCCCCATTGCTCAAATGGTTGTTCAATGTTGACTGGTTGCAGAGGGAAAGCTGATTTACGTTGTCTTCCACTAGACGTTTGGAAATTGAGGCATTTCCTTACATATTCGTGGGCATCTCTAAACAGAGTAGGCCAATAGTATCCAGCATGAATAATTTTGTGAGCTGTTGTGTCAGCTCCAAAATGTCCTCCTGTTGGTCCATCATGTAACTCCTGCAAAACCTTTTGGGCTTCAGGTTTCTCAAGGCATCTTAATAAAATAGAATCATAATTCTGCTTAAAAAGCACATCATCAATAATTGTGAAATTATTTTCTTTTAACCTAATGGCCCTTTTGTTTTTGTAAGATAGGTTTGGAGGAGCATAACCATTCTTTAAATAAAAGATTAAATCGGCATATTGAGATTCAGAATCAGTGACACTTATCTGGTTTATTTTTTCAGTTTGATTTGTATCGCCTGATTCTGGAATGTTGGATGCTCCTGCCAATATCCTGCAAAAACCTTGACCCCTAACAATCTTTGCTGGTTTAATTTCTAAGTCATATTCTTGAAGCGCTGTGACCCAATTTGCCCTTTTTTCACACAGTTCTTTTTGGATTAATAGTTGCCTAACTGCCGGGAAAGGAACTATAACTTTTGTGTGGGTTTTCAAAAGGAAGGGTCTATAATGCTTGACTTCTTTAAATACATCAAAGGCTTGTTTTTCTACATCGGAGTAATTCAATTCAACACCCTGAGGATTTGAGCTAAAAAATGAAATGGGTGCTTCCAAATTGTGATCATTTAGTTGCGTGAGTACTGCAGCATAAGACAAGTTGGATGTGATGGTATACAATGTAAAATGATTAGAAAAATTTGGAGTATTTAAGGCTGGGGCATTGATTATTGATTACTTGATTAGATCAAAAGCTTCTTTTTCTGCTGATCCCCACTTAAAGACTGAATTTTTCTTAATCATTGTTTGAAGTGGCAAAATAATTTGAGAAAAATCTGGAACAAATCTTTTAACAAAATTGATCTGGCCTAAAAATGACTGCATCGATTTTTTATTGTGTGGGAAAGGGATTTCAGAGATTTCTTTGATCCGATCAGGATCAATATAAATGCCATCTTTGGACACAATAAATCCCAAGAGCTTTCCTTGATCAAGAGCAAAGAAAGACTTTTTAGGGTTAAGAGAAATACCATATCTTTTGCAACGCTGAAAAATTTGATTTAGATCATGCAAATGATTATACCTGTCCTTAGAGAATACAGTAATATCGTCTAAATTGACGACTACTATTCTATTAATCAACCCTCTAAAAGCTATATCCATAGCTCTTTGGAATGTCGCTCCTGCATTTATAAGTCTGAAAGGCATTTTCTGATATGCATATGTTCCCCATTTTGTTCTGAATGTAGTTTTAAGTTGGTCATCAGGATGAACCAGTACTTGGTTATATCCTGAGAAACCATCTAGAAAGGACATTAATTCAGAGCCAGCTACCGATTGAAGTATTTGCTCCATAGTAGGTAATGGGAAATTGTCTTTCAAGCTCGCTTTGTTCAAATTTCTGAAATCAATACAAATTCGAATGTCGCCATTTTTCTTTCTAACTGGCACCATGTTAGAGACCCAGTTTGAATGTCAGACAGGAAAAATAATCTTGGCTTTCAAGAGTTTGTTAAGTTCCGATTTTATCTGGCTCTCTAAGTTTGGATGTATTTTTCTTAACTTCTGCTGAATCGGTTTCTGATCGGGAAGCATTGGAATGGTATGCTAGATAATAGATGTATCATAAGTCTTCAAATCATCGTACTTCCAAGCAAAGACCTGTTTATTTTTCCTTAACAGTCTAATGAATGCCTCCTTCTCTTCCAAGGAAAGTCCTAGTCCTAAGTTAATGTTTTGAGGAGTTTGCTCGGTGCCAAGATTTATCAATTCAAACCTAAGGGTAGAACTTTGGAGTTTTGCATTAGTCACAGGTTTAAACCTGTCTTGAATATCATAAGGATCCTCCAGCTTTACCACAGGCTTAGGAATTGCATTTCCTGAGGTGTTTCTCTCATTCGGGAGTCATGCTCATCTTCCTCAATGATTTGATTATCATAGGACTTTTCATAAGTTAAGAATTGTAAAATATCTTCATCATGGTTGAATACTCTCCAATTAGTGACATTGTCAGAACTGAAGACCTAAAAAGCAATTCTACGGAAAATCTATCCAGGTTGTAGTCTTCAGAAGGTAGGAGCTTGGAAGCTACATTAGCTAGGAGATCGGCTGCCGAGTTTTGAGACCTGGGAATGGAGGAAATGTTGAATGCAGAAAAGTGCGAGGTAAGTTCTTGTACTAGCGATTGATAATGTTTGAGGTGATTTGAAAGAAAATGGATTGCATTCCTCACCTGTTTAACAATAATTTCAGAATCGCCGAATACTTTTAGATATTGCACTTTAAGGCCGATTGCTTTATATAATCCCTGGACTAAGGCTTCATATTCGGGTGTATTGTTAGTGCATTCAAATTCTAGCATACATGACATCATTGTCTTTTCTCCTTGTGGGCTAACCAAAATACATCCTGCTCCTGAGCCCTCGCTAGACTTGGACCCATCGAAATATAAAGACCAAAATAAAGAGCTATTAACAAATACATTTACAGACTTCTCAGTATCATTGAAACATCTTGATTGATCTGTTTGTGAAAAATTTTTGATCTGAGATGTAGAATGGTTTGCTAAGAACGGAGAGGGTTGGGCAACGAAGTTGCCAAAGAATGACTCTGATGAATAATTCCCCAAAATGTTGTTGTTGAATGCTACCGGCTGGTTTTCTTGTTCGAATTCTGTAACTGTATGGGTCATATGTTTCTCTCGATCGATCCTTATTTGATTTGGCTTGTCCTTGTAGGGAAGCCACATATGTGACCAATCAGTGGAAATATACCCATGCAATTTCTCAGACCAATCCCTACTCAAAATTAAACCGTAAAATTCAGGTATATTAACTATTAGAATATCAATCCTCTGTACTATTCTCGGATCAGCAGATAACCTAATAGTTACGGAATTAATTTCTCCTAAAACTTGTACTTTGGTCCTGTCCAACTGTACAATATGAATAGCAGACTTTTGGGGTTCAATGTTTAGTTTAGAACAAACTGAAGCTGGCATTATGTTAGATGATGCCCCTGAGTCAATTAAACAGTTGTGCAAGTTTCTGTTATAAATCTCGTAGGTCAATAGGAAAGGTGGGGTATGAGAATTTGATCTATCGCCAATCAGAACTGAATTGGTAGCTTCAACCATACTGGGAGGGGGTTGGCCTGAATCATTAGCAGCTTTAGCACTGGGAAGAGGTGCAGAGGGGACAACATTCAATTCCTTGAGAAGCAATTTCTACTAATGTTTTAATTTACTAAGTTCAAACATAGTAATGTTTGCTTTAGTTTTCTTCATGTCATCAACAATATTGTACTCCATTGAATCTGATACCACTAATGTTTTAGATGTTGAAGGAGTATTAGAAGTTGAAGGCTGGTTTTGAGGAACAGCTGCAGGTGATTTCTTTGCAGGTATTTTTTCTTTGGTTGTAGTGGTGCCAGCACTCCTTTTCTTTGATGTTACCTGAACGGGCTCGGAAGTACTTTTGCTTCTAGTAGTGACCGGGAATGCTTCTTCTTCATTGTCGGTATCGGAGTTGGGGAGTATAAAATCCCACATTCCATGACATTCTACTAATTCTTCTTCATCGCTAGTTTGTGAAATCGATTCCTCTTCCTCTTCTTCTTGTTTTGAATCAGCATTAGATATGACATTTGGTGGCTTTGATTCATTTTTCTTAAAAGTTCTAAAAGGCCTTTTGGTTGATGTCTCAGCTACCTGTTTCTTTATTTCAACCATTTCATTTGATAAAGTTTTTAGGACTTTTTGCAAACCTTCCATGTCATAGGGGTCTTTTGAGGTTTTCTTTCTTGAGTCATCTTTAAAAGAGACCTTTTTGGCTTTTCTGTCTTCCAGGGCAGCTTTCTTTTCCAGATCATTGATACGTTTCTCCACAACAAGCGCTTCTTTCATGTTTTCGGCTAAGGTAGGTTTCCCGGCTCTATCTACAAAGATGGCTATATTGGCAGGCAGAGCTGTTATATACCATTCGCTCCGAATTTGTTCACTTGGTTTGGAGCCTGTAGGAATTTTATTTAGGAGTTTATTGAAGCGAGCATTAAATTCCTTAATTGGTTCCCTATGCTCTATTCTCAAATTGGAGAGGTCATTTATCAGGGTAGCCAAAGACCTATCATCTCCATATTTGGTAAGAAACTGCTCTTGGCAAGTGTTCCAACTGGTAATGGAACCAGAGGGTAGAGAAAAATACCAAGATCCTGCTGATCCCTGCAAGGTGTAAGGAAAAAGTATAACAACAACATCTTGTTCTGTTACTCCTTTCATGTTGATTGCCAACATGAAATTATTGATGTGTTCCTCAGCCTGGGTCTCATCATCTGGATTAAACTTGGGTATCCATTTTTCAGGAGCATCTGGTAATGGATGCAATGGTGCAGGCATATTGACTGCACCAGGTCTAGTCCATGGATCTGCCATTATAATAGCAGTAGTGGTTGATACTACTGCCGGGACTACAGATGTCTGGGAAGGAAGTAGTATTGAGGAGTGAGCAGGTTGGGATGCTGAAGCTCCTAATCCCTGGTGAACAACAATATGTAAATGGGGAGTGGATGGTTGACTTTGCAGAGGAGAAGATGCAATGGAGGATATGGATGAAAGCTCTTCACTGTCAGATCCTTCAGTATATTTATTCGCCTTTTTCCTTTTGGGTAAAGGGAACTCAGTGGGTTCAATACCGACATTTTCGCTCTGAAGTCTGGTGAGAGGGTGAGGTAAATTGAACTACGAAGTCGCACTGCTTTGTGATACCTCAGATTTCTGTGGTGAAATCGAGAAGCTTTGAAGTTTATGGATAAGAGACTGGACTTCAGGTGGTTCAAGACTTAATTGTTATGGAGTATGATGGATTTGAGCAGTGGTAGTTGATTCCTCTTCTTCTTGTTTGGATACTGGAGAACCAGCATGCGAATGAGAAGTTCAAGGGGATTCGGAGGGAGAATTACTCTTAGAATGGCTTGCAAATTTGGGTTTGTTTGCCATTCACAGTCAGGCCCTCCTTCTAGCACCAAAAATGTTGATGCCTTGAAAATCGTTGCAACAACATCGGGGATAACCACCCGGTCCAGACCTTAGTATAGCTCCTTTTCCGTTTGGAATAGTGGCTCCGACTGGGGATAATGGGACCAGTTTCCCAAAAGTGGATAAACGGGATGAATGGATGATTTATAAACTAAGCTAGTGGTGAGCGAATAACTAAACTATTAACAAGAATACATAAATTATGATCTATCCCGGGAACTTATTGAGCTTTAAAGTGCAGCACTTGATGATCCGTGTCTATAAACAGGCATATAGATGACTCCATCTAACAAACAGGGACATTATTTCATTCATGATTATTGTGCTTAAATAGTTAAGCAAAGCGATTAAAGCGATCTTACCAAACTTATCATTTATATCATTGACATATACATGAATAAAAAAAAATACATCATAAAACATCCAATAGTGGAATGAATATAGATCTGCTGTCACAGCGCACACATATAATCAATAATAGCAAGAATAATCACATAACAATTCATATGAAAGGAATGAATTCAGACATAGATAGAAATACCATATGAGCTGCTTGACACTCCCAATATCAATCGCTACTTGTAGTTCTTCCTTCAACGCAAAAACATTCTCCACAAAGACAATAGTGCACAATTGCATAAAAAGCTTCCTTGTCAAATTAAGAACAACTGGTCCAGTTTCATAAAAGAATATTGACTGAAGCACAATAGTGCAAACTTCAGTCTTTTAATTCTGGTACAAAACTTTACGACCCTTTCCAAAACAATGAAAGGGTCTATAAATACTAAATTAATCTAAATATCTATTAAACTGAAATCCTACAAAATCGGTATCAATAAATCTTGATCCTATTTTCCTCAGCGATATGGCAATCGACAGCATGATTCATCAAGTAGGCTGCTTGCCTTTAAATCTGAGCTGACTTATCGCAAGCATTGGCTCTACTTCAGGAGGTTTGTTGAGGCGCGAACTGAGCTGGGTGGCATAGGTGGCATTCTGAATATCGGGAATTATATACCCGATCGCATCTGTTAGGCACTTAAGGGCGGCTCTCTGTGTATGCGGCTTAATCAGGAAGAGCCAATATGCGTCCATGGTTAAACTGTTAATCCCAGCGATTAATCTCCCCTTTTCCTCTAAATCAGGAGAACATGATTGCTCCAATGTGTTTGTTGTTGTCAACTTTCCTGGTGTACATTGGGAAATCATATTTGATAAGTAGAGAGTGTTGTTAACTAGTTCAACTAGATTGCTGGAAGTTGATTTACATCTTGAAGCCGCCCTCTCTGCTTTCATCATCTGAGACTGCCATTCTGTGAAGAGTATATCTTTATGTGTTTCTAAGATCCTGGGAAAATTTGCTACTCTCCGTTGATCAGAATCTTGCCAGTCAAGAAATGCAGTTATGATCTCTTCGGCTTGATCCAATTCATTTCTGGCCTTCTCTACCTGCTGATTTATGGATGTCGTTAATTCACACAGTGGCTCTGCCTGAGCGATTTGTTGACACAGGATCTTAGTTTAGGATATTAATGCAGTGTTTATTTGTAATGCTTCTGCCCTGAATTCAGCCACTTGTGGAGCGCCCTTTATTTTTTCGGGCTGCGATGACAATTGAGCGATTTGCTCATCCTTTGTTTCCATCATTTGCTCATTTGCTGCCCTTAATTGTGCCAATGCCTTTGATAATTCCTTCTGTTTCTAGATCGCGCTTTGGTCAATCCTTTGCTTTTCTGCCTGCAATTGCTGAGTTAATTGACTGTTCACTTGCTGTTGTGTCAACAATTGCTGCTCTGCCTGCTTTGCCTTCTGCTTTGTCTCAGCCAACTCTGCCTGTAATGCGAAAATCTCTTGATCCTTGGTTTTCAGTAGAAGACTTACCTCCGATGCCTTATCGATTGTCGCTGCCGAATAGGCTCCCGCATACTGCAACAGTTTTGTCAGGTCATCGGAGGGGTCAAATTCCTCCTTCCAAACCACGCTGCCCATAACAGTTTGCTCTGGGAAAAGGGAAGGTTGATCAATCTTCCTTCTTTTCCTTTGTCGTTTTACCACTGCTTTATGCCTCAGGCTGTAGAAAACATCCAGGGGAGGAATATCTTCTACCTGGAGAATGATTTGGTCGGAGGGGTCTTTTGGTATTATCTCAACATCCTTAGAAATGGGTGGGCCGCTGGCTCCACTTAGAACCTGAGGTGAAGTGATGTCTTGTGTATCGTTTGTCTTGGAAGTGTCTGTATCCTTTGAACATTCCAACCCACTGATGATAGAGTCAAATTGCTTCCATTCTTGGAGCAATTTAGGGTCGATACGAGTATCTATATTGACATCAATGGTGGTTTGTTTTTGCTTTTCGGCTTGGGACTCCTTCCGCACTTCTTCCTGCTCTTTCTTCTGTTGCTCCTCTTGTTCTTTCTTTTGTCTTTCCTCCTGCTCTTTCATTTGCTGTTCCTCTTTCTCTTTCCTCTATCTTTCCTCCTGTTCTCTCTTCTGATCCTTTGTTATAACGGGAGGTTCCTTTGACTGTTGTTGATCAGGCTCGCTTGACGATGCCGCTGGGGTTGTTGCTAGTAAATCTAGAGGCAGAGTTTGCAACCTCTGTTCCCTAAGTTTATTAAATTCAGTCAACCCTTCATCATTATATTTCGCTTTGGCGAATGATTTAACCTGATTTATTGACTCAGCTGAAGAGAACAGGTCGTCAAATATATCTTCCTTATGATCAAATCTTGTCAGTTTGGCCTGTTCCTGTGCATTATAGGCAACTTTATTTGGATCGAAATGCCTATTTGGGAGAGTCGCCAAAGTCAAGGATTGAATTTTTGTGGCTTCCTTTTCTGCATGTTTGAGATCATGCAAGGTATATACACCACACCTCAAAGAAAAAGAGGGCCAGCCTTGCTTCTTATTTTTCTTGAGCGTTTGTGTAATACTCTCAGCAATGATTTGGTAAGAAATTTCCCTCGTTAGCAGTTTATCTGGTATGTACAAAGGGAGGACATGAGGTCTAGCTTGGCTACCGAAAACTCTTATGTAGGCAAATCTCTCCTCTCCAAACCATCTACCTATTGCGGTTAAATCAATTCCGGCTTGATAGGAAATCTTGGGAGCAGGTTTATCGAAAATGGAATAATAAATAGGCAACATAAAGCCATTACAGACTTAGTATAGATGATGTTTATAAGAAGATTTCCATAATTTCTGATGATATATATGAATAGGCGTGGGGTCTTATGTAGTCCACCTCCAGCCGAGTACGGGGAATTCAAAGTTAAAACAGAGAATATCTAGAATATAGGCACTGTAGTAAAATGGGGGAATTACCCTTTCAGAAATACGGGTCTTGCTTCTAAACTCAAGCACAACTTGTGCTAATTTTTCAGAAAGGATAGTGGCCCAATCCATAATTATGCTGTTGCATGTTGCTTCCATTAGAGGAACCATTTCTATGGTAAAATTAGCAGAGTCATGCAATCCCCATAATCTACACATCATTATTCCAGCATAGCAATAAGGAGAAGCCAGAGAATCAACCGAGTACTTACCAGAAGATTCGTGTTTGTGCTTGGCCAGATTTTGTCTCCAATCCCGGATGGGTTCGGATTCAACTTCATTTTCATTTGTGAATTTCTCCAGGAATGCCTTATTATATATCTTTTCTGGCTCGGGAAAATGGTACATTTGCCTTAGATCATACGCCCTGAATGACCCGATAATTCTCCCATCTCTGGTGCTGACAGTTCTATCTAGGATTGGGATTTCTTCAATCGCCCACCGGACTACATCTGTGTATGGGAGAATTTGCTCCCTGGCCACAATCCTGTGAAGGAAGGAGTCAGCCAAATCCTTGAGAGTACTGTCAGACTTCTGAGTTAAATCCACAGTAGCTTCTATTGTTGTCTTTACTGGTTCTTTGGCTTCAATCAGGTTGTAGGTACCTTGCCAAGTGACTCTGAGGAGACCCGTACATGTAGTATCAGATATCAATCCCTTCTTTTTGTCTACGCCAGCTTGTCCTGCAGCTGGTGTATCAGAAGCGCTTGTGGTCTTCTTGGATTTCTTCCCCATTTTACTTGAGCTTTCTCTTTTGGATGAATTCTGCACAGTGGCAAAAATAAACGTAACACAGAGATATGCTAATGAAAATCCAATATGGGAAAGATATATTGATCAAAGCGTGCTAAAAGATTAACTCTTAAAAATGGCTGCGGATACAATCCATGGGAAAATCTTACAATTACATTAAATGGCCGCTTAAGACCTGCCACCCCTTAAATGCTCATTATACCATTATTCGGCCGAATGGCCCGCTTAAGCGTGCTATGGATATTTTGGCGGTTGAGTGCAGGTGAACGATTACTTAAGAGATCAAGCTTTAAATATGAACGGATCGTAATATCCCTCCATTTAACGGCTCTTTTGAAATCCGCGCTATATCATGATCAGGCGTCGGGAACACCTAAATCCTTATGTTGACAATTTTGAAACCCTGATCGCCGATGGCGAAATCGCATCGCATCGGGAGAATTGGTGTTATATAAACATAGGGATAGCATACCGTCGATCGCCGATAGCGAAATCGCATCGCATCGGGGTGAATGGGCATATCAATGTGCATAGATAGTGTATCGCCGATTGCCGATTGCGACATCGCATCGCATCGGGGGTATGACCTGGGTGCCTTATTATTGTGCATAGCATATTGCCGATTGCCGATTGCCTATTGCGATATCGCATCGCATCGGGGTGAAAGGCTTAAGGTGCTTTAAGACTGCGTATAGAGTATCGCCGATAGCCGATAGCGATATCGCATCGGCGGGAACCCATATGTCACTTATTTGTGTTTTCTATGTCATTGCGATATGCGATCTTGTGATCGCTTTATCGCAATGATAAAAGATTGTTTTATTTGATCAAAAATGGGTTTTTCAAAAGGTTTTATATAATGTCTTCATTTGGTTTGCGGACCTTTTTTCAAATAATGCAATATTGATACTAATTAACTTCTAAAGGGACCCATTTCATATAATAATTTTGTAAATATAAATGATATGAAATGGGGGGTTGTTGTAGGGCACAACAGTTCCAACCTTCAAAATTTGACCCTTCACAACTTGGCCCTCCACCAAATTCAAATTCTATTACTGTGGCTTCTCCTATCAATATATACTCTTAAAAATAAAATAATCCTCCTCAAATGGCCCTCCAAATGAAATCCCAGTAGCTTAGTTCCTAAATCCTTCTCTCAAGCCTCCGCACAATCAACTCCACCAACGATTGTGCAGTTCTGGGACAAGTCTACGCAGGCCCAACCAAGAAATTTCTCTTGCTGAGAAGGGCACTCTCAACTCCAATAAATTCTCTTCCTTCACCTACAATTTTCATAAGGAATTGCCCAGTGATGGTATAACCTCTAATTTCAGTACCCCACTTCACCCAATAATTGTGTGGTTCTTCTTCTAAATCTAGGATGAATCTAAGGCAAGTCATACCACCTATGATTGGTCCCCCATGTCTCCACAAAATCATGACAATACTCCCTAGGGTGGAACTCGTGGTACACCAAAGAAGAGGGTGTTATTTCCCCTTGGAAACCTCTGGTGCTAAACAACACTTGTGACTCAAATGAACAGTTAAAGCAACAATGTGTAAATGTCAAATTATCAAAAGGTGTCCAATGTTTCCTTCAACCCTCTATTTATAATTATTGCCTCACCTTTCCTTATGGGTCCCTCATCCAAATATTTTGACCTCCTTTCCACAAAATCAATTTTTCCTCCATGGTCTGCATATTCCATGAGGGGTGACCCCCATATTCCTCTAATATTGAAGTTTTTTATTTCTCCTAAGTCCCATGTACCAAAAATGTATCCAATTCCCAGATTACAAAATCGTGTTATGGTTAGAACTTCCCCAATAAACTTAGTTAATATTGTTAAATAAAAAAACAACAATTGGGTATATCACAGTCCTCCCCGCCAAAAATTGCTTGTCTTCAAGTAATGCCTAAACAAGCACACTCTCTAATTGTTGATCCCCAATGCCACTGCAAAATATGTCAAGGTCCAGAATGCACCATTGAATCATCCTCGACCTCTCCACAATCCTATCATGAAGGAATCCCTCAATACTAAGATCGCAAGTCATCTTGTCCAACATGAATCTCCCCTTTATCCATTTAGTATGCTGCCAAGTATAAGTACCAAAAGCCCTCCGTATAGCTTCAATGAGTAGGGAATCATGATAATGTGGCACCATGTCCAACTCCTCACAAAGCGGTCCTAAAAACTAGTCCATCTTATACACTCTAAGAGTAAACTCTTGAAGATACCACCCAATCCCTGTGGAAATAAAGTATCTCTCACATGATCTTCTCCAGATATCATCTTAGTGACCAACCTTCCATGCTAATGAAGTTACCCACACCATCAATGACTCATTAAAGCCCAATGGAAGATCTAAATTATCTCCCCATGTAGTAGCTAACTCAACCCTAAATGTCATTGAGCTTTGAAGTATTGTGGTGATCATGTCCCCTACTAGTTGTAGAAGGGTTCCACCATGTTGGTGTTGCGCCACTCTGACTATGACATATTCCCCATCATGACCGGACTATACCATCCTCTCTGGGGACCTAATGGAAAAAAATCTATGAATACCAAGCTCATCCTACCTAGACATCACCATGATGCCAATGTCTACCTATCCACTACCAATCTTGGTCCTGAGCAACAACACGATAAATATTCCTCACCATATAGTTGAGGTCTCAGTGATCCTCCATGTGTCAAATCCAAGGTGAACTAGATCACTCTCTGCCATGTATCTAATCATCACAAAGTGGAGTGACCTATCAGCTAACTAAATCCCTGGATCCCATAACAAGATTCACTATGACATAGTCACAATGACTGTTGGAACCCTCCTATTCCATATCTTTTCTCCCTATATGTAATGAATGTATAGACTCTACATGTTGTGAATCAACTAGGTGAACTCAAAATTTCCCTATGCTTGTCACACCACATCATGAAATCTGTGATCCTCCCTCCTCAAAGTGCACCTTGATACTTCCTAGAGTCCATGCATCTACTTGTAGATGAGGTATACCATCCATTGCACTTCATGATCATATAATTCCTCTTATTGTCTTGCTAAAAGTGCATCATGCAGCTCCCTCGCAATCACCCCCCCAAGTGTGAGCCCAGGGATGGAACATATGCTACCTTAGTAGTAAACCATGTCATCCCTAAGCCTGTATCAATCAGCTCATGCACCCACCAAATGTATCAACTGGAGAGTGTCCTCTTTCCCATGACACATTATGTCTCATCCATCTGCCTAGGGTGATTCTCCCATGTCATGCTGCTTGTACTGAGAGCATCAAAGGGCAACAATTAAATGCCCTACAACTGTAAGAAATACTGGAGCATGATAGGTGGGTAATTCCCCAAGGGTGTGACCAAGACTCTATCGGGATACTAAAGAGTAATCCTATGGACGCCCCTCTTTTCACCTTGGATTTACTAATAACCCAATCAAAGACTTGTCTCCATTGAACATGTTGTCCCTAGATGCTCAAGAATGTCCCCATCAGTCCAACATGAGCTTCCCTTGATGGTAAATATAACGTCCATGCCCATAAGTATCCTTGGAGGCAACACTCCAAGAGTCTATTGTGTCGCACCATATGTCACTGCATACCACAAAGTATCCTTGCACTCAAAGTAATGTGAGCCACTCCTCCTACTTCATAATGCAATAAAACACACTACGACACACCACAATGCACCTCCATGCATACCTGCCAACCACTGCTCAATGTTGGATTCTCCTACGCATCCCTGGGTGTCATGGCCTAAAGCTGTGATAGTACACTTTGGCCTGCACCTAACTAACACCTCCATAGTCACATCACTAGGTCCTCTGATGAATGGATCTCCATAATCTAGAATAAGTGGATATCCCCTCCTGATCCTCCCTAAGAGATTTAACATGTGAATCTCCCTATGTACCTGTGGGGGTGTCCTTGAGGTGTTGCTTCTCGGAAACCATTGTTCCCCATATATACATGGAAAATCCTCCCCTCCATATAAGGAACTATCCATTGCCTAGTTGATGCCACCATCTATGATAACCTCTTGCCAAGGTATACTAATCATCCTATGCCCCACACATGGCCAACATTCCAAGACAACTCATGGTGTGTACATGCCCCTATGTCAGCTCAACTTGTCATGGTTTTACCTAAAACTTTGGTGGGAATGTGAAAATGGGGGTGACTACAATCATTGGATCCATGATCCTGCTACTACCATGACTGACCCAATCCATGGAGTGGTGGGGAGTCCCACCTAGGTCATAACGATGATCCAACCCTTGAGCCCCTTTGGAAAACCACGACCCCTGCTGAATTATGCTCCCGACCGTGGGTGTATCCAAAAACCTCGTCAGCCCTATCAGGTACCAACTAAATAACTCATGCTACCCAACCCCGTGAGAGGGATCAAATGCAAGGGTCCCCAAATATGTAACAAGTCCATCATGCAAGTGTTGCACCCTGCGCAACTCATGTCACCTCATCTCACTGGCCCTGTCAACACATACAATATTTCTATGTAACTTAGGAACTCTCCCTCCAATGTACAAAGATAGCCTGACAATACTGCAGGCCACATCGTAAACCTGAAGAGATCTACTAAATGGAAGTACTACAACTCTTCTAAATTCCTGTGCATTTATCTTCTCCACATTGATGACAGACCCAAAGGATGATTGCCCATCGTCCTCCATCATGGACTCAACGAGAGTCTCGAGTTGCCCCACCATAAATACCTCCTCAATCATAACATCCTCATATAGCTCACACTTCTCAAGATGCCCTCCATGTTGCTGTATGTAGATATCTTCTAGGGACTCTGTCACAACTCTAGATACCTTTGTGCCTACTGGCACCTCATCAATGGATGGTCCCATTGTTGTGTGCCCAATTGTCTCCATCAATGTGTCAATCAGGTCTACTAAAGGAAACTCCCACAAGGGTGGCCCCCATGTCATGCTATGTGTATCTACATGCTCCTCATAATCCTGTGTGGCTTTAGCTTCACGTTCAACCTCCTCATTAGTCTCTTAATGTCTAAAACTACGTCTCCACCAATAAAATCACCTCTAGGTCTCATCCTTTAACTGCCCACCTCTACATGATGGTCCAACTCCTCAACTATACTTCTCCTTCTCCTATTTATCCAAGGAGTGATGCAAGGAAAATTTTAAGAACCCCCCCTAAATTTATATTTATAATAAATAGGCGAATCTCCATGGTATATAGGAAAAACGGAAGGTGATTTTATCAATAATATAATATGTATATATAATTTTTTGGCGAATCTCTCACCAGGCATGGTGAATATTTTACTCAATTATAAAATATTGTAATATCTTGGTATTACCATGGGTCAATACCATGGTTTATGGTAAACCTGGAGCTTAAAAATTACTATTAGTTATTTATAAAAATTAATAAAATTAATAGTTGATTTTTATTTATTTTTATTTTAACCAAGTTAAAATGTTTAACATACATTAAATTACAACATCCATCTTTACTCTTGATCCGCCAAGACCTGAGAGGGATCAAATATTTTTTCACTCTATGCTAGTTTGCATATCACGAGAGTAAATATGGATCTATGTTGGTTTAATTCCCCCATTTAAATAGGCTACATTCCAGGTGAATACCATGGGTCAATACCATGTGCCATTTTGGTGAATACCATGGGTAAATACCATGTACCATTTTTATTTTTATTAATACTAATATTAGGGTTAATAATGTTTTTTTGCATGGTATTAATAACAATCTAGTCCATGGTATTTGTCCCATAGTATTTTGCCCATAAGTTTCACCTAAATATAACTCATTTTTTGAGTGTCCTTAAATATAAGGTGACTTATGGAGTAAATATAAAAAAATGTTTTATTTGTTTACCATACCTCTCGTTTATTTATATTTTTATTAATTTACCATACCTCTTTTACAGATATGATATTTGGCCCATAGGATTTACTTAAATAAAACCTCTTTCTTGAGCCTTCATAAATAGAATGAGGGTTATGGACTAAATATAAAAAGAGGTTTTATTTATTTACCATATGTCTAGTTTATTTATATTTTTATTTATTTACCATACCTTTTGAGTAAGTATAAAAAGACGTTTTATTTATTTACCATACCTCCGCTTTACTTATATTTTTATTTGTTTACACCCTTGCATGTATATAAGGTGACTTATGGAGTAAATATAAAAGATGTTTTACTTATTTACCATACCTCTCATTTATTTAAATTTTTATTAATTTACCATACCTCTTTTATAAATATGGTATTTGGCCCATAGGGTTCACTTAAATAAAACCTATTATTGAAAATGGGCGAATGGATTCACTTAAATAAAATCTATTCTTGAAAATGGGCGAATGGAAGGTTGTAACTCCTAATTTCAAGGGCTAAATTTACCTTTTTTACCCTCCCACTTAAAATAAAGTGGGCTATTTGAGGTGATTTGTAAAAATGTACTATGATACAAAATATTCGCCCACTAAAAATTTAAAACCCCTTAATTTCGCCAAAGGGCGAACATTCGCCCCTAAAATTTTCTGTGGAGTGATGCATGGTAGGATGGTGAGAATGACCATATGTGTTGGTGTTGTACTACTGGGATGCACATGTATGTACTTGGCTTCTATGTTGGTTATGTATCAGTCACTGCATCCCCTCTAGAATCTATTGGTTCTACCTCAGCAATTGTTGGATCCACCTCATCAACTCCTCCATGATCTTGCTAGCCTCCCCACAACTAGCGAAGATCATGCTCTAAGACCACTGTAATATTCCTAGGGAAGTTTTATAGTAAATAACAAAGAAAAAATAGACATAAAAACCATGAAAATCAAACACAGGAATCACTCCATGAAATTGCACAAAAAATTGCTTTGTTGAGCAATTTTATTATAATATGAAGAAAGGTACAATGAGGTGCTAGAAAGAGTGCACGTTAGATTTCTCAAGGCATGCTAGCTAAGCCCAAATGAATAATAAGAAGCCCCTCCCAAATATGATGTGGCTCTCTCATGGCTCTACGCTGAAACTACCAAGAAATATGTTGTTGGTCCTGAAGAACTTTTGTCAGGGCCTCCTTTGGTGCTTCCAAAATCTTGGGCAATTAACCCTAAGATTTCCACCAAAAACACACAAAAGAATTGGCCAAATTTTGACATTGGAATTTTGGCGTAAATTTCCCCTAGCTACTCTTGTTGTTGGCTAAGTTGGGAGCCTGTTTGACCCCTCAAATATGCCTAGAAAAGTTTGCAATTTTACATATGAGATCCTTGTCAAAAACCCAGAAAAACCCATTAAGGTTTTCCCTTGGTTCCAACCTTAAAAATTTGACCCTTCATACCTTGGCCCTCCATCAAATTCGAATTTTGTTAGTGTGGTTACTCCTATCAATTTCTTCTCTCCAAAATACAACAATCGTCCTCCAATGATCGTCCAAATGAAATCCCAACAACTCACCTCCTAAATCCTTCTCTCAAGCCTCCCCACAAGCATCTCCACTAATGACTACGTAGTCCTAGGAAAGTCTACACAGAACAAACCAAGAAAGATGTCTTGCTCAGAAGGGCGCTCTCAACTCCAATAAATTATCTTCCTTCACCTGCAATTTGGACAAGGAATTACCCATTAATGGTATAGCCTCTGATTTCAATACCTCACTTCACCCAAGAACTATGTGGTTCTTCTTCTACGTCGAGGCTGAGGCTAAGGCAAGTCATACTACATGAGACTGGTCCACCAAGTCTCCAGAAAGTCATGACAATATCTCCCTTCGGTGGCACTTGTGGTCCAATGAAGAATAGGGTAACATTTCCCCTTGGAAACCTATGGTAATAAACAACACTTGTGACCTAGTTGAACAACTAGAGCAACAATGTGTAAATGTAAACTTATCAAAAGCTGTCCAATGCTGCTTTCAACCCTCTATTTATAATTGTTGCCTCACCTTCCTTGTGGGTCCCTCATCCAAATATTTCAACCTCCTTTCCACAAAATCAAATTTTCCTCCATCGGGTGCATATTCCATGAGGGGTGGCCCACGTATTCCACTAATATTGAAGTTTTCTATTTCTCCTAAGTCCCATGTACCAAAAATGTCTCCAATGCCTAGATTACAAAATTGTGCTATGCTTAGCACTTCCCCAATAAACTTAGTTAATATTGTTAAATAAAAATTCAAAATTTGGGATATCACAGTACATCTTACTGGGGACGAATGAAGGTGTTGAAGTTGATTCACTTGCAAGATCTGACAATCAAAGGATGTTGACTTATTCCCTCTAACATCAGTGAAGTCCTACCTTCCATTGATGCATACAAGCCTCAAGGTACTAAAACATGTCTCTAGTCTTGAACCTAGATAACGTGTTGAAGTTGGTTGGTCAAGGCTCATAACAAGGAGGGCCTTAATGCATCCCACATAAGCTAACATGAGTGCATACAAGAAGTTGAAGAATTTGCAAAGGGAAAATAATATAATGTAGATATTATTGAGAAATTGGACAACTAGTAGACTAGTTTTCAAGAAAATTCCTTACCTAAATATGCCAGTATCCAAGTTTTCACAATTAGACTTATTTTTAGTTTTACTATTCTATTTATTTACTCTTCTACACTAAACTACTCTACTTCAAAAAAAGCATCCTCTCAAGTGTAGGCATATTTCCAATGAAACCATGTATGCAACAAGACACCAAATGCATCCTCTCAAGTGTAGGCATATTTCCAATGAAACCATGTGTGCAACAAGACACCAAATGTTCTCATACTCAGATTTGAGAAGTAGGATTTAATGTATACCAAGGCATCATAGACCAACCTCTTCAAATGATATGATAATAAGAGTTGTTGAAGAAGAGAGTGTTTCTTTGATCTAATGGTCATATGGAACCAACTTATATTCAATGTAGTCATGATGTTCCTATCTTTCTTTCTTATAGGATCCACTCTATATGACCTCCTCTGCCATGCCATGTAGATCTCATGCTATCTGATGGTTGGTCTCTTGGGTGCATGGAGAATATGATGATGGGCATGTCAAGAACTCCTCAATCTTTGGTTCTAAATCTCCTCACTAAAAAAATAGAAAGTCATAATAATGAAGATCCATCCTAATGACACATCTATCAGGGATCAAATGCTTTGAGGTGAATATTTTTTTTAAAATGCAAAACTATAAAAGAAATGTTTGCATATTTTATAAGTTCTTGATAGACCCATGGTTAAAATTTATATATATATATATATATATATATATATATATATATATATATATATATATATATATATGTATATATATATATGTATATATATATATATATATATATATATATATATATATATATATATACATACATACATACATACATACATACATACATACATACATACATACATACATACATACATACATATATATATATATATATATATATATATATATATATATATATATATATATATATATATATGGAGAGAGAGAGAGAGATAATTGCATTCCATAAATAGATTAAATGCCTTTAAAATCTTTTTAGGTACTTGGATTGTGTAAAGTAAACAACTTAAACTTGTAATTTTAACAAATATTTGTTGGATTTCAAAAAAATTAACCAAAACTTATACCTAAAATATTTGAACCATAAGAATTTATCCTTCTCAATAGCGTTATGTGATGTATAAAATTTCTAAAAATCACATAAAATATATGTTTTTGTTAAATTGAAATATTTTATTTATTGATGATATTCATGTTATGTTACTTTTTTATTAACATGTTTTTAAATACACTTTTATATTGATTAATGTGTATTTAAATATTTTATTTATAATAAGCATTGAATTTTTAATTATTATTAATAATTTTTAAGTGAAACATGATAGGTTTATCAATTTTATATTAAAAATTGAATGAATTACACATTTATTTTTTTTCCAATTACTTTAAACAATGAAATATTTATTAAGGTCAATATTTTTATCTAAGTTGATATTGAAATATATTAATTTATATTAACATACTTTTAAAAAATATGAGACTAATACATCTTTCCAACTTTATATTTCTTTAAAGTTGATAAAAAACAATGCTCCTTTCCCAAGGAAAAAATCATAATTTCCATTATATTAATATTGAAAATTACATGTTACCCCGATCGGAGTGCGGGCTAGTAGCTGGGAAGCTGAATAGAGGATTAATGGACTGTACACCCATGTACAGTACCACCGCCCCCCAACACTCAAGGCGATCAGTGCAGTGGCCCTTTGCATGATGGCATGCAAGGAAGATGGGAAAGGTGGGAGCGAGTTATGAGAGGGTTGGCCTTAACGAAAGTGAAGAGAGGAAATTGGGTATTCTTGTTCCGATCGCTCGTGGATGAGGAGACTGGTGCAATGGACGGGCTATGCAACACCATCCACAACACCAAGTGTATCGACTATTAGCGAGAGATAACTGATATTTATTTGGATAACTCTTAGCCCTCACAATGTTGACGAGTTTTGGTTTTCATTTTAGGGAGAGAGGAAGTATTATGGGTGCGAACTGCGAAATTGAGCATCATTGGAAGAAATGGGGGTGGAGGCTGGTGCCATTTTTCTAGTCTTATATCTATCTCTTGCACCCGCTTGGTATTATATCCATTTCCCTATCTTTGAAATCCTTCTTTCCAGCATCTGAATCCTGAGGATAATGGACAAAGGGTCGAATGGTGAAGCTCAAAAGGGTCATGTGGGTTTAGGTAGAGAGACAGGCACAGGGGGTAGAGTTTTCCAACCCAGCCATAGTCTGGGCGATATCCCTTGCTTTATATGCATGTGCAGCCGCAAGGAGATAGGTAGAAACCTCACCAACATGGTAAAGGTCGAGAATTATGTGTGGGAAGTATAGACAGGGAACGAAGCTTAATATGATAGGAAGATAGGTAATGGCAGCATCATGGGACTTAGGGATGTGGGGATAAATGGGTTGGTTTCTTGGTTTGTATCCTGGGTAGATGGGAAAGGACATTCTTTCCTTGATTGACTGAATGAGGGAAAGAGGTAGTACTCACCAACCTGTAACTAGGGATCGAAAGACAACCTCCTTGAGGATGAGATGAGATGTTTGTGGAAAAGGGCTACCATTGGGGATGGTAGTGGGTCAAACCCCTCTGGAAATTGATCGATGACCGCGAAGGGATTGGCACTATAATTGATAGGGAAGAGGAGAAATAAGGCAGGTTGGAAATTTGTAATATTACCACTCGGATGCGAGACTATTGTTATATTACATTTAACTGTCACTGGTTAATGACTTGCTGCAATGAATAGGACTGGGACAATGAGACCATAGCTCGTCCTGAGAAAAGTTGTGGTCGTGGAAGACAGGCCCAAGCGACGAGAAGGAACACGGACCCAAGCAATGTTCGAGGTCCACAGAGGTAGGAAAATCATGGAAATACTAATCAATGAGGTGACATAGGCATAACGTGAAGGCATCAATGAAGGAATTCATAAAATTCTAGAGGAATGGGAAGAAGAAGTTAAACATGAAAGCAAGACCCTAGCAACATAAGTGGCAGAATCACGCAATTCAAGAAAACCCTATACCTGTAGCGGCTAATGAAAAACCTACTGGGTAAGGCTATGGAGTAGATTTTGGTGGGCATGGTTGTCACTTTCCAAGGCATGCTGAATTATAAACAGGAATTCCATAAGGTGCAGTTTTGAGTACAGAAGAAGGATGTTAGACTGGGCAGATTTGAGAGGCACATCCCTTGTATATTGGAAGAGACCGAGCTTCAATGAACAGATTCCAAAGAACCAATGCTCGTGGAATTAACTTCTATTGAACAACATGACTATAAAATCTCTCTTGTTAGTTTTTTTATATATGCGAATATCTTTTACATTTCCTTATGCAATTATATGTGTAGGTATATATCTAGAGTATGGACATGAATCTGAGACTTATATAGATTGGATAGAAAGACTAAACTCTTTTTGTTATCGAATGGCATACAATACATATAGGTTGTAACCCTCCACAGAAATTACCTGTAGATGAATTCTAAAAACGTAGAAAATAAACAATGATGAGAATATTAAAAAAAATACACAAAGATTTCCCCTAGATCCCAAAATTGGGACTGCCATATTGATTTTTTATTATTTTCCTTTCAATGTTACAATACACATGTACATGCCAAAGCATTCATAAACACCAATCCATTAACCCTAGCTTAGGACATAATCATAGTTCCCTTGACCAGATTTATAAAGTAACATGTACAAAAAACCATCATGCCCAAAACCATGTCTAAAACTCATGCAAAAAACCATAGGTAGGTCCGCCCACCTAATAAAGGGTCCAAAAAAAAATTCCCTCGGCACTGCACGAGACCCTGTGCAGGGGGGCTACCAACCCCCTGAAACCCCCCGATGGGGGGGCTACACCCCCTTGCTACACATGACACAATGAACAGGGGGGGCTATCGCTCCCCTATGACCTCCCCTGCATGTGCGACTAGTGGTGGAAAGAATACAGCACACACCCAACACTTCTTCCTTTCCATGAATAAACTAAAACAACACACTTTCATAAAATAAACACATTGTACCAACAAGACAAGTATTTCTATTAACTCACCAAAGTGGTTGCATAGTTTCTTACTTCCCATCTTTCCTTCTCACTCCTCTAATTCTTAAGCATTAGGAAAATCAAGAAAAGTAATTTCCTAGAAAATCTAGAGTACTAACACCCTAGCTCTTTTAGCACCTCACTGGAAATGACACCAAAATATTGTTCAATTTAATTCCTTAATAATTCCAACATAGATTATTAACCATAAATTCCCAGACTTTGAGATGTTGACCTATATGTGCAGAGTACATGACATCGACAGGTTTCCTAACCTATGCTACGAGATGGAATCATAAAACAATCACATAAAACATAAATCTAGGGGATGATTGCTACGTGTGCATCAATGCAGGGTCCTTTGAAAAAATAATCCCACTTCTACCAAAGAGTAATTTAAATACAAGTAGGGACACAAATAATCGATGCAATATGGCAATCATTGGGGTTTCCTACAAAGCCCTATTTGACATGGCATAGGCTTCTCACACTTGTTAAGCCAAATGGTTAGACAAATAAGAGGGTTACAATCCCTAACATTTCTGTTTAATGATTGATCTCATTCCTAAAAACAGCACAAAAGTAAGCAACAAAACATCAAATGATCAGAGCAATAAATAAATGGTACATTCAACCAAGCTACAATCTCTCAGTCAAAATGAAAGATGAAATACTAAGTTATACTACATTACAAAAACGAAAGGAATGGGCTACTGTCAATTGAGTTGGTGGGCCCTCCCAATCCATGCAACACTGCCTATGAAGTTAAAAAATAAAAGTTGATTTATTCCATTAATGATCTCAAAACCATCAAATAGCATTTTCATTAATCCAACAATGATTTGAGAGTTACATAATTTCCATCAACATTTTTTAAATAGGAAGACTTTCAATTGCAAATATTTGACAACTTCCTATTTGTAATCTACTCTCTTATAGATCTACATATATCCTCACAACATCAGCAATAATAAAAGAATCCTCCCAACATTCTCTCTGCCCATACATTTATACGAGAGAGGGGGTGAATTAGAACTAATTTCCCCATGTTTGGGCTGTCAATCATGGATGTATTTAAAAAATATTTCCTTTGTATGTTTTTTGTAGATCTTGGTTGGAGAAAAGCTCAATACTGAATTACATGTCATCCTTCTAGCCTACAACCATTTGATAAGAGCTTTGGTTTGATTTGTTTTGCTTCTTGGTTTCTCTATTTAAGATGTTGTTTGGGAACGATCACAACCAAAAAGATACCCTTAATCGAACCACATGTATCTGACATTCATCACACCTTTTGGAGATTCTACTCATGATCCACCTAACTGGGGATGTTATAAACAAAATCCATGTCTCAAATTTCCTAGATTCTCTGTCATTCCCTTTGAAATCACACCCAAATTTAGTCACTCGAATCTACCTAACACAAGTTGAACAAATTGTTGATCATGAGCTGGATGCATGTGGACTTGAGTTTGATAGAATAAAGATAATAAGAATCTATGTCATCAACTCTAGGAACATAACCCATGTTCCAAAATTTCCCTTGGAGCTACATAGGTATTCCAAACTAAAAGGTTGGTTATAGAAACCACATAAGAGCTACAAGAATAGAGCAAGACAAACCTTCATTAGTAAAACCAAGTATAATCCTCTCTAATCTATTAAATTTAAGGAAAATGGTGATAAGTAACTATGTTAACATTTGTAAGCTTGTCATGGTAAATGTACAAATAAATGCATTAAGGCTAGTGACCGATAACTAAAGAAGTGAGATGAAATGAAATAAAATGGGTTTCCATGGTTGTGAGAAAAATGAAAAATTGGTGACTTGATAGTGAGTGTGAGAAATATCTAATGGGAGCATTGTCTCACTAGAGACCTACAACAAATCTTCCACTAATTTGTTTCAATAATTTTTTTTCTTGGTATCGGAGTGAGTGTGTGGGATCCTAGAGTGGTAGTGTTTCGTGAGTGAACTCATTGGCACTGAGTATGATCCGAAAATGCATTGAAGTCAGTAAAGTGGCAAAGCGAATCATTGGTAATATTGGGGCATATCACCATTGGAGTAATTCGTTGGTACTATTGTTTGGCATGTTTAGGCACAAATCCCCTATTTTGAGCGATGTGTTTGAAGAGTCCTTGGAACATAGACCTCCTATGTTGAGCCATAAGTTTGAAAAGATACTGGAGTGGACACCTCCTGTGTTGAGTTGCGAGTATGAAAAAAAGTTGGAGACCATAAATCATTTATTACTCATGGTGTGTATGATTATGTGTGGAAACTATTTAAAAATATGCATTGTGGAGTTGTTAGTGTATGAAATTTATGTGAAGTTGTTATCATGAAGTGGGAGGAATTGCATGCAGACACTTATAGACTCTAATAATGGTAGTATATTGTTGTAGGAAACTATTGTGGTAATCAATTTATGAGCTATGGTGAGTGGTTTATTTACAGTCATGTCTTTGGCTATTTCCTCCCTTTACCATATTTGTATTAATAACCTTTATTGAGAGTGGTCCCATAAAGAGATATAATTGAGAGAGTCCATTGTTTGATCTCTCACATGTTTTCAAATTTTAAGAACTAGAAGTATGTAATTTTTATAGATTCAAGCCATCTTTACTTTATAGAGTCCAAATTAAATAGAGAGAAATGAGTTGTAATGTGATCCATCTGCATAAAATAAGTTTTGACAAAAATGAGAGGATCCATTCAAGGTTTCATTTTTAAGATATTTTCATAAAAGTGGCGATATCTATAGTTGTAGCTACAAAGTCATGTTGCTACCAAATTGTGATGTGAGCTAATATGAAATATGGTTCTATAGAATTGTGTGAACTTGGTTTCGAAATACATTATACCTTATTTTCTTGAATATTTATTTTTAAGTTGTTTTCATCCCCTAAAATTGCCAATCATTGTTGCATATCTATGGATGATTGTGAGTTTAAAAAGTGCTGATTGATTTGAAGTTGAATAAACATTTATTTAAAATGGATAATCCTCTAACAAAATTATATTTAAATGAAGCAATCAAGTTGGATGGTGCCAATTATGTGAATTGGAAGTTTAAAATGAAAACATTAATGGAAGGATACAATTTTTGGTCGATAGCAAGAGGTGATGAACTTAGTAGCAAGAGTCGCTACAAAAGATACAGTTGCGCCAATTCAAGATTGGGAAAGGCAAGAGACTAAGCCAAAATTTCTACTAAGATTGTCCATAAAATACAACAATATACCTCATATCAGTGATTGTAAGTCATGATCATTTAGATATTTGACACTTATTTTTTGTTCGGGAATTTGGTTGGTCTGAAACAAATCACTATTTCAAGATGTGGCTTCCTTTCTCATTCATGTCATTGCAAAAGCTATTTCCATTTTATCTCACTTCCTTCAATATAAGGACACTCCTTTGCAATATTCTATCATTTTTTAATATCTTGACATGTCCACTCTATGGGCTTTCTTTGATGATGCCTCCAAAGAAAATATTCAAGCATGTGGGGGTGGAGTCATTCTCCACCTTGCATTGAACCACTCTTTTCATGTAAAGATGGGCTTCGGTAGAGGTACAAACTATCATGAAGAACTCATGGCTATCAATTTTTTATACTTTTTGGTAAACATAAGGGATGTGAACAATTGCAAGTTGTTGGTGATTCTATTCTTGTCATAAATTGAATCAATGGTGTAAAACGATGTAGAAACTTATTGCTCATTGTAATTTGGGAGGAAATAATGAGGATAAAACTTATATTTGATAGCCTCACTTGTACTTATATCTATAGGGAAAGGAATGTTGAAGTGAAACGTCTCTCAAAAGATGGCTTAGCACTCTACCAAAATTAATGGCAAATTGCAAAGATTTGAGATGACGTTTTCTTTGAATTCTATCATAGGTGTTACATAGACAGTTTCAACTTCACTAACAATCATTGACAACTAGCATAAATTAATCTTTATTACTCTTCTCCTTTTTGAGCAGTTCGTATATGAAAATATTGGAACATCATACAAAACGAAGTTCAAAACTTATAATTTTTGTATTGTAATATTACAAAATGTGCTACAACTTAGAAGCCAAAGCATGATTTTTTATCAACTATTTTGAAAGTTTTATATTTGAAATCAAATTAATTCTCATATATTTAATTGAATATATACAATATTGTGTATATACAAAATGTAAATTATATTTTAATATTATATGTTGTAATTAAAATATAATTTATAATACAATTAAGAAAGAACAATACAATGAAGAAATAACAATTGAAAATGATAAATATTATTCTAAAAAACTATTTTGGATCATACTTTATTATTAAAATATTAAATTCTTTGTGATCAACATTATAAGAGACATATTTATTAACTTTCATTTAACAAGTTTTACATAATTATAATAAATTTTGTATTAATATTTTAAAATAAAATAATTAATTTAAAATATATAGTATTTTTCTAAAAATATTACTTAATAATTTAAAATAATAAAATTAACGAGTTTTACATAATTATAATAAATTTTATATTAATATTTTAAAATAAAATAATTCATTTAAAATATATAGTATTATTCTAAAAATATTAATTAATAATTTAAAATAATAAAATTAATATAACTATATAATAATAATGTATTATTAATTAATAAAATACTATAAAAATTAATGAAAATTTCATGTGACAAAATAGTATTGTCCATAACACTCCCAAATAATATTTTCATGTGTACTTAAGCATTATATTTCCAAGTTAGAAGAATATTGCCAAACACAAGGAGACTCCAAATAATACTTCATATGTACCGAAACAATCTTTCCAACTTAGAATTAATTAAAAGGGATATTTAAGATAATCAATAATACTTTAACTTATGATGTTAGTGTAGGTTTTAGTTTATCTTAATAAAATACACAAAAATATATATATTTTTAAAGGTTCGAAATAATTTTTTCATATGCGTTTTTACACACACATCTATGTTTTCTTTCATTTCAAATATTTAAAAACTTGGAAATTATAATATATCAAACAATATTTTATAAATTAAACCATCAACCCATTTATAAATAAAAAACACTAATTAGCTTATAGGTTAATAAAACATTGTTATTTCAATAGTAGATTGAGATCTTTGAGGCTGCGAGCTGGGTTGTGCTTCTGGAAGGAATCGATTTAACCCTGCAATCTTCCAAATGGTGGCAGCAGAGAGGGCCTGCCCCCCTCCCCTTCTTGATGTTGACTCTGCCTTCCAATCAACAGTGGCCCCCCTTCTGACGCGCCCTTGACCTATTGCAACCACGTCCTCCAAATTCGTCAAGAGGAACTTAGAGTTGAAGGATGTCTCCTTGCCAGACAATGCTAGGTGTACTTCTCTGGTATATTCTGAAAGGGCTCTAATCGAGAAATTTATTGATATGTGGCCTTCTCCTAAATCTATGGAAACATGGATAAAGAAAACCTGGACTCCTATCATGATAGGTGAAATTTCTCTCTCTATTGTTGGAAATGGCTTTTTTATCTTTTTATCTGAAAATAAAAAGGATAAGGAGGTCATCTTTCACAATGGACCATATTTATTTGGCTCCAGAGGGATGTATCTAAATAAATGGACTCTAGATTTCAATCCCAATGAGGGCATCCCCACTTCCATTCCAGTTTGGGTCAAGCTCCCTCGTCTTCCTATCTCTTGCTGGAGTGACGATTGCCTTCGGGCTTTTGCTAATGGAGTTGGGAAATACTTGGACAAGACTAAACCAAAAGGCTCTCAGTTTGCGTGTGCTAAAATTTGTGTGGAAATAGACTTGGAGAAAGGACTTTCAACTAAAATCAATCTAAATTTGGGAGAATGGAAGCATAGGGAAGTATTAGACTATGAAAAAATACCATTCAAATGCAAGAATTTCCATGATTACGATCAATTTTCCAGAAACTGCTCCAAAAGTGGAATCAATAAAAGTTTTGAAGTTCAGGCAGCATAGGAGGAGCAGTGGCAAAATCCCATAAAGGATCCTGAATTAATGCACCTGGCATTGGGGGAAAAACTAGTTTGGAGGATCCTTTTGGGCTCCAATGAGTGGTGGAAAAAATACTTTATTAGAAAATATTTCCACAAAAATCACCTCACAAGGCTGGAGGATGAATCCTAGGAAAGGAAAGGATTAAAAATATTGAGACTCTACAAAGCCTTGTCCTCTCTCATCTTGAATCATCTTGGATGGCTCCTTGGAAATGAGAAATGCATTCAAATTGGAATTGATTGTGTGAATGGTATAGACCCAGCTCTCTCTGGATGGTTGGTTGAGCATGGGTTCTCCTATCATGCATACATCTATTTTTGGGATGATCACGACATGTGGTGTGGGTGGCTCTCTCTATACTTACCTGGTCACCTTCACACTCAGTGGATTATTCCGATTGAAAGCCTCTTTGGGTTTGCTCCTATAATCACGAGAAAACTGGAAAGATGAGTTTGGTTTGGAGGAAAAGCAAAAAAGTATTGTGTTAAGGATGGCTATGCCCTTTTATCCAATCTTGCACCCACCCTTCTCCCTTCTAATCTATGGGGGAAATTTTGGAATCGTGAGGGTCCTCCTATGGTAAACATCTTTTGTTGGGAGTTGGTTCATGAGAAAATTTTGAAGAAATAAAACTTTAAAAAGAAGAAAATCAGTGGTCCTTCCAGGTGTGTATTGTGTGGCAATGCAGAGGAATCAATTAAGCACTTGTTTTTTCATTGGCATTTACCATAGGAAGCCTCGAACTTTGTTCTAGCTCCATTGGCCCTTGTTCCCCAAATTGTTGATGACTAGAGTGCTATGTTTGTCCATTGGGAAAAAATCCCTTACTGTCCAAATCCTTTGCTAAGGCATTGTTGGATGGAATTTCTTAAATGTATGTGTTGGGTGATATGGCTATGTGGTAACCAGGGTATCTTTCAAAATCAACGTCATAGGTTTAAAACTGTTGCAATTAAATGATTGACATTGTTATTTGAGGCCATTTCTTATCAAGGCTTCGATGCATCAAACATGAAAGAATTATCTAGTTCCAAAAAAAGTTGGCTCGGGATCTCCCTCCCATTCTAAAATTCCCTTGTTGAAGAGCTCATGAAACCCCGAAATATTGTATTGGAATGAAAGGAGATGAATTCACTGAATGGCAAAGGAAAGTTAAGAAAAGTCAATTGTATTTTGATGGAGCATCAAAAGGTAATCTTGAGGAGGCTAGAGCAGGAGGGGTAATAATCAACCTCGAAGAAAATACAGAAGTAAAATACACATGGGTACTTGGTGTTACAACCAACAATCAGGCCGAGGCTCTTGCAATTTGGAAAGGAGTGGAAATATGCTTGGATAAATGTTTCAAAACTTTAAATATAGTGGGTGATTCCAAGATAATCATAAAATAATGCATTAAGATTCTCGAGAATGCCACTCACCTAGAAGAAGGATCTTCCTCAATCATGGTAAGGATCACATACATGTTAATTTTTTTGAGAAAGTTCACTTGTTCCACATGCTAACACGGGAGTCAAGCTAACGTGGGAGTTATATTAGGAATCAGTTGAATTTTCATAAATCATCATATTACATCATGTCCCATTCCATGATCCGATCTGAACTTAAACAGGAACACAACAACTTATAGATATAATCATAAACAGAAAGATGCAGTAAAAAAATTTCATTTCATTAATATAAAAATACTAAACTATGCTTACAAACATAATAGAAATAAGATAACTCGGGTAATGGTAGCTTATCTCTAAGAAGAAATGTGGCGGCTACATGCCTCAGAACTGTGTTACACTGAGGTTCAAGGGGCTATTTATTATTGAAGAACATGAGAAAACCCTAAATGACCAAAACTATAACCTCAAGAGATGTAACACCAATAGTTTGTGGGCCCCATTGGGGTTAGTTGGGCAACCAACATCCTGGGGTCATAACTTGGTCATATTATCTCCATTTCACGCGTACGATACCTTGTTGGAAAGGTATCTCTAAGCACTATAGGTTTCAACACATGCCTTTTCCTATGCCTATGGCTTGTTGTGAACCCCAAAAAATGTTTTTTAGGGGGTCAAAGCTGCTCTGGATGTTTAGGACTTGAAAAACTGCTAAAAATAGTAAATGTTGAAATAAACAAAAAAACATATGAAACTAACTACGGGGTCTAGGTGGAATAGGTGAGTGGCCACCAACATCCACCTGGATCATTCCTTCGCCCTTAGGAATAAACGGTCCCCATTGTGTGTTGCACCTCCATGAGGTGAGGAAATTTATGTTGAACCTGGTCCCTAGTGAACCACTTGCCCTAGTGAAGGAGTTGACCTGCTTTGAAAACTTGATATAGTTGTATCCTCTGTTGGTGATTTTTCTTTATTTGCGTGTCCATGATCTGATTAGTTGTGGCTTGTTCCATGCAGTCCAGGTTGAGCTCTATTGGTGTGAGTAATTCTGCAATGTCATTTGTGAACAAAAATGGTGGAAAGTATGGCCGAAAGCGATCTACATTGAACGTTGGGTTCATAACAAGGAACAGTGGGATGTTGAGTTCAAAGGCATTGTCACCAATGACCTTGGTGATGGTGCATGGCCCATACCGGAGCCGGCAAAGCTTGTGGTGGGGTCTAGCAAGGTACTCCTTCTACAAATGTAGCCAAACTTTGTCACCCACCTAGAACTTGTGCGACACTCGATGTTGATCATGGCACTGCTTGTACTTAACATTGACTCTATCCAGTATATCATGTACTTGCTAGCGGATGTGTTGAATTCGCTCAATGAAGTTGTTAGCCCTTTCAGTTTTAGCCTAAATGTGAGCGAAATATACCTGAATGGTTGCAAATAGTATGGCCGCATCAATGGGACATAATCGCTAAAATCCTAGCCCTACCTTAAAGGGGCTTATGGGCCTCAAAATTAGACATAAATTAAGGCCCATGGATCTAAATTAAACATAAATTAAGGCCCATCGATCTAAATTAAACATAAATTAAGGCCCATATAACCATCCTTCAGCATATTAAACCTCTCTTTTTTCATTATATAATGTATTTTTAACTTCAATATGTTCATTAGGAAGGTTTATCAATACTTAAATATTTGTGCCTAATATTATTTATTTTTGTGGAATATTATGAGAATATTGGGTAGACTATGAAGATTTGGAGGAGATAATTTAGGGAAATTCTCCCTACTATAGGAGGATCAATATTAAATAATAAGTCAACAAGATATTATGGAATTATGACACATATTGTGGAACTTCAGTGATTGAGAAAATCTAGGAATGTGTTCCATGTCATTTAATCAGATTCCTAGTATTAGGAATCAGATCCACTAATCAAGAGATTTTGTGGGGAAGCTTCCTCCTTTCATTGCGAATGATTCCTAATAATTTTTTCTAAGTACCAAGTCAAATTTTCCTCTAGGGGTGGATTTTGATCAGCCTTCTTGTGGAGAGAACTCATATTTTTGCAGCTCCATTGTATTTTCTTGTAGGGATGTAATTGTATTGATGGAAATAATGAATATTGGTGACATGTTCAGCTTTTAAGTCTTGTTCTCCTCCACAGGTGTCTAAATTTCCTTGGGCTTGGCAATCCCAAGAGCCTCAAATCCCTTTTGTATCATTTACGTTTCTTCTTTTCACTTCTTATTCACATGCATCTCTTATTCTTGTTTCTTTCTATTTCTGCATTTAGTATTAATGATTTCTTGTTATAGGATTGGGTTAAATGGTTGATGTAAGTTATTTTGTAGGATCACAAGCATAATATCATCCTTCGAAAATATTTGGAAGGTCATAGTAATCATTGAGCTACCTGGATTAGTTTTCTTATTCCCAAATCTAGATTTCAAGAACTCCTTTGTAGCAAAGAACAATAAATTTCTGTTATTTTTTAGAGCATGCTAACGATATTCAATCAAGTTGATTCCACTTGCATTAGATAAAAAAAAAAAATCTATTTAATAACAAAACTAACCTCATTGCATTTTTGCTTGATTAGGTTAGGCATTTTATAGATTTACTAGCTCACTAGTTCTCGAATTTCTTGATTTTAGACTAGTAATTTTTTGTTATTTAATAGATACTTCCCATGTATAGATGAATTTATGGATAGATGAAAAAAGTAATGTTTGTTGTTGCAATAGATTCTACATTTTGGGAATACCTCATCTCATTCACCTCATCCAAGCCTCATCCACCCATGTCGCCAAAATCCACTAAAATCTCAATCTGAATTCTTGTTTCGTAAGCAAAAATTGTCATTTCCATTGAGAAAACCTACCCAAATTAAAGCCCTTGCTTGATTTTTGGGTAGTTTCCACCAACTCCATGCTTTATTCTTCCATTATCCACCTTTCCCAAGCTCCATTACAACTTCTATACCACTTCCTAATCTTTCGACATGTTCTTGTAATAAAACAAGGGATCCTGTAGGAAATCCTGTAGCGGCCTGTTTTGAGCCCTAATTGAGAAAAATCAACATTGAAGCTAGGACTAGGCCTCTACTTTACCTCCATGCTATCACAACCATTGTAACCCTCTTCCTCCACACCTGTCTCCCCTGCCAAAGAACAAGGAAAGATTAGCATTTGCATTTATAAAATGAAAAGATAAAGAAAAATAGTTCTTTTCATTTCTTAATTAGCCCATGCATGAAACAATTAATACTCCCTAGATTAGATTCCATGCTCACTTAATTTAAATCATCACATGTGATAAATAGAATTAAGTTAGGTTTCTTTTCCATTTAGTTCATGATATTTATGTAAATAGAATATGTTTTTAAAGAGAGAATCCATACAAGTGAGTCAAATTAAAAAAAAAAATCTTCTCAACAATCTGGGAATTCCCTTGAAGATGGACTCACATAGAAGTCTGAAACGTTGTTTTTAATAAAAACATTGCACATGTTATTCCAAATATATATTTTCAAATTAGAGTATGTTTCTTTCCTTGTACTTTATTCCTTGCAATAGGTTAGGGTTCCCATTTCGAGCAATTCATTTTATGAAATTAGTTTAGGATTTGATTTCAGTACATGCACTCCATCACATCATGAAAACAAAGGAAGGACATGTTTTATGCTTCACATATAGTGCTGATACCTCTTAAGTTTGTATGAACCCCAGGTTGATAATGAAGGTCGGTAGTCTTGGGAGTTGTAGCATTCTTGTTTCAATACCAAGGCTCATCAGGGGATGTGGCCTGTTGAGCTGTGGAGAGCCCTGTTGTAGCTATGTTGGACATAGGGGAGACTTTCATCCCATGTGTGTGGATGCCTCAAGTTGTACATGTGCAAAATGTGTACGGTCATCCTGTTGACAACCTCTATTTGGCCATAATTTTTGGGATGGAAAGTCGTGGACTTAGTAAGTTTTGTATCCAACATCAACCAGAGACTTCACCCAAATGCACTCAGGAATTTTTTGTCCCAGTATGAGACAATGGAATGTGGGATCCCAAAGTGTACCCATACTCACTCAAAGAAGAGCTTAGTATTGGCCTTTGTTGTGATACTCTTCTTTCAGGCCGCCATGATGGCCATCTTGGAGAATCTGTCGATGACCATGAAAATGCAATTGTTTCCATGCTTAGTAGAAGGAAGACCCAACATGTAATCCATGGAGACAAATTCCCAAGGCTAGCTAGGAGTAGGTAGAGGAGTATATAGGCCTTGATTCTTGATGGTTGGTTTGGAAATAACATAGTCAGTGCAGGATCTAATGTACTTCCCAACATCCTTATGAAGTTTCGACCAATAAAAATACGTGTGCAATACCACCACGATTTTCTCCACTTTGAAATGTCCAACAACCCAAATGTAGTGCACCTTCTGAATCATCTTGGCACGCTCACCTGAAGGAACACAGATGTGTCCCAGATGGCGCAACAATGCATCCTGAAGGTGAAAATTTGGAACTTGCTTCCCTTCTAGGAGTTTCTGGTATATGTTGTTGAATTCTGGATTGCTCTTGTAAAGATGTGGCCACCCCAATGTCTCGTGCCCATAGGAATCGAGCACAGTGATCAGCTCCATGACTGGTGGTCGTTGAGGAAATCAACAACATTATTGGTGCTACTCTTCTTATAATTAATGTTTAAATGGAACTGTTGCAAATAGGTGGACCATTTATGATGGTGATGGTTCTACAACTTCCCTTGTGTCTGTACGAACTATAGAGGTTGGTGATATTCCCCATAATGTAATGCCTCCATTAATGGCATGCCTGCATAATGGAATACATTTCTTTGTCATAAGTAGGGTACTTTCAGACTGTGTCTGAACGTTTCTCACTATGGTAAGCCAATGGATTGCCATGTTGATAAATAACATCACCAATAGCATAGTCGAAGGCATCTGTCTCAATCTCAAATGGTTATTATGGGTCTAGTAATCTGAGAACTGGTGTAGAACAAAGGTGTTTCTTCAAATTATAGAACTCTTGTTGTTGGGTTTCCAACCAAAAAACTTTTCTTTCTCTTTGCTCTTGGTGACTTGACTTAAAGGCCAAGTGATATGAGAGAACCCCAACACGAACCTATGGTAGAAATTTGCAAGACACGAAAAGTTGTGAATCTCTGTTATAGTGGTTGGGACTAGCCAATCCCGAATGACTTGTATCTTGGATGGGTCCACATGTACACCTTGCTCATCAATATCGTACCCTAGATATTGAACCTGGGTCAGGCCAAAGGTGCATTTCTCCAAGTTATCACACAACTTGTGCTGGCGCAGGGTTTGAAGGACCTGTCAAATATGGTGGAGGTGTTCTTCCTAACTCTAGCTAAAGATCAAGATGTCATCTAAATACACCACCACAAATTCATTGGTGAAGGGTCACAAGATGTCATCCATCAGTACCATGAAGGTTGTAGGGGCATTCGTTAATCCGAAGGACATGACCAACCATTCAAAAAGGCCCTCGTTGGATTTGAATGAATTCTTCAACACATCGGAGGGTTCGATAGGCAGGTGGTGATAACCTAAATTCCAGCCAGTCTTGCTGAAATAGTTTCCCCCCTTGAGCAAGTCCAAGAGGTCATCAATTCACGGGATTGGGTACCTATTATGAACAATGATCTTATTCAATGCCCAATAGTCAATACAGAGCCTTCAAGTCCCATGCTTCTTCTCTACCAATACAATCGGGCTCCCAGAAGCTGATGAGCTTGGCCTGATGTGCCCTTTCTGCAATAGTTCCTAAATATGCCTCTTGATCTCTTCATTCTCCATAACAGAGTGTCAATAGATCATTCCATTGGGCAGTGGTGTGCCAGGGGTCAGATCGATGGAGTGCTTGACCTGACAGTGCAGATGTACCCTTGTGGGTGAGGGGAAATATCCCTATACTTCTCCATGTCCTTGTCCATCTACTTCTACTGTACAGAGGAGCCTTACCTAGAAGTTGTGGCCACAACCGTATTCCTACCCTAGAGGCAAATAATAAGGAAAAAAAAATTCCTCGACTGGGAAATGATCTTACTACATTTATTTGCAGTGATCAAAGAGATGGCAGTAGGTGAGGCTACCTAGAGTATCATGTATAACTTATTAGCCAACGTAATAATCATAGAGCTAGGTCTAGAATCATATACAACATGTCACTTCCACAAGTATCGTTGTCCTAAAAATACATCACAAACTTCAAGAAGAGAAATGTCACACAGTACCTCATCCATGAAGGGCTTGATGTTGTAGGGAAGGTGACACTATTGGCTGACACAAATATCTCATCCTTCGTGAAGCCACCTGATGGTGTACGGCTATGGATGTGGTATAGTCTTTAGGGCCAGCCTCTTCATGACCTCTACTGAAATGAGGTTCTTTTGGCTCTTGCTGTCGACAATGAACTGCAATGGAGAACCATTCACCCACATCTATGAGTGGAAGAGGCATTCCCCCTCCTCTGGATCTTCAGGCTCAATATTCAAGATCTTGGTGGTGGCCACAGTGGCACTAGGCTCTGCATCAATGATCTGCTTCCCTTTGTCAGTTCCCTTATCAGGTTTTGATTTAGAGTTAGAACCTGTATGTGATTCGAAATCCTTCAACTCAGCCACCAGTAACTACTTGGCCCGACACTCACTTGTATTATTAGTGGAGCTCTTATGGAACTCACACCATTTTCCCATGTCCTTCTTCGTCTTTGGGGTGTTGGTCTTTTCTTACGGCCTTGGCAGGTTATCCTAGGTAGCGCCGCCTTGGCTTGGTCCTTTCTTTTGTGGTTTCAGGGTGCCTTTTCCTTGCTTTGGATTCACATATCCAAAGTCTCACTTCTTCTGTTTAAACTACTGCTCAATCTTAACAACGTACCTATATGCCGTGCCGAGAGAGGAAATGTCCAGGAACTACATCTTGTCCTAGATGTAGTTTTGTATACAGCCATGATACTTGAGCAATAAATGTTGCTCAGTATCCTTGATACCCGCTTCTTGCAAAGTGTATGGAAAGTATTTGTGAACTTTGGCACATCTTGGTCCCTTCCCTACCGTAGCATGGTCCACTTTATGTATTTGTCTTCATGGCTCCCAACAGGGTAATATTGTTCCTTGTTGGCATCTCGGAAAAAATTCCAAGTGGGTGTGGCTAAAAAGAATGAGGGTTCACTCTCATCCTTTTGTTCACAGTAGGCTTCCCACCAATCCTTGACGTGTGAGGTGGCTTTAAGAAGTGAAAAGGTAATCTTTTCCCGATTGGAAGATTCATGAACTGAAAAATATCCTTCCAATAGATTTCAACATTTATCTACGGCATCTACATCTATCTGGCCTTTGAATATGGGAATATCAAAGTTAACTTATACCTTAAAAGGAGTGGTGCCTCTAGAGTGGCTGCTGGAAGAAGATGCATCACATGTGGATAACAATCAAATGATCTAAGAAAAGTTATCCATCATCACGTCCCTCTGTCACTTGAGGGCTTACTCGAGCAACATTTTGAAAGGATCTCCTGCCCCCTCATCTTTCTTTTCTTCTGCCATGGGAGGTCGTCAGGTTTTGCAAGACTAATCTTGCAATGGTTCAACTAAATCAACCCCTAACTCCTTATACATTGAGCTTGTTAGGGACATACAAAGAAAAACAAAGAAAGAGCAGACTACTCTGATACCACTGATTTGAACTTAAGCAAGAATGCAACAAATTACAGATATAATCACAAACATAGAGATGCTATGGAAAAACACTTCATTCCATTTATAGAAAAATATTGAACTATGCTTACAAACAAAATGGAAATAAGATAGCTCGGGTGATGGTAGCTTATCTATAAGAAGAGATGTGGTGGCTACATACCTCTAAACTCTGTTACAATGAGGCTCAAGGGCCTATTTATTATTAGAAAACATGAGAAAACCATAAACAAGCAAAACCATAACCCCAGGAGATGTAACATCAAGAGTTTGTCAGCTCCCTTGGGGTTAGTTGGGCAACCAACTTCCCACGGTCGTAACTTGGTCATATTATCTCCATTTGGTACATAGGATACCTTGTTGGAAAGGGCTCTCTGAGTACTACAGGTTTCACCACAAGACCTCCCAAATGGCTTTGGGCCTATTGTGGACCCTAAAAAACATCATTTAGGGGGTCAAAACTACTCCTGAAATTCAGGACCCGATAAAGTGCTAAAAATAGTAAATACTGAAATGAACAAGGAAACAGATGATACTGACTGTGGGTTCTATGTGAAATAGGTGGGTGGTCACTAATATCCACCTGGATCATGATCGAAGGCTTCTCGACGATGTTGTATATATATAGGTATGGGTCGTCAAAGCATTAATGAAGCAGTTAAGGAGATCAGCTCTCCAAGGCCTCTTAGTATGGTGGTAGTTTAGAAGGATAGTCCCCCAAGGTACCTTCGCTATACCTTGGATATAGGGTCAGTAGGTGGTGAGTTAATTGATAGATGTGGGGCTATAGGATGACAATTCATGTATGTGGACAGGTGGGTGATGAGGCATCGTTTTCTCGCTAGAATTTGCAATATAAATGATTCCCTTAGGGATGAAGGAACCATCACCGCTTGATTATGGTTTCGAACGATGGAAAAGATGGAAGAAATAGGAATTGAAAAGACTCTCCACTATTTCACATTATGAAATACATGCTCAGGAGGAATGTCAGGATGGATCAAGTCATTATATACCTCAGCTAGCTCCAATCGGTTAACCATGAGACCTTCATCATGTAGAAGCATCTCGCTACAAAAATGTCAACTCCTAGAAATGGTAGTGGGGGAGGATCCGGTCATGGAAGGTCAGGGTATGGCCATGGCACGAGGCATGTAAGAGTTGAGATCCTGGTGGAGGGCTATTGCAAGCAAGTGATTAAGGAAATTATCAAAGAATTGAACGAAAACATGGCAGTCATTTCTGCCCAATTATCTAGGTTGGGTAAATACTTGGAATTAATCCAAAAAACCATGGAAGGACTGCGCATGGATGTTCTAAGTGTCCAACAGAAAGTTGATAGTATCAAAATCAAGGTTGAGATAACCACGGTTGGAGTTTTAAAGGAAGTGCTCAGGGTTGGAAATTCATCGGTGATAAATGTTGATAATGTCGAAAAGGCTGTTGTGAGGGCTCTGGAAGAAGACAAGGATTTTGCTGCTATTGCTGCAAAGGTTTAGGAAGAATAAAATATTGAAGCAGAAGAACTGAACAATTCTGTGGGCAAGTATGTGGGTGATGATGTTGAGTTTGGCAGTAGTTGATTGTGTTTGTTTTAATTTCCATTTATGCAATATCGTTGTATAGAATATGAAGGATTTTTTAGGAGAATATATAGCTATAGTTTTCCCAATAGAATATATGTAAATAATAAGGGTAACATGAAGGTCCATACTCAATGTAAGGAGAGGGAAGATGTAGATAGAACATGTCTGAATTTTGTAAGGGACCTGGCCCATTTTTAGTCATTATAATGAAATGCTATTCATTCCTTAAAAAAAAAACATCATTATCACAAATAATAATATCACTTCATAGAAGAACATAAACAAAGCTATTAAAAAAATAAACATATGGAATGCGAAAACAATGACATCATTTCATCAAACAACATGGCAGACCTAGAAGATGACCCAACTCCCAAATAATCAACATACACAGTTAAGGACTACACATCATGGAACGACATAAAAGGCTATTGGCAAGAAAAACATAGGTAAATGGAATACACAACACTTCGTGGGACAACATATCAGAGCTACAAGATCACCAAACTTTTAAATAATAAAATACTGAGTAAAATTACACAAAATATTAGTTTCTTTGTGGCATAAACTTAAATGGTAGGTCACCATCTAAAAATTACACACATCAGTAAATGGAATACATGGAAACACTTCCTAAAACAACATGGAAGAGCTATAATTCACCCAACTTTTAAATAATAAAATAGTGATTAAAATTGCACAAATTATTAGTTTCCCTGTCACATCCAAAATTATGGCTAGTTACCATTTAAAAAGTGCACACAACTATTTATATGTGTGAGGGAGGTTATTATTCCTCTCACGAAGGCTAGATCTAACCATCTCCTTGGACAATGAAGAGAACAAGTGTGGTGACTCAACAACTCTCTATGCCTCCTTAACATTTTGAGCGTCATTCACCCTTGACTTAGGATAATCTTTGAAGTCAAGGATTAGCTCTTCATCGTCTAAAACAATGTGTTGGAAATGGATATAGTGGAGAGAAGACATGCTCATTAATATATATGTAAGGTAGTGGTTCATGTATGTATTGTTAGAAAATAGAGAGATCAGATAGTGATTACACACAATAACAAACACACTTTTGATATCTTTATTGATCACAACTGTTACACCTATATAGGACATAAATTTCTGACTTCCACACTTCTAGACCATGACAAATCATACATTGGAAATAACAACTTATAGATTGCTGCTTTGGAAATCTCAATGACAACTCATGAAAACACATGGAATCATTACATCCAATACCCTACCTTAATGCTTACATAGAAAACACTAAAAACACATAATACAACAACAAGTATAATCTATGTCTAACTGGTCTTCATCAATACTCACATCCACTCAGGAATCTTGCAAACACTAATCTTTCACCACCACATCTTTGAGATGTCACTTGATGTCCATTTAAAACATAACCACCTTTGACCATCGTTGATGAAAATTGCAAGATCAACAGTAGTGACACCTCGGCTTGTCGGGGCTTCCACCATAAGAGCCATCAACTAATTAATCATCCTATGGACCAACCACCATCTATCAGATATTTCATTTTCGGCTACCCATCAGTTGGTAGGATGGAGGTCTAGATACTGAATGTATTCAAAAGTTGATCAAACAACTTGACTTTGATAACACACAAGAATTGATGTTTCATACACTGAGACTTCCAATTTAAGAACCACCAACCCTTTTTATAACCTATAAAAACACACAATAAATGATGTTTTTGACACTGGGGATTCCAATTTAAGAACCACTAACACTTTTATAACTAATAGAAACATAAACACCAATACGATATCTCACATTTTTTGTTTGTTTTTTTTTAATAATTACACAACAAAATAAACAACCTTAATAACCTCTATGATAATGGTTGATATAAAACCATGGAAATAAATTCTGTTATGGTCCCTTCGCTCCTTCCCAAGAATTGACTGAATCATCAAAACTCTATGCAATGAATAATATTCATGGGTGAAATATCTATCGAGTATCAACTTTGATCCTCATATTAATTAGACTCTTTTCCAACACATACCTCCATGACGAGGTGAACCCATTGTTTATAGTCATAGGCATCCTTGATCTATCTTACGAAAATTTCAAACTTCGCTTCTTCTCAATAGATTTGGCCCAGATCTTTCCTTAAGTCGCTGAAAATGGTTGATGTTTAGGCAACATCATGCTAGTGCCATGATATTTGTCCATGTAGACCACCATGAATTTTCTCCAGTCGTAGTATTCAATTAGCTTTACATTGACGTTGGCCTATACGATGTAGCTATGATGAAAATAGATGAAGTATGGGAAGTAGTGGGTAGAAAAAAACAGTAATCCGGACCGTGATTAAGATATTTCTCCAGACCAAAAAAAAAAACTCCATAACTCTGTTTCCAATCAAATAGATCATAGTGCCTCAACACCACAAAACTATTTCGATCTACACATAGGCTCACAAAAAATTCTCATGCACTGAAAATAAATTGTCACACATCTATACTAATATGTGCATAAGCAATAACACTCAGGATCCCTCACATATTCCTGGCCCTCCCTTGAGGGAGTCAACCCAAAACAAGCTTTGATACCATGCTAGAAAATAGAGAGAGATCATATAGCGATTACACAAAACACCAAATACACTTTTGATATCTTTATTGATCACAATATTTGCACATATATAGGACATAAATATCTGACTTCCACACTTCTATATCATAACTGCAACTCATACATGGGAAACAACAACTTCTATATCGACGTTTGGTAACTCTTAATGACAACACAAGGAAGAATTACTTCCAATATTTATGTTCAATGGGATTGGGTATTTGTCGCTAAGAGAAAGCATGTTCTTCATCAATATCACTAATATGGCCACCTATTTCAATGTTTAGTGGCCTCCTATTTGGTGGATCTTATCCAGTCCCAACTTCTCGATGTGAAATGCTAGAAAAGGGATCTGGCATTACTGGCTTAAAAATAAAACCACACAAGACTCTACTTGTGTCTTACACTATAAATGTGGAAAAGTACGCACTACCAAATGAGCCTTCCATAACACCATCAATTATTTGTCTAATAAGGAAGTTGTCAGGAAATGAGAGTGGTTAGGAAAACACCTTTGCCATTTTTTTTCATTTGGAAAACAAATTTGCATTAAAATAAAAAATGGAATGATCACATACTTGCCTATGAGCATCTAGACAACCTGCCTAAACCTCCAAAAATGCAAGATTACACAAAAAAATGAAAACACATTTACATTAAAATAAAAATAAAAATGGAATAATTACATGCTTGCTTGTGAAATAAAAAATGGAATGATCATATGCATGCTTGTGAGCATCTCGACAACGTGCGAACCTCCAAAAATTCAAGATTGCCTAAACTAAACAACCAGTCAAGTTACTAACTACTCCAAATGAAAGATTAGACTAACTAAATAATCATTCAAGTGACTACCTAGTAGAATTGTACAGTTATATAGCTTAAATAGTTAGTAAACAAGGAAAAGCATCAATGAATGATAAAGCATCGAAATGGTTACTTTTTGATAGATCTTTCATTGCTAAAATTTTAAAAAATCATAACAGATAATTAATTAGGCTTTGTTAGAATACCATGAACCGAGTATCAATGCTGCGAACCTATAAAACTATAACTCATTTCATATTACACTTATTCTTATGATAGTCTTTAAGGCCAATTTACTTGATTGTGTAATGTTGAGGACCCCGAAATCGGGTCAACAACAAGGGGGATACCCACCCGGTCAGGAACCTGGTTGGCGGCTCCTTGCCCGTTGGGTGTAGCAGGTCCGACTGGGGATGATGGGACCAACTTCCCAATCTAAAAGATGTGTGTGTGTGTGTAGATTTTGAAGATACTAATCAAAAGGTAATTTTAAACTAATTTAATTCTAGACTCTAAACCAACTATGTGCTACTGTAATCTAACAAAAACAGCACATCTAATCTATAATAACCCGGGGTAAAATTCTTTCATTATGCGATCTAAAAAGATTTCATACAACAACTGGTAATAAATATCATTCAACTATCATAAGAATATAAATCAATTAAGATGAACCATTCTGCATAAGAAGTTAGGCAAAACAATTGTGAACAGCATATCGCATAATCAGTTGTTCATATGTCAAGCACAAACAAATGATTCCACCGTACAAAAGTGCCAAATGGTAATCTAGACATTCATACATTAACATATAAGCAAATCAGCTATATATCACTTTAAGAATATGAGCAGAAATTAATCAAGAGATAAAAGTACCATTTATGACTGATTTCACTCACAAACTTCAAGCAATAACGATTTATCTCTACTTACTTCTAAAATCTACTAAGAGTACAGAAGTGCAGCATCAGTAGCAGATATTAAAATGCAAACATAAATAAATCCTGATCCATCCATTCATCAAAAACCCCCTCCGAGGGTGCAAAAGTGCATGTTCTGAGGACAAGTTTTTTGACAAATTTCCGGACCCTTCTCCAAATGCCATGAGAAGGGTTAAATACTACTAACTAACTAATCTTAATTACACAAATTTAGGGAACGACTTCAAATGACCGCCCTTTTACTAAAGCAAATTTATTTCTAAAAATTGAATCTAATTTCTAACCGTTTCTGTATCTTCTCCTTAGTGCTATAAGCAATGTGAGGTTCACCTGGAAAGAGTCGGGTGGTTGTCTTTTCCTTTTGCTCGGGCAATGAAAATAGAAATAACAAAAGCTGGCACCTCTTTCTGACAATCTAGAAGATATTTTTGAAAATCTTCCTCTGACTGGGTGTTTTTTGCTGTGTGTATACTTAGTATAACCCAGATTTCTTTCAAACTGTTTGTGTTGTTGCTATTTCGGTTTTCGGCCGTGTGAATGACTCAATGAGTTAGGGATTTCGTTGCCTGAACAATCTTACGTATTGAAAATTGCTTCCATTCTTTGTTCCAGGCTTTTCTGAAGCATCATCCCTTTTCAACGTTTTTTTTTTTGCTTTATCCAATCTGAGCTTCAGGATCTTTTGCAAACATGCTTCTTTTGTGCGCCTTTGACTCTGAGTCTTGGATAGTCTATTTTCATCAGTTTCTGTGGAGTGATACTCTGGACTCCGCGGCTCTGCTGCATGCGACATTCATTTGTGAAGGCATCTCCTCTCTGTTCTTCAAGTATTGGCGTTCTCCCCTTTTCCTTGGATGTTTCCTGCATATAGATTTATATCAGTTACTGCCTTACTGTTTATGCAAAGGAAAAGAGACATGACGAAAAGATTGACATGAAAGCTTTAAACTCTAATGAATGCATAATCATGACGTTCATAATGACTTGACTCTTCGAAAAACACAACATGATCATCTTTGGATACTCAGGCGTGCAATCATTAATTTCCCTTAGGGTGAGCGCTCGATTTTGGGTTTACAGATCATGCCGACGGAACTTTGCAATGAGTGGTTTCTGCGATTCGTATCATAGCAATTAATAGTCTCATTCGTCACAGGTCGCAAATCGCAAAATCGCAGTTTGTAGGATCGCAAATCGCAATATCGTAACATTCATTTGCTCGTTGTGTGCTGCTTTTGCGACGTTTGCGATATGCGATGTCGCATATCGGCCGTCGGCGAGTCCTTTTTATTTTCCTTTAAGGGTGCTTTCAAAGTATGCAATGCGATGAATTTCGCATCGCTTCTTTGCAGCTTATTTACATGCAAAGGAAGACTCTTCAGTCTCTCTCTACGACACGATATAGCTTTTGGGGAGTTAAATACAAAAAATTTGGATAAAAATATTTTTGGGATTTTTTGTTAAGGGTCCCCCTTTGCTTGATATTATTGCTAATACTAAACAAAGAGGGGGGTTGTTGTTAACCACAACAATGGCGATTCACTGTGAAGAACCAGTTATCTCTGCTTTTCTATTGACATTTCCACTTCCGAAACAGAAAAGTTTTCATATGTCTAAATTTTGTTATGGACAGATAGAGTAGATTACCCCTCATCCTGTCAATGATACTTTGCTTCAACCCTTCTTTTATTCCAATTGTCTGCTTCCTTAGGCTTAGTTCTTGCATTCATACCAGACATTACTCGGCCCTTTTTAAAAGATAAAATAAGGTCTTCTCTATGTGCTGGCTTTAAAATATACTCATTTGTCGTAGGTAGAGCCTCTGCTGCCTGCAAGCGTCCATAGCCTTGACAGGGTTACCGTGTTATCCAGCAATGATCCTTTTTCCTGCTTGAGGTTATTTACGACATTTCAGAGGAAAATCCTTTTTGGCACTTTTTCCTTTTTTACTCTCTAAAGAACAATGTATTGGTTTGGTGGCCAAATTATGACATAGTAATTCACTTGATTTACACTTTTGCTGAACAAGCTGGCTCGTGATGAGACCCCTTGTCTTTTGATTGCAACAATCTTGAGTCGTTGCCCTGTTTTGATAGACAGTATTGGCAAAGTCAGAAAGTTATAATATTTGTGATCATGATAAGCCGGCTCATGATGAGACCTCTTATTCTTTGAGATATAGTGCTTTCTCGGATTGTTTCTCTGAATGCTACGATTTCCTTTGGCAGGGAGGAAGTCATTGTTTTTCCTTAAGAAAGCTCTGGACGACAATAATAGAGTTTTGAAAATAACAGCTTTGCAGAGAATATTTATTTTATTATTGATGATACCTTTCATTGTGCTGGGATAAAACAATTTTTTACCAAAGGTTGATTTCATCAAATTCTTTCGAAAGGTTGAAACTAATATCATTATTCAGGCTAAAGTTAACTCTATTTGTCAATAATAAAAATCAGATTTTTCGAAAAGTTTTGCTATTTGTACAAGTGAAGTCAAAATCTGATAGAGAGTTAGTGTGCTCTTTCATGAATCTTATTCAATGATCATTTACAACCAGTTTTATTTATAAGAAAAACAAAATAAAAGAAACTAAAACTATCCTACAAAAAATAGAAGAGTGATCTTCTATGGAAAATACATTTTAAGGATTTGTCCATTCACAGGCAAAGAATCTCTTCTACCTGCCAAGTCCTGCAACACAAATGTCGATGGGCCTATGACTTCTACAATCTGAAAAGGACCAAGCCACAGCTTCTGAAATTTCGTATCTTTGCCCTTCTCTTCATGATCCTTATCCCATTTGAAAACTAGATCTCCCATCTGAAAATTCTTTCTGGTTATGATGGCTGAGTCAAAAGAGGATTTTATTAGCGCTTGGTGGTGAACATGGGTTTTCTTAGCCTGTTCTCGGCGTTCTTCTAGTTTGATTATTTCCATTTGTCTTAATTGCAAAGAGGAAGTAGATACCTCATCGATGTGTTGTACTAGAGACAAAGAGGGAATGACTAAGTGAGTTGGAAGAACCACTTCTTTCCCATAAACTAAATTAAAGGGAGAAGTGCCGATTGAAGCTTTCTTCGTAATTCTGTCTGCCCATAAAGCATTAACCAGCGCTTTGTGCCAATTCTTTTGGTTTTGGTCGACTGTTGTTTTGATAATCCTTATTAGGTTTTTTTTGTTGATTCAGCCAACCCATTACCTTGCGGATAGTAATTAGCATAATATTTCAATTTGAACCCTCTTTTTAATGCAAACTCAGTCATTGCATTTCTAGAAAAGTATGATGCATTATCAAACATTAAGGTCGTTGGCAATCCAAACCTAGTGATGATAAATTGATCTATGAATTCAATAATGTTTTCAGAATTAACTGTCTTGAGAGGAACTTCTTCTACCCATTTAGTAAAATAATCTGTTGCCGCGAGGATATACCTATGCTGCTTAGAAGAGTGAGGAACGATCTCACCTATTATGTCCAAGCCCCATTGGTTGAATGGTTGCTCGATGTTGACCGGCTGTAGTGGCATGGACAATTTCCTTTGTTTCCCTGCAGCAGTCTGGCAGATTTGGCATTTCCTTATGTAATTGTATGAGTCTTTGAACAGCGTGGGCCAATAATATCCTGCACGTAAGATCTTATGCGCAGTAGTCTCTCTAGCATAGTGTCCACCTGCTGGTCCATCATGGAGTTCCTGCAAAACCTTTTCGGCTTCAGTTTTCTCAAGACACCTAAGAAGTACAGAATCGTAATTCTTTTTAAACAGAACATCATTTATGAGCTGGTATTGTTTAGCTTTCAATCTTAGAGCTCTTTTCTTGGTGTGATCCAAATGCGATGGAGCATACCTGTTCTTAAGATAATAAATGGTGTCCGCATATAATGATTTTGCATCATTTAGGCTTACCTCATACGTGTGTACCTCTTCAGATGAGTTCTCAAGAATTTGCAATGCTCCAGCTAACATTTTGCAGAAGCCTTGACCTCTTACGATGTTTGCTAGTTTGATCTCGAGATCGTATTCTTGTAGAGCGGTAATCCAATTTGCTCTCCTTTTGCCCACATCCTTCTGTACCAAAAGGTTTCTTACCGCTGGAAACGGTACTACGACTTTGGTATGGGCTTTAAGTAAGAAAGGTCTGAAATATTTGATCACTTTGAAAATAGCATAAGCCTGTTTCTCCACGTCTGAGTAATTGAGTTCAACACCTTGTAAGTTCGAGCTAAAGAATGCGATTGGAGCTTCCGCCTTCTCTTGATTTACTTGGGTCAAAATCGCGGCATAAGATTTCTCTGAGGCAAAAGTGTACAAGATGAAAGATTCTGAAAATTTTGGGGTAGCTAAAGATGGAGCGTTGATGATATCTTGTTTGATCAAGTTGAATTCTTCGTGCTCATCTATGCCCCACTTAAAATTTGAATTCTTTTTTATCATATTTTGTAAAGGAGAAATAATACGTGAAAAATCGGGGACAAACCTTTTTATAAAATTGATTTGTCCAAGGAAAGATTGCATGGCCTTTTTGTTATGGGGTATGGATATTTCAGAAATTTCTTTGATTCTGTCAGGTTCAATGTGAATACCAGATTTCGACACTATGAATCCGAGCAATTTCCACTCACTTAATGCGAAAAAAGATTTCTTTGGGTTAAGTGAAATTCCATACCTTAAGCATCTTTGAAAGATCTGTTTCAAATCTTTGAGATGGTCGCTTCGCTTCTTGGAGTACACTGTTATATCATCCAGGTAAATCACTACCGATTTATTGACTAAACCTTTAAATGTGATGTCCATGGCTCTCTGAAAGGTAGCACCGGCATTCATCAGACCAAATGGCATCTTCCGATATGAGTATGTGCCCCACTTGGTCCGGAATGTGGTTTTCAACTGATCATCGGGATGTACCAGCACTTGATTGTATCCTGAAAATCCATCCAGGAAAGACATTAATTCTGAGCTCGCTACTGCCTGTAGTATTTGCTCCATAGGTGGGAGGGGAAAATTTTCTTTCTGACAGGCTTTGTTGAGATTCCGGAAATCGATACAGATTCTAATATCTCTGTTTTTCTTCCTAACAGGCACCATATTGGATACCCATTTGGAGTGTCTGACGGGGAAAATTATTCTGGCTCTAAACAATTTATTTAGCTCAGTCTTTATCTGATTTTCTAAGTTGGGGTGGATTTTTCTGAGCTTTTGCTGGACAGGTTTTTCATTGTCAATCATAGGGATAGTGTGTTGAATGATAGAAGTGTTGTATGTTTTCAGCTCATCGTAATTCCATGCAAAAACATTTTTGTATTGTCTCAGAAGACAGATATAAACTGATTTTTCTTCAGGGGCTAGGCCGTGGCCTAGATTAACGTTTTGCGGCTTCTGATCAGTTCCTAGGTTCACTAATTCATAGTTCAGAGTTGAACTGTAAAGTTTAGAATTGGCATACCTTTTAAACCGACTCTTCAAATCATATAAATCTTCTAACTTAACCACCGATTTAGGTATAGCATTATCAGTGCTATTTTGTTGAATTTGGTGATCATGATGGTCTTCGTCAATTGTTTGATTTGAGTAGGATCCTTCAGAAGTGAGGAAATTTACGATGTCTGGATCATCATTGAATACTCTCCAGTTGGTGATGTTGTCAGGGATGAATGGTTTAAAGATTAATTCTATTGAAAACCTATCGGGACTAAAATCTTCGGAGGGGATCAGTCTAGAGGCTACGTTAGCTAACAGGTCTGCGCTTGCATTTTGGAGTCTTAGGATTGACGAAAAATTGAATGCTATGAAATGTGAAGTCGGATCTTGTACTAAAGATTGCTAGTGCTTTAAATGACTTGACAGGCAATGTATGGTGTTACGTACCTGTTTGACGACAATTTCAGAATCTCTAAAGACTTGAAGATACTTAACATTCAAGTCGATTGCTTTGTATAGGCCTTGCACCAAGGCTTCGTATTCCGCTGTATTGTTTGTGCAATCGAACTCAAGTCTGCATGTAAGCATGGTCTTGTTTCTGTCTAGGCTAATCAGAACGCATCCTGCTCCTGCTCCCTCGTTAGATTTAGAGCCGTCAAAATACAATTTCCAAAATAAAGATGTAATTACAGAATTATCTAAAAAATAAAAACACTTTGAATCATCAGTTTGGGAAAAATTTTCAACTTGGGACACAACTGAATTTTCTAAGTAAGGTGAAGTGTGAGCATTGAAATTGCCGAGGAAATAATCTACTGAGTAATTGCCTATGATACTGCTGTTGTATGCTATTGCTTCGTTCTCTCCTTCCAATTCTGTCACTATGTACTTTTGGTGCAATTCTCGTTCAACCATTATTTGATTGGGTTTACCATTATAGGGTAACCACATGTGCGACCATTCGGTTGAGAAATATCCGTGGAGTTTCTCGGACCAATCCCTGCTAAGAATTAAACCATAGAATTCAGGGATATCAGCTACTAGAATGTCGATAACTTGACATACTTTCGGGTTAGACGACAATCTTATGGTCACCTAGTTAAGTTCACCAATCACTTCGACTTGAGATCGATCAAGTTGAACTATGCGCACTGCAGATTTCTGAGGATGAACATTCAATTTGGCACATATTGATCTGGGTAGAATATTCGTTGAAGCACCAGAACCAATCAGGCAATTGTGCATGTTTTTATTGAAAATTTGATAAGTGAGGAGAAAAGGAGGAGTATGAGATCTTGATCTTCCTCCAATCAAGGCAATGTCATTCGGATCAATCTTATTGATCATGTTGGTCGGAGGTCTTCCCATGTTGTAGGAAGCTACAGCTGTAGGTAAAGATGTAGTAGGCACGGCATGTAATTCCTTCATCATTATTTTTTGTTGATGTTTCAATTTTCTCAATTCGTAAAGAGTGATATTAGCCCTAGTCTTTTTCATGTCATCGATAATGATATACTCCATTTCATCCGACACTATCAGTGTTCTTGATGGAGGTGCTTGATCTGATTGGAATGGGCTAAATTGGGTCGCTCTAGCGGTTGTTTTCTTTGTTGCGACCTTATCTTTTGTTGCAGGGCTTGCGCCCTTCTGTTTAGGGGTAGTTTGGGGAGGATCAAGTTGATTTTTGCTTCGTGTGCTAACCGAAAATGCTTCTTGATCCTCTTCTTGTGGGAAGATGAAATCCCACATTCCTTGTAGTTCCACAACTTCTTCATCATCGGTCTTCCCTTCAGTGGTATTCTCTTCTTCTTCTTCCTCTTCAGATTCGACGTTTGAGACAGCATTGGGTGGTTTCACCTCCATGGGAAGGTTTCTTTTAAAATATCTATAAGGCTTTGTTGAAGAAGTTTCTGCTACTTGTTTTCTTATGTCAATCATCTCGTTGGACATGGCCTTTAACACCTTTTGTAATCCTTCCATATCGAAAGGATCTTTCGTTTGCTTCTTCTTGGTGTCTTCTTTGAAAGAGATCTTCTTAGATTTGCGTTCTTCTATTGCAGATCTCTTTTCTAGGGCGACTACGCATTTTTCTACTGTTAATGCCTTAGTTAAGTTTTCAACTAAAGTCGGCTTGTTTGCCCTATCTACGAAGATAGCCAAGTTAGACGGTAAGGCCATGATGTACCATTCACATCTTACTTCCTCGCTGGGTTGAGAAGCAGCGGGAATCTTGTTGAGGATCTTGTTGAACCGTAAATTAAAATCTTTAATGGCTTCTCTAGCCTCAACTTTAAGATTAGATAGGTCATTGATCAATGTCGTTGTTGATCTGTCATCGCCAAACTTGGTGAGGAATTGACTTTGAAAAATGTCCCAACTTGTGATGGACCCAGAAGGTAACGAAAAGTACCATGACCCGGTTGTTCCTTGCATTGTGTAAGGAAAAAGTCGGACAACAGCATCTTCGTTGGTAACTCCATTGAGATTAACAGAAAGCATGAAATTATTGATATGCTCTTCAGCTAGCATTCCTGTTTCTGGAATGAATTTAGGTAGCCACTTCTCAGGATGGGCCGGTATTGGGCTCAGGGGTGGAGGCATTAAAACCACCCCAGGATTGTTCCATGGAGACTGGGCCATCGTTGAGCCGCTAGTTAATGAGAGTGCAGAAGACGGTCCCTGATGCTGAGAAGATGAAGGTATTATGATCGTTGATGATTGAAGAGGAAGTGTGGAATATGGATGAGTGATTTGGGATGAGGATGTGGGTGGTTGACTTCACGGTGAGGGTGTTGAAATGGACGAAGTGGATGAAAGAGTCTCACGGTCAGACTCTGGTGGTGCTTTCCTTGCTCTTTTCCTAGTACGAAGAGGGAGTTCACTTGGTTGAATACCAAATTTTTCACTCTTCAATCTGGTCAGAGGGTGAGCAGGATCGTACTGCGAAGTCACGCTGCTGTTAGATTTATCAAACCTATGAGAAAAAATAGAGAATCCCTAGAGTTTACGAATCAAAGTTTGAATTTCAGGGGGTTCAATAACGAGTTGGTCTGATATATTGGGGTAGGTAGCAGCGGTGGATACTCGAGCGAATTGTAACTCCAGGTTTAACCGTAGTGGAGAAGTCGGGGGAGTTGATGAGGGAGATTTACTCTCAGAATGGCATTTAGATTTTGACTTAGTTGCCATTCATAGTTCGTGCCCTCCTTCTAGCGCCAAATATGTTGAGGGCCCCGAAATCGGGTCAACAACAAGGGGGATACCCACCCAGTCGGGAACCTGGTTGGCGGCTCCTTGCCCGTTTGGTGTAGCGGGTCCGACTGGGGATGATGGGACCAGCTTCCCAATCTAAAAGATGTGTGTGTATGTGTAGATTTTGAAGATACTAATCAAAAGGTAATTTCAAACTAATTTAATTCTAGACTCTAAACCGACTCTATGCTACTGTAATCTAACAAAAACAGCACATCTAATCTATACTAACCCGGGGTAAAATTCTTTCATTATGCGATCTAAAAAGATTTCATACAACAACTGGTAATAAAGATCATTCAGCTATCATAAGAATATAAATCAATTAAGATGAACCATTCTGCATAAGAAGTTAGGCAAAACAGTTGTGAACAGCATATCGCATAATCAGTTGTTCATATGTCAAGCACAAACAAATGCTTCCACCGTACAAAAGTGCCAAATGGTAATCCAGACATTCATACATTAACATATAAGCAAATCAGTTGTATATTACTCTAAAAATATGAGCAGAAATTAATCAAGAGATAAAAGTACCATTTATGACTGATTTCACTCACAAACTTCAAGCAATAACGATTTATCTCTACTTACTTCTAACATCTACTAAGAGTACAGAAGTGCAACATCAGTAGCAGATATTAAAATGCAAACATAAATAAATCCCGATCCATCCATTCATCAAAAACCCCCTCCGAGGGTGCAAAAGTGCATGTTCTGAGGACAAGTTTTTTGACAAATTTCCGGGCCCTTCTCCAAATGCCATGAGAAGGGTTAAATACTACTAACTAACTAATCTTAATTACACAAATTTAGGGAACGGCTTCAAATGACCGCCCTTTTACTAAAGCAAATTTATTTCTAAAAATTGAATCTAATATCTAACCGTTTCTGTATCTGCTCCTTAGTGCTGTAAGCAATGTGAGGTTCGCCTGGAAAGAGTCGGATGGTTGTCTTTTCCTTTTGCTCGGGTGATGAAAATAGAAATAACAAAAGCTGGCACCTCTTTCTGACAATCTAGAAGATATTTTTGAAAATCTTCCTCTGACTGGGTGTTTTTTGCTGTGCGTATACTTAGTATAACGCAGATTTCTTTCAAACTGATTGTGCTGTTGCTATTTAGGTTTCCGGCCGTGTGAATGACTCAATGAGTTAGGGATTTCGTTGCCTGAACAATCTTACGTATTGAAAATTGCTTCCATTCTTTGTTCCAAGCTTTTCTGAAGCATCATCCTTTTTCAGCGTTTTTCTTTTTGCTTTATCCAATCTAAGCTTCAGGATCTTTTGCAAACATGCTGATTTTGTGCGCCTTTGACTCTGAGTCTTGGATAGTCTATTTTCATCAGTGTCTGTGGAGTGATACTTTGGACTCCGCGGCTCTGCTGCATGCGGCATTCATTTGCGAAGGCATCTCCTCTCTGTTCTTCAAGTATTGGCGTTCTCCCCTTTTCCTTTGATGTTTCCTGCATATAGATTTATATCAGTTACTGCCTTATTGTTTACGCAAAGGAAAAGAGACATGACGAAAAGATTGACATGAAAGCTTTAAACTCTAATGAATGCATAATCATGACGTTCATAATGACTTGACTCTTCGAAAAACGCAACATGATCATCTTTGGATACTCAGGCGTGCAATCATTAATTTCCCTTAGGGTGAGCGCTCGATTTTGGGTTTACAGATCATGCCGACGGAACTTTGCGATGAGTGGTTTCGGTGATTCGTATCGCAGCAATTAATAGTCTCATTCGTCGTAGGTCGCAAATCGCAAAATCACAGTTTGTAGGATCGCAGATCGCAAATCGCAATATCGCAACATTCATTTGCTCGTTGTGTGCTGCTTTTGCGACGTTTGCGATATGCGACGTCGCATATTGGCCGTCGGCGATTCCTTTTTATTTTCCTTTAAGGGTGCTTTCAAAGTATGTGATGCGATGAATTTCACATCGCTTCTTTGCAGCTTATTTACACGCATAGCAAGACTCTTCACTCTCTCTCTGCGACGCGATATAGCTTTTAGGGAGTTAAATACAAAAAATTTGGATAAAAATATTTTTGGGATCTTTTGTTAAGGGTCCCCCTTTGCTTGATATTATTGCTAATACTAAACAAAGAGGGGGGTTTTTGTTGACCACAACATGTAAAAAATGTATAACTAAGATAAATATTAATCTTTGATTTGTGAATACCACTAAGAATATTTTATATTATTATGTAGAGCATAAATCGTTGTCATCCACCTAAAATTAACATTCTAAAAGCTCCATTACAAAATAAAAGAACTTTTCAATGAAATTGAGATTGATATAAAAAAATATACATTAAATTTACTAAATAAGCTACAATACATTAATGGATAATTAATGTATTTAGCTAATACATTTTCATTGATTATTCATCATTCTTGCTATAATTATTCTTTCATGATATATTATAAAAAATAGATTAAAAGAAAATTTATATAATTAAATAATGAATAATACAATATTGATTACTACATGATAAATATTACTCATATAAAAAATAACTATTCATTTAATTATTTTTGCCTAGAGAGGCACTCTCCAACCCAGTATGGTACATATTTTGTAAAGTGCGTCTAACATTTTGACTAAGCAAATTACATAATAATAAGTAAATAAATAAAAATAAAAATAAAAAAGATAAAAAAATTTAATGTAATGTAATGTAAACATTTTAATTTGCTTAACTTAAAATAAAATAAAATAAAAATAACAAATTAAAACCAATTTTGTAAAAGTAAAGCTAAAAATGACCCATGGTATTCATGTGGAATATAAATCAAACCATCATATACCCATCTTAAATCAGGATCTACAAAGCATGCTGAGGGACCAAATACTTTGAAATGGAAATCTCTTTTAGAGTGAAAAGTGATTTGATCCTTCTTGGCCCTTGGTAGATCTCGAGTTAATGGATAAAAGCTAGATCATAATATATTATAAAATTTAGATAAAAGAAAGATTAATATAATTACATGAATGAGTGATAAATATATTATATAAGAAAATAACTATCACATAAATATGAGTGTGGGCAGCGAAATAATTTAATACATTTTTCATAAAATTGATATTTATAAGAAAAGTAACTAATAAATGTGTATTATATAAAAGAAATAAAATTATTGTAGCTATATAAATTAAATGGTTTTCAAACGTAAATAAGCAACAAAACACTTATTGAGTGCCCAGTATGGAAGAGATGTTGTAAGGTTATGTTATTTTATCATTTTGACTCAATCAAATTACATAACAATAAAATTAAAAATAAAATTCATTAAAAAATAAATAAATAAAATAATTATAATTATTAATTAAAACATTTTAACTGGATTGTCACATACCCAACCCATATAATAAACATATATAATAAAAAAAAAACTACGATAAGGCTACAACTCCATTATCGTTATAGCTCTTGGTTTTATATTATATTCACGGCTGATAGTGTTTGTATATGTTATATTGGTTAGACGTTATGTATCGCCCCTCTCCATATGTTGAACACATCGTATAACCTAAGTGCTGCAGCATTTGGCATTTCGATACAACTCTGACTGTCAGCTCCGCTGGCACTGTTCGCAGTGGACATATGGACGCGACCATAAATTCCGCCGGCCTGTTCACGTGAAGGGGTGTGGTTCAAGGTTAGAGAATTCCTGCTTGTTTTTTTTCCGCCTCAATCGACAGTAAGGATGCTCCAGAATGAATCAGGAGATGCCCCCTCGACTTCACTTCTGGAGGTTGATGCTATATAAGCCTACCTCTTTCCGAATCTTCGAGCTTTCCGGCATAACTCGGTGACTCTGCGGCTCTCTGCTCCACCCCGCCACAGTTGGTGGAATTGATCGACGATTTTGCGCCGAGTGAACACCTACCCTCTCTGCCAGCGCGCATCCTCATCACCGAGCTTCCGTCCTGCAATTATAAATTTCCGAAATGACTTCTGGTAAGTGTAGCAGTCGTTAGCATATGGGTTTGGTTCCATTTTATCGTTTTTCGGTTCTTTGGTTTTTCCCTTAAGAAATCAGGACTAATGATTACCTCTGCCATTTTAATGCATAATGCAGATATCCACCTCTGAGATTGACTCGGGCAAGGAGGTCTTCTTCAAGGTTATGGAATGCCGACAATTTCAACAGGTGCGACCCTTCAGCTTTCTGTTTTGTTGTATGTATTTTAATCCGGTTAAATGTCCCTTCGTTTTGTTCTTCTATTTGTCGGCAGAGGGTTACCCCTGCACCTGATCGAAGCCCCAACCTTACTCTTCCATGGTTGGACGCAGATGGCGACGGGAGGTTCTACATTGACTTGTTCCAATTTTTCTTGGTTTCATGATATGGGTTCTGGAGAAACCCTAATGCTTCCAACGGTTATGGGTTGGAAAGCTTTCAGTTTATGAGACTGTAGTTTAATCTTTGATTTATTGTAGTTTAAGACTGTGTATTGTATATAGTTCTTGAGTTAAATTTCACACGCGACTCTTCTGGTTACATATGTTGGGATTCTAGACCCATTTGTTTCTGGAACTGGACTGTTACAGCCTTGCGGCCGTATCTATTTGACTTAAACTCTGTGTTTATATTTTCATATCAGTTGCGAGTGTCTTACTTTGTTTTAAAAGGGTTTGTATGGATGTTGTCACTCGAACACCGCCCAGATTCGCAATATAGATCTCCATTCTGGAGATGTATTAATTGTTCTTCTGGTGTTTCGGTAGGGGTTTACCTATGTTCTGTATCACTTGTTTAGTAGGTATTTTATTACATGTTTATGAGTATTTACGCATGCATCTCGGTATAATAGTTTTTCGATCGTTTCGACCCTATGCCTTCTGTATGCAAAAGAATGATTGGTCTTTTATGTTTCTACCAGCAAGTCTGGGTGTTAAATCGGTCTCCTATCTTGGTAAATGCATATATACATTTCACTGCAACTCGTTATATATATATATATATATATATATATATATATATATATATATATATATATATATATATATATATATATATATATATATATATATATATATATATATATATATATATATATATATATATATATATATATATATATATATATATATATATATATATATATATATATATATATATTTCACTGTAACTCGTTTTATATATATCACTGAACTCGTTAAATTTATATCACTGTTTCTTTAAAAGAGATAGCTCTTGTGTATCAGTTTCATTTTAAAAAGAGTTAGTTCTTTGTGTAACAGATTAGCTGCTGCTCAGTCTTCTTTTAAATTGCTTAAAGGATAACTCAATAAGCTTCGATTCCTGCTCTTTGAGTTTTTCGGTTTTCCAGGTGTGCGGTCCTATTTCAGGTATACACCACCCATTCGGGTACTCACCATGCACAAAATGATTGCGAAGCTCATTCCATACCACAGGAGCTTACCCGGCTCTGAGGCTTATGTTTTATTCTTCTTTCTTGACCTCTCTTATTTCCTGAGTTCGGTACAAATCTCGGGAAGATACTATTTTCGTATAATAAGTTTGGGTCATTGTTATTGTCATTCCACACCGCTATTCTAATATTCATAGCTTCTCTTAATATTGACAAAACCCTTCTTTTTTTTAAAAAACTACCCATGAAAAACGGTTTTCTACCATCCTGTTCACAGTCGGGGTTTTAATCTTATCTCTTTTTTCTGAATGCGTTAACAATCGAGGCAGTAATCTCTACAGCCAGGTTTCTGTTCCACATTGTTCTTATTTTTTTCCTGTTCCGGGTACAAGTACTGCAGTTTATCGTACCCAAGTCACAATCGTTGCAGACCTCTTAGTGCAGCAATAATAACATTTGTATTTTCAAAGAAACAATGTCTTATATAACACACAGATAACTTCAGATGCTTCAAGGTTTAGTTTACTTACCTGGTCACCGCCAGTACTTTAATACCTTATTAAATCACCTGCAGATTCTATGCATAGCTTGTTTAACCGCCCATCCATGAGACTTGTCCTCCAAGACTAGAGTCTACCCCCAAGCTTCCTCTTGCCGGATCACTATCCTCAGCAAGGTTGCACTTCGTGCTCGACTATCTGATCCTTACCAGACTTAGTCTTTTCGTGTTTTCTTTTTCCTCTTTTTCTCTCTCTACCTGTCTCTACAACCCAGAGTTTTGCCAACCCCCTTCCCTTTTCCCTGGAGACCCTTCCAGTTAGGGAAGGTGTTTATTTGTAATTTTGATAACTGACTTTCTTTTCCAATTCCCTCCCGGGAGTTGCCAATACTATCATAAGTATTTCTTTATTGGAATAATTATTCTTTTAGTGCACATATAAAATAGCAAGAAATACTACTAAGGTTTTTTTTAAAAAAAACAAAGAATATTCCATTATTAACTTAATTCTGTCTTTTACCACAGTAAGATTTAAATATTTACACTTTTCCCGGGGTCATCACATCTCCCCCGCCTAAGATTGGACATCGTCCCAATGTCTGATGTTCTCGAACAGCCTCAGATATGCTTGCTTAAGAAGTTCCTCATCTTCCCAAGTGGCCTCGTCAGGCCTATAGTGCTGCCACTGCACTTTAACTTGGGTAATAACTCGCTTCCGCAGCTGTACTTCTCTCAGGTCGAGAATGCTCAGCGGCTCGACCAAGACCTCTCCTTCTGATTCGACCTGCAACCATCAACAGTACCAGTCATTTACCTTCAAAACACATTTCCAATTAGTTAATCTGAAATCAGTTCTTACCCGTATATCTTGCCATTTGATCACATGCTTAGGGTCGTAAATGTATTTTTTAAGCATGGAAACATGGAAGACATTATGAATTCTAATGTGGCTTGGCAGGGCGAGCTGGTAGGCTACCGGCCCAACTCTTGCCAAGACCTAGAAAGGTCCAAAATAGCGGGGTGCAAGTTTGGCGCAACCGCTCCATTGCAAGGTACTTTTCCTAGCTTGAATTCTTACGTAAACATGGTCGCCGACCTGGTACTCTTTAAACCTTCTTTTCTGATCTGCAAAGCTCTTTTGGCGGTCTTGGGCAGCCTTTAAATTAGTCCGCACCCTTTTTACCATGTCCTCCATTTCTTTGAGAATTTCTGGCCCCAATCTCAATTTGTCCTCTGGCCCACTCCAACTTGAGGGTGTACGACATTTCCGTCCGTACAAGACCTCAAAGGGAGTCATTTTCAATGATCTGTGATATTCGTTGTTATAAGCGAATTCAACCAAATGTAAATATTCTTCCCATTGAGTCGGTTTCTGCATCATGCATGCTCTTAACATGTCTTCCGCTATTTGGTTCAATTGTTCAGTCTGCCCATTGGTCTGGGGATGATAGGCTGTACTGAAATTCAGCTGTGTACCCAGTTCGGTAAATAATGCTTTCTAGAATGTTGATGTGAATTTTACATCTCGATCGGATATTATTGTCTTCGGAAGCCCATGCAGTTTGAACACATTCTGCATAAAAATGTGTGCAATTTGCACAGCTCTATAGGTAGATTGCACTGGTATAAAGTGCGCTGCCTTACTTAATTTGTCTACTACAACCATGATAGAATCATTGTGCTTCTTTGTCCTAGGCAGCCTGGTTATGAAATCCATGGATATGATTTCCCATTTCCATTCTAGAATGGGCATAGGTTGTAATAACCCTGCTGGGTGTAGATGTTCTGCTTTGATCTGCTGACACTCCAAACACTGCGCTAAATATTCAGCTACATTCTTTTTCATTCCACGCCAATAATATTCTTTCCGAAGTGCAGTAAGCATCTTCTAGTATCCGGGATGACCTGCGTAGTGGCTGATATGAAACTCGTCCAAAACCAGATTTTTAAGACTGTCTTCATTAGGTACATACAACCTCTTTTTATAGAGCAACATCCCATCCTCATCTATCTCATACCCCTGTTGATTTTCTTCACTGGAAAGTAGTAACTGTTGTTTTATTTGTTGGTATTCAACATCTTGATCTGCGGCTGTTTTTATCATTTCTTGCAAGGGATCCTTCCATTTCTGGGACGAAATTTCGTATAAACATTGCACCTTCCGACTCAGTGTGTCAGCCACACGGTTTTCCTTTCCTTTCAAATGCTTAATATCAAATTCAAATCCACTTAAGAAGTCTGCCCAACGGGCTTGCCTTGAATTCAGGGTGGGCTGATTGAAGTAGTTTGTCAAACTGTGATGATATGTTAACAACAAAAATTTTCTTCCCAGAAGGTAATGCCGCCGCATTTTCAGTGCATGTATGACAGCTACTAATTCTAAGTCGTAGGCAGAATATTTCTGATCATGCTCCTTTAGCTTTCTTGATTCATAGGCGATCACTTTCCCCTCCTGCATTAATACACCACCCACGCCTTCTCGGCTTGCATTGGTACATACCACGTAATCCTTATTAGGATATGCTATACTCAAAATGGGAGCAGAGGTGAGCAGACACTTAAGTTGCTCAAATCTTTGCTGACATTCTGAAGTCCATTTGAAAGCCCTTCCTTTCTTTTGCAAGGAGGTAATAGGATAGGCTACTCTTGAGAAGCCCTCCACAAATCTTCTATAATAATCGGCCAATCCCATGAAAGACCTTATATCTGCCACATCCTTAGGTATGGGCCATTCCATTATGGTCCTTATTTTTTCAAGGTCTACTGCAATCCCTTCCTTTGTGATTACATGACCTAAGTATTGTATCTCCTCTTTGAAGAAATCACACTTGCTGAATTTAGCATACAGTTGGTGCTCTCGTAGAGTTTGCAATACCGACCTGAGATGTTCCTCGTGCTCCTCCTTAGTACGGGAGTAAATCAGAATATCATCGATAAATATCAGTACAAATTTATCCAGAAATTTATGGAATACACTATTCATTAAACACATGAAAGTGGCAGGTGCATTAGTCAGCCCGAAAGGTAGCACTACAAACTCGTAGTGCCCATATCGTGTTCTGAAAGTTGTTTTTGCGATGTCCTCCTCCTTAATTCTAATCTGATGGTAACCTGATCGCAAATCGATCTTAGAAAATACTGTGGCACCCTTGACTTGATCAAAAAGTTCATCAATCCGAGGTAGGGGATATTTGTTTTTGATCGTGAGCTTGTTTAGCTGTCGGTAATCTATACACATTCGAAGGGTTCCGTCTTTCTTCCTGACAAATAACATCGGGGCTCCCCATGGAGATACACTGGGTCGGATATAATTTTTGTCTAGTAATTCCTGTAGTTGCATCTTCAATTCAGTCAACTCGGGTACACTCATTCTGTAAGGTGCCCGTGATACTGTTGCTGCCCTTGGAACCAATTCAATAGTGAAGTCTATATCCCTTTTTGGGGGTAGCCCAGGTATCTCTTCTGGAAATACATCTGCGAATTCCTTTATCACCGGAAGGTTGTCCAGTGTAACCGTTTTATCCTTGGAATCTGCATATCCTACCTGAATGGCATAAATCTGGCATCCTCTTCTGATACACCTAGCTAGTTGTGATGCAGTGATTGGTCGGACCTGCACTGGTCGTTTTATCCCTTGCATCACTTGTTCCCTTCCATGGTCATCTCTGTAGCAAATGGTTTTCATCTTGTAGTTTACTAATGCCTAGTGCTTCTCCAGCCAGTCCATGCTAATCAGAACATCGTATGAGCCAAGTGGAAGCACATTTAGATCTGCTACCACTGGTTGTCCTACTAGCGTTAGAGGACAACTATTAATCTTTGCCAACACTCGTCTTTTAGCCCCTGTAGCTAGCTGTACCAGCCATGAATTCTTGAATTTTTCAGGCTGTATCTTACATTGTTCTACTATTTTTGGGCTAATATAACTTAAAGTAGCTCCTGGATCAATTAGAACAGCTATAGAAAGGTATGAAATTTTACCTTCAAATTCCACCATGGTGGGCTGGTATTCCGCCTGACGGTCGTCCAGGGCTACGTTAATCCTAGGCACGCTGCATCCCACATCACCAACGGTTGATGCCTCATGAACCTGGGATATTTGATCGGTTCCCTTCCGTTGCGGGTAGTTTTGACGTAGTGCGCTCCTCCACAACCCCAGCACTGTACTGGAGGTCTGGTTATTCCTTCGCTCTCCAGCTTGACAGGCTGTTCGCTCATTCTGGATTTACCGGTTGTCTTGGACCTGAACGATTCTCTTTGTACAGTCCGACTGTTCTGCCCTTTACTTCCACCCTTAACTCCACCGCTGCAACTTCCTTTACTGTTTCCAACAGTTTTATTACTCCTTTTTTCATTCCATTTCCTATTTGAAGCATCCCCTTTCTGTTTGTTCTGCTGATAAAAGATTCTGGCTTTGCGAATCGCTTCATCCATCGTCCTAGGATTGTCAAACTCAATCCTTTCTCGTATATACATGGGTAAACTACTAACAAATCTTTGCACCTTGGCTTTTTCTTCCTTAAGGTAGGGCACATAACGAAGCAGGGAGGTGAAACGATCAATAAACTCATCCATAGTCTGTTGTCCCAACCGCAAATCATGGAACTCCTTTGTCTTTTCATCATAAAAGCGCTCGGTCAAATATCTTTCTTTAAAGTATTTCTGAAACTTTTCCCATGTGATGGTTCGTTCGCTTACCCCCTTAACGATTTTGACCTCCTCCCACCACAGGGTTGCTTTCCCTTGTAATTGAAAGATGGTCAATCGTGCCTTTAGGTTATGGTCGTATTCATACAGCTGGAAATATTTTTTCATGTTAATTAGCCATGCTTCCGCCGCTTCCTCTTGTTCCCCATCAAAGTGTGGGGGCTTAATCTTCCGATTATCAGTGTAACTCCACCCTTTGATGTTTTGAGGTCTGCTGTTTGGATGCATTATCAGATTGATCCTCTCTTTCTTCTGATTTTTCAGGTTCTGCTTGGTAATGTTTCTCCTCCGTCATTCTCTGTTGTTCGGCACTGGGATTGGCTAATGGCGGGTTCTTCTTTTCAGACAAACCTTTTAAGATTCTTTCTTGCTCCATTGTCAATCGCACATTATCCTCTCGCAACCGAGCCATCTCATTTTTCACTTCTTGATCTGTTTCTAATATGGCTAAATTTGTGCTCCGTGTCTCTTCGCCAAGCTGTACCCACAGCTCTGGATTACCCCTAGGATTTGTTGCAGGTTCCTGGCCTGCTATCGTTCTGTGCGGAGCACTGCTAGCTCTCTGCATAATTAATGCCACTTATCTAGCATCTCACTGTTGTTCTTTTTTTTTTTTTTCCTAAAATAGAGTCAGTAAATATTCAACACTATTAGTTATTTGTACATCTTAGTACCCAAAAGGGAAGAAAGAAAAAAAAAACAAATCGCTGTGTTTTCTTCCACAATTTAACATGTTAAAGCTCGTCCCAGAGGTCACAGTATGAAAACCTCTGCTCTGATACCAATTGTCACATACCCAACCCATATAATAAACATATATAAATAAAAAAAAATTACGATAAGGCTACAACTCCATTATCGTTATAGCTCTTGGTTTTATGTTATATTCACGGTTGATAGTGTTTGTATATGTTATATTGGTTACACTTTATGTATCGCCCCTCTCCATATGTGGAACACATCGTATAACCTAAGTGCTGCAACATTTGGCATTTCGAGATAGCTCTGACTGTCAGCTCCGCTGGCACCATCCGCAGTGGACATATGGACGCGGCAATAAATTCCGCCGGCCTGTTCACATGAAGGGGTGTGGTTCAAGGTTAGAGAATTCCCGCTTGTTTTTTTGCTGCCTCAATCGATGGTAAGGATGCTCCAGAATGAATCGGAGGGTGGAGATGCCCCCTTGACTTCACTTCTGGAGGTTGATACTATATAAGCCTACCTCTTTCCGACTCTTCGAGCTTTCCGGCATAACTTGACGACTCTGCGGCTCTCTACTCTACCCTGCCATAGTTGGTGGAATTGATCGACGATTTTGTGCCGAGTGAACACCTACCCTCTCCGCCAGCGTGCATCCTTATCGCCGAGCTTCCATCCTGCATTTATAAATTTCCGAAATGACTTCTGGTAAGTGTAGCAGTCGTTAGCATATGGGTTTGGTTCCATTAAGTTTATCGTTTTTCGGTTCTTTGGTTTTTCTGTTAAGAAATCAGGACTAACGATTACCTCTGTCGTTTTAATGCATAATGCAGATGTCCGCCTCTGAGATTGACTCGGGCAGGGAGGTCTTCTTCAAGGTTATGGAATGCCGACAATTTCAACAGGTGCGACCCTTCAGCTTTCTGTTTTTTTGTATGTATTTTAATCCGGGTTAAATGTCCCTTTGTTTTGTTCTTCTATCTGTCGGCAGAGGGTTACCCCTGCGCCTGATCGAAGCCCCAACCTTACTCTTCCATGGTTGGACGCAGATGGCAACGTGAGGTTCTACATTGACCTATTCCAATTTTTTCTTGGTTTTGTGATATGGGTTCTGGAGAAACCCTAACGCTTCCAACGATTCTGGGTTGGAAAGCTTTCAGTTTATGAGACTGTAGTTAAATCTTTGATTTATTGTAGTTTAAGACTGTGTATTGTATATAATTCTTGAGTTAAATTTCACACGCAACTCTTCTTGTTACATATGTTGGGATTCTAGACCCATTTGTTTCTGGAACTGGACTGTTACAGCCTTGCGGCCATATCTATTTGACTTAAACTCTGTGTTTATATTTTCATATTAGTTGCGAGTATCTTACTTTGTTTTAAAAGGGTTTGTATGGATGTTGTCGCTCGAACACCGCCCAGATTCGCAATATAGATCTCCGTTCTGGAAATGCATTAATTGTTCTTCTGGTGTTTCGGTAGGGGTTTACCTATGTTCTGTATCGCTTGTTCAGTAGGTCTTTTATTACATGTTTATAAGTATTTACGCATGCATCTCGGTATAATAGTTGTTTCGGTCGTTTCGACCCTATGCCTTCTGTATGCAAGTGAATGATTGGTCATATATGTTTATACCAGCGAGTCTGGGTGTTTAAATCGGTTTCCTATCTCGGTATATATGTATCACTGCAACTCGTATATATATATATATATATATATATATATATAGTATATATATATATATATATATATATTTCACTGTAACTCGTTTTATATATATCACTGAACTCGTTAATTTATATCACTGTTTCTTTAAAAGAGATAGCTCTTGTGTATCAGTTTCGCTTTAAAAAGAGTTAGTTCTTTGTGTAACAGTTTAGCTGCTGCTAGGTCTTCTTTTAAATTGCTTAAAGGATAAATCAATAAGCTTCGATTCCTGCTCTTTGAGTTTTTCGGTTTTCCGGGTGTGCGGTCCTATTTCAGGTATACACCACCCATTCGGGTACTCACCATGCACAAAATGATTTCGGAGCTCATTCCATACCGCAGGAGCTTACCCGGCTCTGAGGCTTATGTTTTATTCTTCTTTCTTGACCTCTCTTATTTCCTGAGTTCGGTACAAATCTCGGGAAGATACTATTTTCGTATAATAAGTTTGGGTCATTGTTATTGTCATTCCACACCGCTATTCTAATATTGATAGCTTCTCTTAATATTGACAAAACCCTTTTTTTTTTTTAAAACTACCCATGAAAAACGGTTTTCTACCATCCTGTTCAGAGTCGGGGTTTTAATCTTATCTCTGTTTTCTGAATGCGTTAAAAATCGAGGCAGTAACCCCTACAGCCAGGTTTCTGTTCCGCACTGTTCTTATTTTTTTCCTGTTCCGGGTACAAGTACTACAGTTTATCATACCCAAGTCACAATCGTTGCAGACCTCTTAGTGCAGCAATAATAACATTTTTATTTTCAAAGAAACAATGTCTTATATAACACACAGATAACTTCAGATGCTTTAAGGTTTAGTTTACTTACCTGGTCACCGCCAGTACTTTAATCCCTCAGTAAATCACCTGCAAATTCTATGCATAGCTTGTTTAACCGCCCATCCATGAGACTTGTCCTCCAGGACCAGAGTCTCCCCCCAAGCTGCCTCTTGCCGGATCACTATCCTCAGCAAGGTTGCACCTCGTGCTCGACTATCTGATCCTTAATAGACTTAGTCTTTTCGTGTTTTGTTTTTCCTCTTTTTCTCTCTCTGCCTGTCTCTACAGCCCAGAGTTTTGCCAACCCCCTTCTCTTTTCCCTGGAGACCCTTCCAGTTAGGGAAGGTGGTTATTTGCAGTTTTGATAACTGACTTTCTTTTCCAATTCCCTCCCGGGAGTTGCCAATACTACCATAAGTATTTCTTTATTGGAATAATTATTCTTTTAGTGCACATATAAAATAGCAAGAAATACTACTAAGGTTTAAAAAAAAAAAAACAAACAATCTTCCATTGTTAACTTAATTCTGTCTTTTACCACAGTAAGATTTAAATATTTACACTTTTCTCGGGGTCATCACATCTAGATCAAATTATATAAAAATAAAATAAAATAAATATTCATAATTATAAATTATTAATAATTAAACCAGCCTAGATCTATCTTAACTTTGGACCTACCAAGTGTCGAGAGGGATCAAATTTCTTAAGATGCAAACCTCTTTTAAAGTGAAAATAGATTTTATCCCTCTCCATGTGTGAGAGATCTACAACTAAGATGGATGACCTAATTTGGTTTTTCAATACATCTCACACTGTCAACAATTAAAAAAAAAATTAATTAAGTTATAATATTATTTTAAATTATTATTCATTATAAAATAAATTATATAAGTTAAATATATATACGCTTATGTAACAAGATTCTTAATCATGGAATTTCACTTATATTTTATCATGGAGATTCGTACTTTTTAAATAAGATTTGTTACCATACCATGGACCAATACCATGGATTCTTAATACCACATGCCCAAAAAATGAACACTCATCTTTATATACTTTTTTTTATTAATAAATTTATTTTAAAGGGAAAAATGGGCATTACTACCTTTGAGATATGTCTCAACCTATCTATGATTACTACTAAAAATATTAGGTGCACATTAAATCCATGACATCCATATAATAATTATTGATAATTAAATTAAAATTATAAAAGTGTTATTTCAAAAGAGAAAATGTATTCACATAATTATTAAATAAACTAGCACTTCTATATAAATTAAATGGTTGGTAAATATCATTAGGAATCAATTCATAATAAATATTAAAACACTTACTTCACAATACATCTCACATTGCTAAAACTAGCCCCAACCACATAAATTAAATGGTTGGTAAATGTTGATAGCATCACAATTACCCCATAAGACACCTCACATTGCCTAGATTTTAAAAAATCATAAAAATGAACTAAATTATAATTTTATTTTAAATTTATTAATATTAATTATAAAAATAATTAATGTATGAGTTAAACATATATAAAACTTTAAAATATGTAATTATATTTTTAATCATGGAAATTCACCCTCACTTTACCATGGAAATTCTTAATCTGTAAATAGTTTTTGTTGTAATACCATCAATATAACGGCTTATTGTGCCTAAAAGAACTTTCTAACCCATTATGGAAGAAATGTTGTAATGTCCTATATATATATATATATATATATATATATATATAAACATTTTGACTTAGTGAAATTAAATAAAAATAAAAATTATAATAATAATTAAATCAATCTAGACCCATTTTAACTCCATATTTACCAACACCCAAAGGATCAAATCTCTAGAGGTGTAAACATTTCCTCAAATGTTGCACTCAAAAAAGGAGGTGTGCAACTTGAAAGATTTGATCCCTCACTTGATCTTTGAATATTAATATGAATATTCCATAGAGGTTAAATTTCTACCATCCACCTAACAATATTTGATAATCAAATAAAAATTGTAAAAAACTTATTTTGAAATAACATACCTATCCAAATAATTAAAAAAACATAAAAAATAACAACTAAATGACAATTTTATTTTAAAATATTATTATAATTATTAATTATAAATATATAATAATATATAAATAATTCATCCCATAATACATTTCAAATTTCATAATTCTAATCCTAACCTGTAATAATACATTTCAAATCATAAATAATATACATAATCAATAATTTATATTAATATTTGCACCTTTGGAGTCACATATAATGGTGTATCACAAAATTTCAATAAGAAAAACTTCCATGTTATTACATAAAGTTGTAGTCTATTTCTTCAACATTTTGAAGGGTTTTCAATCATGTGTTTTTCAATCTAGTTTCCTCAAAATTCAATACAAATTTCTTGGAATCACAAATTTTAGTTGTAAACTCTAATCCAAATGTCCTATGAATTTTTCATAGTGTTGAATTCATAGATATATTAGAGCATGTATATTTCCACAATCAATAACATAATGTTGTTGAGGATTTATGAAAACATGTATATTTTGTTCGAAAAATAAAATATTTATAATCAAAAACTCATTTTAAATAACAAAATTTAAAATTTAACCCAAAAAAACATCAAATTCTCATAAAAACTAAAAAATTTAGAAATCCCACAAACATCATCTCGAAACATCTATAATAATGAAGTGTGTGGTGACATTCTCGTGGGTCTAAACAAGATGGCCTATTAAAAATATGTGCTGTCAAAAATATGATGTACTTGACATTTATAAAATAGAACAGATTTATATATGAATAATATAACAAACAAACATATTGCGGAAACATCGTGAAGTAAGGTGAGAGTTTATTAATTAACATCAATAATAACATATTGATATTAAATAATTTTAAAATAAGGTGTCATAAAATTTGGATAGAGGGAAAATAAATTCCATGAAACAATGGATAATCCAATATTAAATACGTAATAATATTGCAATTAGTAATAAGTTTGTTAAGGTGAACCTACACATTCAAGCAACAATGTAAACTTTGAAACTGGGAACTATAAACTCAAAAAGAGAACTCTGGCCAAAACACCCCAAAAAAACATCAAAAACAGTGATAAAAATGAAAAGTGTGTATATTGGAACGATGATTTTATTTTTTAGGGGTCAATTTTGAACATGTTTTAAAAATGGCAGTGACTACGAAATTTACTACGAAATTTTCATGCAAAATATAGATTCAAAACGAAAGTGATGATACTGGAACAATGATTTTTTTTTAGGGTCAATTATCAAACATTTTAAAAAATGCTACTAAAACCAAATTTTTATGTGCCAAACAAAGTTGTTTATGAGAAAAAAACACATTAATGTTTTTGGAAGGATATCATTTTTCTTTCCAAAGTATAAATTCAACATGTTTTCAACCATAACATGCTAGATACAAAAGAAAAAAGATTCCAGGAATTGTCCACCCGGCTAGTGGTTGGGCAATTCCGGGAATCGACCAGCCACTAGCTTGGTGGGCGGGCAGATCACCGAGGTGGCACGGCTCGTGACTGGGTGATTCCCGAAATCGCCCAGCCACCAGTCGAGCAGGTGGGCAAGCAGCCGGTGTGGCGCCAGCCCAGGCCGCGCCACCCCGACGATCCGCTCACCCGATGGATGGGTGATTCCCGGAAGCACCCATCCACCAGCCAGGTGGGCGGCTGGTGGTTGGGCAATTCCTAGAATCGCCCAGCCACCAGCCGGGTGGGCAAGAGGGTCGTCGAGATGGCGCCAACCGAAGTTGTGCCACCCCGGCGGCCTGCCCACTCGCTCAGCTGGTGGTTGGGTGATTCCTGGAATCGCCCAGCCACTAGCCGAGCAGGCGGGTGGGCCACAAGGGTGGCGCCAGCCTAGGCTGGGCCACCCCGGCGGCCCGCCCGGCTGGTGGCTAAGTGATTCACGCCACCCTGCTTGCCCCCTGGTTGGTGGCTGGGTGATTTAGGGAATCGCCCAGGCACCAGCCGCTGGCGCCCGCCTGGGTGCGGGAATCACCCAGGCGCCTGGAATCACCCAGCCACCAGCAGCCCACCTGGCTGGTGGCTGGTCGATTCTCAGAATCCCACAGCTACCAGCCGAGCAGGTGGGCAGGCCACCAGGGTGGTGCGGCCTTGGCTGGTGGCTCGGCGATTCCCGGAATCACCTAGCTACCAGCCGAGCGGGTAAGCAGGCCACCAGGGTGGCGCTAGCCAAGGCTACGCCACCACAGCAGCCCGTCCGCCCGCCTCGCTTGTGGCTGGGTGATTCCCTTCGCGTCGACTGGTGGCTAGGTGATTCCCAGAATCACCCAACCACCAGCCGGGTAGGCAACTAGTGGTTGGGTGATTTTCGGAATCACCGAGCCACCAGCCAGGCAGGCCGCCGGTGTGGTGCAGCCTAGGGTGGCACCACCTCGGTGGCCCGCCCGCCCACTTGGATGGTGGCTGGGAGATTCCTGGCCGCCCCACCCTGGCGGCCCACCTGCCTGCCTGGCTAGTGGTTGGGTGATTCCGGTAGGTCTAGCTGGTGGCTGGGTGATTCCCAGAATCACCGAGCCACCAGCCAGGCGGACGGCTAGTGGCTGGTTGATTCCCGGAATCACCCAGCCACCAGCCGGGAGGGCGGCTAGTGGTTGGTTGATTCTGGGAATCACCCAGCCTCCGGAAATCACCCAGCCACCAGCCACCTGCCCGCCTAGTGGCTGGTTGATTCTCGGCTGGCTGGTGGCTGGGTGATTCCAGGAATCAACCAGCCGGGCAACCAACTGGTGGATGGTTGATTCCCAGAATCAACTAGCCACCAGCCGGCCGAGAATCAACCAGCCACCAGTCGGGCGGCCAGATGGTGGCTGGTTGATTCTAAGAATCAATCAGCCACCAGCCGCCCGCCTGGTGTCTAGTCAATATAATGTCTTAAATTGCTCTACATAAATTATCAATCCGGGTATTGTAAATTGATGAAGTGTGGTGCACCATATGTGCTTAGTTAACCTTTTTCTTACTTCGTTGTTTTATAGATTTTATTTTGTTTTGGGGTTTTGTTTTTGTTGGTTTCCTAAAGTGTCTAATGAAAATGGAAATCCTATTCTAAGGTCATAAGAATACCTTTAAAGGACAAGTATGGATAGAGATTTCAAGATAAGGCCTAAGGCCTATGTCCCTAATGGTAACTTCCGAAACTTAGCACTTCAAATGTTCTCAAAACATGTTATTGATGGAATTAGTACTTGAACAAAAGTGTAAATATGCAGCTACTTCAATCAAAATAGAATGCAATAACCAATCAATGAGCTAGTGACTATGAAACCCACTATCCTTGCTGCTGTATAAAAAGAAAACTGAAGAAAGTAAAAACTGAACTTAAAGCAACTTAAAGACTGAAAGCAAAGCAACTAAATCACACTACTTAAACCCCCGTTCTGATCCTTCTCCTTTCAACTCAATCTGTCTATAGAGAGTAATCATAAACAAGTTGAGTAATATGATATCTAAATTACAGGAAATTAAATTGCATAAAAGGAAACTAAGATCAAATCACACTACTTCAACCCCCATTCTGATCCTTCTCCTTTCAACTCAATCTATCTATAGAAAGTAATCATAAACAAGCTGAGTAATATGATATCTAAATTGCATGAAAGCAAATGAGAAAAACAAAACTGAAAGAAATAACAATGCTGGAATTAGAACTCAAAAAAAAAAATCAACAGAAGGACAAGATTATTCCGTCATGTCATTAGTCATTAGAAAGCTATGTGCATTACTAACCTACAATCAACCGGTTAAACATACTTGCATGAATTAAAATTGCATGAATGAAAAATCTAATCTATCAAACTTGAAAGCAATCAAATGACATAATGAAATCAAAGCAAAATTTACAAGATGAAATCTACTCTACCTTACATTCTAATATGCTCCATGACATCTACTTCACATCTCCTTCCATGTTGAGAACATCAAAGCTTTATTCAAATTCTTCAAAATTACAAAGTACAACAAAGCTCTCCAAATCATTCAAAAGCCATCAAGGAAGAACTACAAACTAAAAAGACTTAAGAACTCCAAACTCTAAGCTCTAAGCTCTAACAAATGAAGGAGAGATATCTCCTATTTATACAAAAAAATGAGAAGCCATCTCATTAATGAGAGTCCATGAATCTCTACCTCTACCTCTACAGTCCTAATCAAAATAGGAACTGATAAGACACATGTCTTCTTAGAGTTACAATACAATTAGGAGATGTGACACATATCCTCATGATCCCATGATCTCCACTCAAATTCGAATTTGGCCTTAGAGTGCCACATAAGGGTCTTCTAGAAGTCTCCTTTCAACCTACACATGTCAACAATCTCAACCCATTTGTTAGGTATAAGTATATGCACATTATTTTCTAATTTTTAACCACAAATTCACTTAAAAGGCTTAGAATTAATAAAGATTGGAAAAACATAAATGTGGCCCAATGATAATGAAAGTGGGATGAATGCGGTGACATAGTAGTGAAATGGAGGTGAAATAGAGGTGATACAATGGACATAATAGTGAAAGTGTAATGGAAATGAATGACATTTTCAAGACTCAACACCCGGCCTGGCTGGTGGTTGGTTAACTCCCGTAATCACCCAGCTGATTCCCGGAATCAACCAGCCACTAGCCGCTAGCCGCTCTCCCGGCAGGTGGCTGGTTGATTCCGTCCGCCTAGCGGCTAGTTGATTCTCGGAATCAACCAGCCACTAGCCACCTGCCCGGCTGGTGGCTGACTGATTTCGGGAATCATCCAGCCAGGAATCAACCAACCACCAGCCGGGGGTGATTTCGGGAATCAACCAGCCACCAGTGGGCCACCTGGCTGGTGGCTGGTTGATTGTCGGAATCACCTAGCCACCAGCTAGCCGACCGGCTAGTGGCTGGTTGATTTTGGGAATCAATCATCCACCAGCTAGCCGCCCGACTGGTGGCTAGTTGATTCTGGGAATCAACCAACCACCAGCTAGCCGCTCGGCTGGTGACTGGTTGATTCCCGAATAAAGGAGCCACCAGCTGGCCGCCCGGCTAGTGGCTGGTTGATTCTGGGAGTCAACCAGCCACCAGCTAGGCGGCTGGCTGGTGGTTGGTTGATTCCCAGAATCACCCAGCCACTAGTCAAGCGGGCAGTTGGCAGTTGAGGAATCAACCAGCCACCAGCTGGCCGCCCGGCTGGTGGCTGGTTGATTCCCCGGTTGGTGGCTGGTTGATTCCCAGAATCACCCAGCCACCAGCCGGGCGGGCGGTTGGTGGATGGTTGATTCCCAGAATCAACCAGCCGCCCCCCCGGCTGGTGGCTGGGTGATTCCCGGAATCAACCAGCCACCAACCGCCCGCCTGGCTGGTGGCTGGGTGATTCTGGGAATCAACCAGCCACCAACGGGGAATCAACCAGCCACCAGCCAGGCGGCCAGCTGGTGGCTGGTTGATTCCCAGAATCAAACAACCACCAGCCAGGGGCCCGGTTGGTGGCTGTTTGATTCCCGGAATCACCTAGCCACCCACCCGGGAATCACCCAGCCAACCACTAGCCGGGTGGGAATCAACCAGCCACCAGCCGCCGGCTTGGCGCAGCTGGTGGACGGGTGATTCCGGGAATCACCCAGCCACCAGCTGCGCCGGGCAGGCGGCTGGTGGCTGGTTGATTCCCGGAATCAACCAGCCACTAGCCGCTCGCCCGGCTGGTAGCTGGTTGATTCCCAGAATCAACCAGCCGAGCCGCCCGCCTTGCTGGTGGCTGGTTGATTCCCAGAATCACCCGGTCACCAACCGCCCGGGCATCTGGTTGATTCCGCCCGACTGGTGGCTGGTTGATTTCCGGAATCACCCAGCCACCAGCCGCCCCCCCGGCTTGTGGCTGGTTGATTCTCGGAATCACCCAGCCACCAGCGTCCCGCCCTGCTGGTGGCTGGGTGATTCCGGGAATGAACCAGCCACCAGGCAGTCGCCCGACTGGTGGGAATCACACAGCCACCAACCGCCTGCCCGGCTGGTGGCTGGTTGATTCCCGGAATCAAAAGTAAAATGAGAGATAGTTAACATTTATCAAAAACCACAATTATTGGTTAACTATCTTATAGACATCTGTTTAGATGAAGGAGATTGGGTTCTGGATTTATTTTCTGGCTCATGTAAGTTTTATTATATGGAATTGAATTTCAATATGTTATTTTTTAATTAATATGTCATTTTACTAATTTAGTTGATTATTTTTTTGTGCTTGATAATTAGGTACAACGCTAGCATGTTGCCTTCAAAAAGGAAGAAATTGCATTGCAATTGAAAAAGATCCAGTACGGTGCCATTTCATTCAACAAAGAATTAATGTTCTTCAATTTCTTCCAGATGCAATGCAAGAAATTGGGTTGAATAAAGGGGACTCTAGTGAATCGCGTGTGGCAAAAAAGGCATAGGAACCCCAACCACCATTACATAAAATGTTTGGAAAGACATACATTGGGAGATTCGTAGACATCAAAGACCCATTAGAAGAGGAAAGTGAGCAAAAGGAAACAGAAAATATTGTGGAAGAAGGCAATGATGAAACTCTAGAGGACGAAGAGTTTGAATTACGTGACGTTGTTGAATAAATTTAAGTTATGCTTGTAAATCAAGCTTTGCAATGTTTTGACTTTGACATTTTATGAGAAGAATAAACACTCAATTAGGATTGTTATACGTTCAATATTTGTAATATGTGATTTTCGCATTGATTTTTAAGTTAATCATTATTTTTTGAAAAAAAAAGTGATGATTATTATTTTTTTGACATGAAATTCATAAAAAAAGCTATTATTTAACCATTTTTAGTTAAAATTAATGTATAAAAATTGTGATTTTGACATGTCAATTCTAGCAAAAAATTATCAAAATGTGTAGTTTTTTAGTTATATTTATGTTAAAAATGGTTATTTTCATGTCCATTGTTAAAAAATATTGTTTTTTAGAAACAGTTATTTCATGTGGATTGAAAAATTAATTAAGGATGTATAAATATGTAGAATATCGAAAATTCTAAATATCGACCTCATAATTTAATAATGCAAAACAATAAAAACCTCACTAAAAAAAAGTTAAAATTAAAATAAAAAACAAGAAAATGTGAAGAAAACGGCCACTTCAATAATGATCAAATTTACAAAATAATTATTTACATTTTATACATTAGAAAATTTAAAGCCAAAACACAGGTCTTTTAAAAAAAGGGGGTGATGTAAAATACTCACTTTTTTAAATCAGCATGAAAATCACTACCATTCTAAAACGATTCTAAAACGTAATGTACATAAAAAAATTAAAGTGCCAAAAACTATGCTCTAAAAAAAACATGTTCGTTCTGCATCACCCCTTTTCAAAATCAGGTCACTTTTTTTCTATCTCTACGAAACGAGTAACAATATCAGTTCCCGTTTCAAAGTTTACATTGTTAAGCCCTATTGGATAAGTGAATAGCTTGGTGGAAAATGCCCCGGGAGGCATATGTGAAAAATTCCCCTTCTGCTCTCTAAGTTTTTGGAGTTGTATGGGTTGTTGTGGTGTGGCTCCCTGGCTCGTCTTGGTCCCCTCGTGCCCCTCCAGATGATACCAGCGACATGTTTTCTTTCTGTGTGAAAGGTGGGTTGGTAATCGAGTTGTGTTTTCGGGTTTGCCTGGATGATGGCCTTGGGTCATTTGTAGGGTGGTCGATTTTCATCTTCTCTCCATCCCAACTCAGTAGCACATGAGCGGTAATGTGGGCCATGCTCGTCCTGGGAGGCATATGTGAAAATCGGGCACCCTACAAATGACCCAAGGCCATCATTCAGGCAAACCCAAAAACACAACTCAATTACCAACACCTACACATTCAAGCCCTATTGGATAAGTGAATAGCTTGGTGGAAAACGCTCATTTCGATTAGGACAAATTAGATAAACAAAAAATGAGAAAGCATGATTACTATAATTTAGCTAAACCTAAAGTGTTATTACGGAAGAATTTGATTCATGTGACAAACCATAAGTATTTGACAAGATATTTATTTTTAATGGAGTTTATGATGTTATTTTTTTCCGATGTTCTTTTTTTTCCTGTAAGGAAAATTCATAATTTCATTAAGATAAGGAAATTATATTCTATAGATTCAAAGCATATTCGGATCACAACATGATAAAAACAAAAATGTTGCCTTTATCCACATAGGGAGGCAACAAAACAAGGTTGTATGCCCAACCATATCATACTAAACTATCCAAATTGTTTAATAAAAATTGTCCATTAATATATACAAGATGTGTCTGTCCATAATATAAACAAAATATATAACAGAAGTACTATGCTGGAATATCCCTGTATGGCCGATGGAAGTATTGGTAGTATTCTCCATCATGTTGTTCTCTGATCATCCAAATGCCCGGCTCCTCGAGCGCAGCCTCTTCGGATAAGCTGTCAGCAGTGTCGTTCTATTCCTTGTATATATGTTTACAAGTAAAAGAATCAAATAATGATATTAACCTCAAATTTTCATCTAGTATGTGCTGCAATGTATAAGTAGAACATCTAGAAATCTTTTTTAGCCAATCACAAATAATTTTGTAATCCCCATATAATTGCAGATCTTTGCAGTTTTTTTCCAAAGCAAAATAGATGAGATGCTTTGCAGCAAGGAGCTCGGTGTAATTATTTGTGCCTCTGCTGAGTCTTATAAGCATCATAAAGTAATGATGATGATTCAAATGAAGAATAGCCCGCCCCCACCACAGCCTCTCTCTTGTGCCGCACCATTAAAGGATGCCCATGGTTTTTTGTGATCTATATGAATAGGAGTAAGGATGCGAGATTTCAATGGAGGGTCTTCTGGAATGAGGGAGTAGTCACCCATGACTTTGGCAGCCAAAATGGACCGGTTTGGTGCTAAATCTTGAAAAATCAATATGTTCCTGGCTATCCATATAGTCTACCAAATCAGAATGGGTAGGTTTTGGAGTTTGTGCAATGTTACTGAATTATACCAAGTTTTCTAGGCCTCCAATATAGCAATGCCATTCCAAGATGCAATTGGGGTGATGACGGGGAGTATATGTTCCTACAGCTTACAAGCTTCTGTGCAAACAAGAAATATGCGGTGTACAGATTCATTTTCACACTTGCGCAGACTGCACCAATGAGGACCGAACTGTGCTCTCTTGAGAAGATTATCGCCAGTCGGAATCTTGTTTTGGAGGATGGTCCACATTAAAAGCCTAGTTCTGGGAGGGGCTTTTAGCTTCCAAAGAGGTCTCCACTAGTCAATAGTAATCAATGATATTCTCGAAGCTGACAGGGCCAGATATCCATCTTTGGGCGTATATCGGCCACTTTTAGATAAGGCCCAAATGATCTCATCATCACCTTCAAGGATTCGAATGTGGGCTTCTGTGAGGGCCAGAGTGAAATCTTCCCAAGGCTGACTCCAAACAGGAGGGATGTTTAATTGATATGCTGACTTCCACGCCTATTGTAGGAATGTGGTGTTTTTAGAGTCAACAATTTGTGCAATGTTTGTAATGTTTTGTTGTTGAAGATGTTGAACGAGTTCCATAGGGAGTCGATGCATATTCCCACAACCCACCCATGGGTCCATTCCAATGCGAACCTTATTACCAGACCGTATTCTCCAAGTGATGCCCTCTCTGATGGGGTTCAAAGCCTTGATGATAGCCTTCCATATGATAGATATCCCCGATGTATTTAGATGTGGTCTTCTAATCTAGTCCAGAGTGTGCATTGGGGCAATGTATTTTGTAGAGGTGACCCGCGTCCAAAGGCTATCGGTCGAAACTAGGTGCCACACTAGTTTAGCAGCAAGGGCCGAGGATAAATCTTCAAGGTTTTTGAGGCCCCATCCCCCCCATTTCTTGGGTAGGTTCAGGTCATCCCATTTGACCCAGGAAAAAATCCTGCCCTGTTTGCTCCCTTGCCAAAGAAATCTTCAACAGAGGGATTGTATCCTAGAGAGGATGCCTCTAGGAATCCAAGCCAAAGACATCCAATAGACTGGAGTGGCTTCAAGGACACTTTTGATGAGAGTGAGGTGACCCTCCCTTGAAAGATCTTTGAGGTACCAGATATTAAGTCTTTTTTCCATTTTCGTAATAAGCCATGTCTAGTCAGCAATCTTGTAGCCTAAGGGCTTTAACTTATATCCCTGGTATTTTAGGCCTTCAGGCAGTTGTAGTTGTGTAAAATGAAACCTTTGTAGAGCATAATGGATCTCATGCAATGTGCATTCAACTGTAGTTAACGTGGATTTCCTGTCATTAATGAGCATTCTTGTAGCAACTTGAAAGAGTGAGAAAGTGGCCTTTATATTACTAAGATCTCCAATACCGCCATTGAGAAATATTAGTATATCATCTACAAAGTGTAAATGAGTCAGGATGCATCCCTCTGTTATCTTTATGCCTTTTAATCTACCTCTTTTATTCTCTTCAATAATGAGGTTACTAAGACCTTCCATAACAAGGAGAAAAAGCAAAGGTGACAGGGGGCAGCCTTGTCTTAGACCCCTTTCAGATGTAAAGAAGGGGGAAGCACTTATGTTCACTAGAACACTAAAAGGTATGTTAGTTATATAACTCATAATCCATTTGATGAATAAGAATGGAAATCCTAAATGAGTTTGAAGCATTTTAATATATAACCAGTTTACTCTATCGAAAGCGTTTAATAAATCAACCTTCAAAATCATACCTTTGCTTCATATGGTGTGTAAAGTATGGAGCATCTCCTGAGTTGTACCCACAAATTCATGAATTTTCCTATCCTATAGGAAGGTATATTGTTCTGGTGAGATGTGTTTGGACAGGATAGGTCTCAACCTACTTGCAATGATCTTGGCAATGATCTTGTATATACAGTTGCACAGAGATATGGGGAGAAAATCCTCAAAGGAGGTCGAGTTGTCCATCTTCGGGATGAGAGCTATGAAAGTAGAAGTGATAGCGGACTCTATATACCCCCTGGTTATAGTGTATTCAATAATTTTAAGTAGGTCTCCACCCATAATGTTGAAAAAAGACAAATAAAATTCAATCGTCCATCCATCAGGACCAAGGCTTTTACCTTTTTTGAACCACTTGATGGTGGCCTCCAATTCTTCCAGAGTAACTTCCTTTATTAATTCATCCCCCTCCTCTTGTTCCATGTATCTAGGAAAGAGTTGTGCAACCTTGATTATATCAGCCATATTAATGTCCCTCGAGGCACTGTAAGTGCACTTGAAGTGTGATTTTGCCAGCTCAGCCAAATGTGGGAAAGTATTGACCAACTGTCCCTGGTCATTCTGAAGCTGCCATATGGTGTTGATCGCCTTTCTTCCATTAGCAAATTTATGATAGAACTTAGTATTTTCATCCCCTTCAAGTAACCAAATGGCCCTACTTCTCAGTCTCCATGTTTCTTCCCTGTCTTTTAGAATTTTTGTCCTGGCCGAGTATTGCTTTGCCATATTTTCCTTATGTTCCTCAGATATGAATATTCCACCTTGTTCATTTTCAAAAGCAGCTAAATCAGCTTCAATATTTCTAAGGGAGTGTTTCTCCTGGATTCTTTTATTGTGAGCCCATTGTTTAGACATTTTCTTCAGAATAGTGAGGTTGTGTATAAATCCTTTGGTATAGTCATCCCACTCCCTAGGAGGATTTTCTTTCTAGTAATCAGTAACCATACTGATGTATGAATCTTCCTTTCGTCAAGAGGAGCATAATTTGTAAGTTCCTTTAGGTTTTATTCTCCCTCCATCAATCTCCATAAATATTGGGAGGTGATTAGAAACCCCTCCTTTTCTGACCCATTGCTGGGTATTAAAACCCAGATCAAGGACCTTTTCCTTTACTAGAAAGCGATCAAGCCTACGAGCCAAACTATCATCCCCAGCCTTGTTGTTCCTCAATGTTGCTTGTATTTTGGCAGAGGGGATGTCAATCAAGTTGTGTGAGTCCAAAAAGTTTAGGACGTAGTCCGATAGAGCGTATCTTTGAGCTCTGTGTCCCTAGGACTCAGCATGTCCTATGGAAAAATTGAGGTCCCCGCCAATGATAAGGTGTTCTTCCATGAATGTATTCGAGTCTAGAAGATTTTTCCAGAAAGCGGGTCTATTTTGACAAGGCCCATAGACATTAAAAATTTTCAAATTCATGTCAAGATCCGAAGATCTAATGTCTGCACCAATGTGGCCAGCACCTCCCTGGTAGTTGAGAAACTTAATAGATCAAGTGTTGATGCCCAAGGCCAAACCCCTTGATCTCCCATGAGCATCAAGCCCATAAAACTTCCACCCAGGGAGCATAAGTTGAAGAGATAGAGTAATGTCAGATTCAGATCCCAGAGTTTCTTGAAGGAAGATTATATCTAGCGATGCACAAGTAAGTAAATGATGGAGTGCTAGTATTTTATCAGGCCTAGCCAACCCTCTGCAATTATATGAGAAGATCTTCATGGAGGGGATTCAGAGGGGGATTCTCTGGCTCTAAGGGTCCTAGGAATAGTGGATTGTATGCCCAAAGCTATCTAATCTCCTTCCTTACCTTGGGCAATAGAAAGGTAGGAGGGTCTACCCCTTTGTTGTTTTGAGCAGGGGGGGAGAGGATAATATCAAGCCCGACATGGTCCTGAGCTTGTCTCTTAGATTTTGATCTTGTCATGTATCCAACAGTAGGGTGGGCTAGAGGAAGGGATGTATATGGAGGAAGGGGGGTGGATAAAGGTGAGGGTGGAGCAAGAGAGTAGATGGGTGGTCCACAACCTAGCAAGAGAGCGGAATGGAAGCCGAAGGTTCAAGGGTCGAAACCATGCCCGAGGGATCACAATTTGGGATCAAAGAATGAAGACCAATAGTTGATCCAGTTATAATGTAGTCAATAAAAGATGTGCAGCAAGAGGAAGTAGAGTAAAAGAGAGGATTCATACCCGGCGAGGGGGAACACTCGGATGGCACCGAAGGATGAACTAGTGGACGCGGCTGAGGATGAAGGGGCGGCTGACCTCTCTTCTTCAGTTGCGGGGGAACGGAGGCTTTATCTATTGGATTATTTTTTTTATCCGCAAAGTCTGCATGTGCTGCCATGATATGAGGATCAATGGAAACCTGATTCGGAGATACGCTGTCTTGGGAAATGGGCAGTTGAACCACCTATTCCTGAACCGGGGTCCGTTTTTGTGAATTTCTCAATAAGGGGTAGTATTTGTAGAGGTGCCAAACCTTGTGACATCTCCGACAGCAGAATGGCACACCCTCATAATCCAGCAGCTGCCTCCTGGTGTTGTTCTGCCATTGAATATCAATGTGTTCCAGTAATCCTTTCGAGAGGTCCAACTTTACCAAGATCCTAGCGAAAGCCATCCATCCCACGGACTGATAAGAGCCTTCATATGTAAGATAAGTGCCAGGGGCATTACCGATCCTCCTGAAAACATCCTTCATCCAGAAATGTAGTGGCAGTCCCAGGAGACGAACCCATATTGGCCCAGCATCAACTCACTCCCGTTCTGGGTCGAAAAGTGGTGTCCATCTGCGAAGTAAGACTGGGGCCTGGTCGATGTGCCATACCGTGGACAATACCCAATTGGTGTGTGCAAGACAACTAAAATTAAATGAAAACCACCCTCTAACAAATGTCTGTACCTTCGAGATGTCCTTCAGATGTTCCCCCCAGACTTCCAAGGCCCATTGTTGTAGCTTCTCCACATTGAAATGGCGGCCATGAAATCGCCCCACTAGTACCTTCTCTGCTGTGTCCATAGCGTCCAGGATCTATGTGTCCTCTGTGAGATCAAGGAGCATCTCACTGGTTTGAAGTTTCAGATACCTTTTCTCCTTGAGCACCCAAATTTTCGTGCAGCCAATGGTCCCAGGTTCGAGGTATGGTGAGTTGCTTCCAAGAAAGGTATAGAACAGGTATGCTCAGCCGCTGACAATTGGATGGATATAAAAATACCTGATATAGGGCTAATACTCGTAAAATTCCCCAGAGGCAGAGTTGAGGGGTTCTGAGGAGCCGAGTGGGCTGGGCCGTGTACAGCAAAGCCTAGGAGCTGATCGGGTGAGGGGAAACTGGCCACCGACGAGGGAGGGTTTAGGGTTTGATCAGATTCGAGTAGAAGACTAGTAGGGTTAGCAGGAAGGTTGATGAACGATAGAGATCGTGGCAAGAGAGGCTGAGAGATAAAATCGAGAGGAGAAGGGGCATCCTCCAGCAATGAAACAGGCAGAATGCAGGAGCGAGAAAAGGGAGGGAGAGTTTCAACTTTGTCGGTCAGTTCAGACATGAACAGAAAAAGGCTCGTAGCAGTGGTCCTATGGTGTCCATAATGGCACATCCTCCGAAGGATCCTCGAAGTCACCTAGCTCATCAATAACTGTCAAGATAACCCAGTGACAACTGCTAGAAAGGGATTAACTACTGCAAATGGCGAAGGTTAGAGGTACAACTGAAGAGGGAAAACAATGAGGGTAAGGAGAAAACTATGGCAGGAAGGGATAAACAATGGTGGAAACTAGGCCCGAGCAGGGACCACCTTCAGACGGGTAAATCAGAAGGGTTATGGTGGCAGGTGCAGGTGAGCAGCAGGGGTTGTAAGGTGCAGGTTTGCACAACATTGGTGTCTGGAAGCGGTCGCCATTTTTTTTTCCAGGAAACGCCCTCTCAGACCAAGTTGATCCCTCAGAGTTTATGATGTTCTATATGCAAAACACTTATAATTTATTTTTTGTTGGAAGAAATTCAAAATTAGATATTGCAATATGCTTATAATGCTAATAAATAGAAGCGGATGATTAGTTTCTAGACATTGAATCCCTTAATTGTATGACTTTTAAATTGGGAAGAAATTTCAAGGACATTGAATCCCATAAGTGTGTGATTTTTAAATTTGGAAGATATTTCCATTGATGTATTGCTAAGCACATTTAAGAATAATAACGCAGTATCGTTGTATTGCTAACTACATCTAGAAATAATAACTCAATATCATTAGTTTTGGATCATTTGATGAAAATAAACTATTTCATTCTAGTTGAAATTACATACTATGCATGTTATCTTGCATGAATTTCATTGAAAAGGTTGTATTGCATGTGGTATACTGAAGGTAATTATGATAATCATGATCCAAAATTTATCAAGAAGTTTTGGGAGGGTTTGTTTTATGAACTAGGCATATATTTTTTTTAGTGTAATTTATCATTTAAATATTTAGATATTAATGTTAAATATATATGGTTAATAGAAGTTTAAAAATAAGAACACCAAATTTTCAAATTTTATTAATAAATATTATTTGGGAAATAGTAGTATATTACTGATATTACACTCATGTTTGTTTCTTATTCAAAAGTGTGTAATAAAAATCTTATTAGGTATGGTCTTTTTAGAACTTTACTTATGTATGTCATTTTTGATAGAACATATTTAATGATTTGCAATGTAAAAGAGTTTATTGGAACTTTTAATTAGTTGAAAATATATTAGAGGATTTGTAAGTTACTCGATTACATATTAGTGATTCATTAACATCAATCAGGGATAATTACATTCAACTATAGTTTACCATGTTTGACTATATTTATTATTCTTAGTAGTTAGGGATTTAATGGATTCATTATTATGATACCTAAGTTGGTTGGTTTATTAATGGTTAGGGGATGCGACTAATGGTTAAAGATTTTTTTTGTTAGTGGTTGGGTGTAAGTAAATTAGTCATTGGAGTTGTTTTAATTATTGATTCAAGGGGCAACGGATTAGGTACTAGCCAATCCATATCAATTAAATTATTAGTAAACGTGGATAGGAATCAATTCATGATAAATATCAAAACACTTAACTTATGATACATCTAACATTTCTCAAATAAATAAAAAAAAGGAGAAAAAAGAAAAAGAAAGAAAAAAATCATAAAAATTAACTACATTATAAATATATTTTAAATTATTATTATTACTAATTATAAAAAGAATTAATATATCAGTTAAATATATATACATTATAAAAGGCATGAAAAAATATTCTTAACTATGGATATTCACCCCAACTTTACCATGCAAATCATTAACTTGTAAATAGCTTTTGCTACAATATCATAGCTTATCAATACCACATACCCAATATGACATGCGTTGATATGACAATTTTTTTAATTAATTAATATAAGACAAATTAATTAGAAGAGAATAATTAACTTGGAGATAAATCTTAATGCTAATATGTTCATGAATATTCTCACATATTCCATAGAGGTTAAATCTCTACCATCAACCTAATAACTATTGATCATATTCTAAAATAGACACACCCATAAGGTTATTAATAAGTTCATGATAGTATTGTGGTGCTAATGAGTTAGTGCATCATATTTAACTTGGATTTATGGAATTAGTGTAATAAAAAACAATATTAAGTTTACCATGTTTAGCTTAGATTTATGAAATTAATGTAATAGAAAACTACATTCAATAAAGCAAGTATTTAACCTATTTTATATTTCATAAAAAATTTGAATCATAACCAATTTTGTTCCATAATAAGTACAGATATTGTTTAGATATGAGTATGCAATTTTAGCAATAAAAATTTGCAATTTGACCAAAAATTGTAATCTTGGATTACTAGAAAACTTCCAACTCATGAAATATTCATACTTTTTATTTTATTAGCCTCACAAACTTGCAAATTATTCTATCCAAAAAGTTTTACGTCCAATGCTCTATTTCTTTATATAATTCATAGATTTTTTTTATATTAACAATATATTTTTTGTGCAATTTCACCAAAAATTATAATCTTGGATTATGTTATGAAACCAAATCACAATAAGATAGAAAAGAGAGATGAACGCCTTAGAATTTAGCCTCTTCGAGGGGGCAACCTCCTTTACATTACACAAATGAATAATTCTTGGATGATACAAATGTCAAAACCTCCTTTCTATATATATGAGTCTAAGGGTTACAATATAACCAAAGCCGACATAACAATAATAATATAAGGGCACAAAAATAACAATAGTGGGCTTCTATAGGGCACAATAATAACAATATGGGGACAATAGGGGCACAACAATAACAATAAGGGATACAATGACAATAGTAATGGGGGAATCACTAGTATTATAGGGACCTAACATGCCCCTCTCCTTCAAAAAAGTGTTGTCCTCAATGCTTGAGTAGTTTTGGATGCCTCTACATAAAATTATCATCGTCCCATATGGAATCTTCAACAGGTAAGTTCTTCCACTTGATGAGATACTCTAAAATTGATTGATTTCATAGTTGTCAAGTTCTTGTTTCTTTAACTGTTTTAGGTTCCAATATGATTTTTCCTTCCTCTTCAAGTTCTGGCAATATTGTTTGAACTCGGAGCTTGTAACCTATAACCTTCTTTAAGCATGAAACATGGAAAATTGGGTGCACTCGGGAAGTTGCAGGAACCTCCAATTTGTATGCCATAGTACCTATCTTTTGCAACACCTTGTAGGACCATAATACTTTGGTGATCGTGTATTGTCCTTCTTAGCTTGCTTAAGGGACATTTATTTACATGGTTGTAGCTATAGGAATACCCAATCACCTACATCAAAACTTCTTTCATTATGATGTTGATTTTCTTGTTGTTTCATTCTATTTCGTGCCAAGGTGAGGTTATCCTTTAAGAGTTGGAGAACTTGTTGTTGATGTTAGATGTGATATTCCACTGCTTGAACCTTAGAATTTTCTCTTAAATATGATGTGATGGATGGTGGATGATATCCATAAAGTGCCATAAATGGGGTAATTTTTATTGTAGTATGGAAGGAAGTGTTATAACACCATTCAGCTAGAGGCAACCATTTGATCCATTGTGTCTGTTTATCAGATACAAAGCAATGAATATATCCTTCCAAACATATGTTTACTATCTCAGTTTTCCCATCAGATTGAGGATGATAAGATGAGCAATGAGCTAACTGAGTACCTGTAGAGTCCCTACTTTACACTTGGTTATCCATCATTTCCTACAGTTTTCCCTCACTCATCTCTCCCTTTTGCTCTATTTTGCTGCATAAACTCACCCAGATCATTACATATGATGGCATTAAGCATGATTTAGGGATTTTGCTAATGTGTGACTGTTTTGTTTAGATTTTGACATATTTACAGGCATTCCGCAGCCATCTGCTGATTTCGCAGCCATCTGCTGATTCCGCAGCCATCTGATGATCCCACAACCTTTTTGTTAATCTCAAGGTTCCACGTGTCATTTTGCCAAATGAGCCACATGGGCACTTAGGAATCAAGGTGCTCGAGGTTCCTGTGCTATCTGTTCAGCCATCCACGTCATCTGTACCTCCGGTCAACGAGGGTCAAGTTACGGTCAATAAAGGCAGCTTAACGGTGATACGTAAGCTGTTGGGCCACGTCAGTTTAAAAGGTGACTTGTCCGTCTTATGCAGGCCGTGGGGGACATAATCCAACTCTGGATTCAATGCCCATAACGACTAGAACCTCCAGCTCATCCACGCAGACTTATGACGTGTTTTGATCCTTAATTACGCATGACAGTTAGTTAGTTTTCCAGTTTTAGCTGTACGCATTAGGCCGTCTTTCAGATGCCTATAAAAACTAGCGTTTGCATACGCTGAAGGTTACTTTTTAGTTGCTGCACTTTATGAACTTGTTGTTATTTTAGAGCATTCGAAGACTTTGTTTTTATAGTGCTGTTCTAGCACTCTGAGCTGTATTTTTCTGCACATGGAGTAATAGAAACAGTGTTGTTTTGAAGTTTACAATTCCTTGAGTCTCTTTTGGATGATACGAATGGAGGGCCCCTGTTCATGTTAGCCTTGTAAAGTATTTTATGTATTTTATGTGCAACATTTCCTTATTTCTATTCAACATTTCTTTTAGTTGAAACATGTACACCTTGCTTTACATTCTTGATTTCCAGCCTTTATTTTACGCTGATCAGCATTGTTCTTTTGCAGGTTTTTAAGCCCGGGATTGATTTTGTGTTTGTGTATTTGCTTAAATATCTAGTGGTAGTTTCAGTTGACAGATTCAAATTGCTGCCTTTACTTTATTTTCGTAGCTGATTTTTTTAGTTTTATTTCTCAAAGTGGTTTGCTAACATATGAATGATCTCTTTATTATAAATTGTCTATCTTTTAGAGATCAGAATATTAATAACTTGCAGCTGGCTTTGGGTGCTTTTTAGACTAATCTTTAACTACTCTCTAATCGTGTCTTACACAGTACTATGTGTTAGAGGCAGAGAGTTAGAGAGAGCTGAACATCATAACTAGTCTTTAAAGTAGATTTTTCTCATTTTTATCATTTCTTAGACTTATCTTTAGCTACTTCCTAATCGTGTCTTACACTGTACTATGTGTTAGAGGCAGAGAGTTAGGAAGAGATAAACTTTATCATTGGTCTTTTAAGTGATTTTCTTACCTTTTATTTGCAGCAGCATGAATGGTGTCTAATGCCATTAGAAAGTGGTTCTTTGCTTTCAAGTCATTTCAAATTATTTATTTCATTCAAGATTTTCCTTTTCAGCAAGTAGTTAGAAACCACTTACACACACTCTCACTCATCTAGAATTCACTTTACACACACCATCACTCGTCTGTTCATAAAAGCATCACTCCATCCTAGGAATATAAATTAACCACAAACAACACCCTAAACGACAAAAGCTCTAAGAGGTTGCTTAAGTACATATAGTACACCTTCACTTCATCAGTTTACGAGCCCCGGGTTGACAATTAATGACATCAATTCAGGAACACTAAATTGACTAAACATTTTGGCGCCGTTCCCGGGGAAGTGAAATTAAGTAGCCATATCCTTAGAAAAAAAAACATAAAAAAGATTTCAAGGAAAGAAGTTGATAACCTATCAAAGTATGCTCTCCTCTTGCACTGCAAGGTGATCTGGAGGATCAGAAAAGAGAAAGTTATTGATTTGATAGTTTCTTGAGTATGCTCTCTTCTTGCACCTAGAGTGAACTGGAAGATCAGAAAAAGAACTATTAACTTGACTTGAAGGAAAAAATAAAAAATGACATGCATAGAGCTAGAGATTCTAGAGGAAGGTTTTTAGCTAGAGCTCGAAGTTCAATTTTTACAAGTCCATCTGCTTCAAGGGAAAGACAAGAGACACCTCCCTTATCTCCAACCAGCACTCCTGGAATTCAAGAGCCAAGAGTTGACTCTCCTACACCTTCTATTGAGTTTGAACTAGGAAGAGACTCTTCTCTTTCTCCTACAGGAAGACCAATTGTAATTGAGGAATTGGAATCATCTGAAGAAGAAGGAGAAATCTCTTCTCATTCACCTTTTGTAGAAGAACCAGAAGATTTTGAAATCCCTAGGAGAATCATCATGGTAGAGGAAGAAGGAGGAGGTAGAGGTAGAGGTAGAGGAGGAGGAGGAAACAACAATAACAATAATGGAGGTAGAGGTCCCATTGGAGGAGGAAATAGAAATGGGGATAATTCATTTGGGTTTCCCATTGTTAATGAGGATTCCCGAGCCACCATGAAAAACATATCACCATCTGTCCTCCCTAACTTCCATGGGTTAAGGACTGAGGACCCTGAAACATTCTTATTTGAGTTTGAAGTGGTGTGTCGAACTTATGACTACCTGGATGATTCTCAGAAACTCAAGTTGTTCCCTTCAACACTGAAGGATCAAGCCTTGAAATGGTTTATGGGGTTACTCACTCAATCCAATAGGACTTGGGATGAAATGAAACAGACATTTTTGGATAGGTATTTAGACTATTGTATGCCTACTAATCACAAGGACAAGGTTTTTAAAATGATACAAAAAGAAGATGAGAGCTTAGAAGATTTACTTGAAAGATTTCAATATAACTTGAAAAGAGCAAAAATGAATACCTTGTATGAAGAGACCTTAAAAGCCCTCTTATTAAAAGCCATTAGGGATGAATGGATAGACATCTTAAACATGATGGGGAAAGGGGATATTTCTCAACTTTCTCTCAATGATATAGCAGAACTTTGTATCCATCTCTCAAGGGGCAAATCAAAAACTCAAAAAGGGCCTAGAGATCCTTCTCTCCTTAGGGCAAATAAATCTGCAACAGGATCAGTGAGTAGGGCTGAAATCGGAAGTATGCTTGATGAATTTAAAACTGACATCTTAGGGAGTCTTAGTGAACAACTTGAAACCCTTAAGATTCACAATAAACAAAAAGCAGAAGCTGAGGCTTTGGCTATCTTTTGCCCGAAATGTAGGAAGAAACATGCTTTAAGGGAATGTCCCTTAGATGCACACGTTGTAGAAACATATGTAATTTGCTCAGAAACTCATGAGACCAAGGATTGTCCTTCAATTCCTGGCCTCAAAGCAGTCTTTCAAGAGGATCCAGATACACTTGAATCTCTCTGTTTTATTGCAAGGAGACCTTGGCAAGGACAACAGAATCAAGGGTTTAACAACTCTATGAATTCTCAATCCCAACCAAATTGGAATCCTTGGCAACAACCTTGGCCTCAACCTCAAAATGCTTTCCAAGCATGGATGCAAAGCATGCAAAATCCTTATGGGAGATTTGCTCAATTCTATCAATATCCTCCATCATTTCAGAATCAGCAAGCTCCACAACTTCCAAACCAAGGTCAACAACTATCATTGCCATACCCTCAACAACAACAACCTCCTCCACAAAATCAAAATTCTCAACTATCACTTCAATCCCAGCAGAAATCAAATCAACTTCCCTCTCAGCCATTACCAAATCCAAATAATAGGAACCCTCAAAATGCTTATATGATGGAAGGTCAACCATTCCCTACCTATATGTTTGTTCCTCTTAATGAAGTACAACTCAGATCAGGTAGAATCTTAGATCAACCTTCTACAAGTATTCAACAACCAAGCATTTCTGAGGAAGAATCTCTCAAAGTCAATAAAGGTTCTGAAGTATCACTTCAAAACCAAAATGTCCAAAAAGAAAAAGAAAAATAATCAACCTCTACAACTCCCATAGTTGAGCAACCTACATCTTTAGCTACACCTCCTTTTCCTGAAAGATTGCAAATTGACAAAGGGGTGGAAAAGTAGATATGGGTGCCTGACTATAGCTTCCTAGATGAATTGAAGAATGTATGTATCAAGATCCCCTTGTTACAAGCCATTAAGGAAATTCCCATTCTAGCGAAGACAATAAAGGAGTTGAGTTTGAAGAAAACAGGAAAAAGAACCAGAGATACTAAAAGGATCCATCTAGTTGGAAAAATTGCAGACATAATGATGGGTAAGATTACCATGCAAAAATATGTAGATCCCGGTAGCCCTATTGTCAAAACTCATATTAATGGGGTTGAAATCCCAAATACTTTGATTGACTTAGGAGCCGCGATCAACATCATGAGTAGACAAACCATGGATCAGTTAAAGCTTCCTAACCTTCTCTTTACACCTACTTTGCTGCAGCTTGCAGATAGATCAATCATTAAACCTGATGGTGTATTGGAAGATATTCCAGTCTCTCTAGATTCTTGGGAATATCCAGTTGATTTTATGATTTTAACTCCCAAGAACTATCTAGGAGGACATCCTCTTATTTTAGGAAGACCTTGGCTGGCCACAGCTGATGCTTTCATAAGCTGTAGGTCTGGAGACATGTATATATCAGATGGTAATTCCACCAAGAAATTCAACTTGTATCCCCCAGCAAAAGCTATAACAGAAATAGGAGAAGATGAATGGGTAGAGGATGAAGATACTATTCAACCTATTCTAACCATCTCTGAGATTAGTGAAGACAGTCAAATTCTAAATACATTAGAAAATTTTGAAGTATCTCTAGAATATGACTCTACACATTTTCAGATAGATGCAGATATTGAATATCTCTCCTCTAGACAGATGTCTCTCTTCTCAATGGAAGAGTTTGGTAGTTCTACAGTTGAAATCCTTCCAGGAAAAACATTGAACATTAACAAAAACTTGGAAAGGTCACAACAAGAAGAATTAACTAAATTGTTGCAAAAACATTCCACTGCCTTTGCATGGGAATACACTGACATGAAAGGAATCGATCCTAAGACTTGTATTCATCACATTTATATCGAAGAAAACAGCAGACCTATTAGGCAACCACAAAGAAGGATGAATCCAAACCTTAGGGAAATCGTGAATGAAGAACTTCAGAAATTGCTCAAGGTAAACTTCATTTACCCCATTTCAGACAGCCAATGGGTTTCTCCCTTGGTTATAGTGCCCAAAAAGAATGGTAAATGGAGAGTTTGCATTGATTATCGAGAATTGAAAAATGCAACCTTAAAGGATCATTTTCCTCTACCTTTTATTGATCAGGTCCTAGACACTTTAGCAGGTAAAAAGTATTTCTCATTCTTGGATGGTTTTAGTGGGTACAATCAAATTCAGGTAGCACCTGAAGATCAAGACAAAACCACATTCACTTGTCCTTGGGGAACTTTTGCCTACCAAGTACTCCCTTTTGGATTGTGCAATGCACCTGCTACATTTCAAAGGGCTGTACTAGGAATCTTTTCAGATCTCATTCATGATTGTGTAGAGGTATACATGGACGATTTCACAGTTTATGGTAATACATTTGAAGAAGCTTTGGAAAATTTGGAAAAAGTACTGGTAAGATGTAAGGAAACAAATCTTTCTTTAAGTCATGAAAAGTGTTTTATGATGTTTACTGAAGGGATTGTTTTAGGAAATCATATTTCGGGAGATGGAATTAAGGTTGATAAATCCAAAGTGGAAGTCATCTCTAAGTTACCTATTCCAAATTGCCAGAAAGATGTTAGAATTTTTCTTGGGTTTACGGGATATTACAGAAGATTTATTGAAAACTTCACTAGGATAGCATCTCCTCTTTTTAAATTGCTTACCAAAGACTGTGAGTTTAAATGGGATCCTGAGTGTCAATCTGCCTTTGAAGCCTTAAAGTCTAGAATATTTGAAGCACCCATCTTAAGGGGGCCAAACTGGAAACTCCCTTTCCACATCTCTACTGATGCTTCAGATACAGCTCTAGGAGTTGTTTTGGGACAAAAGGATTTGATCTCTTATGCCATTTATTACACAAGTAAGAATTTGACTCCCACTGAGTTAAATTATACTGTTACAGAAAAAGAGTTCTTAGCTGTGGTACATGCGATCAACAAGTTTAGACACTACATAACCGGCTATGAAACCTTTGTCCACACTGATCACTCTGCCATAAGATATTTAATGAACAAACCTGTCACTAATGGTAGAGTCACAAGATGGCTTTTACTCTTACAAGAATTCAACATTACTGTGTTAGATAGACCTGGAAAACAAAACACAGTAGCTGATTTCTTGTCTAGAATCCAAAACACTAATGAGGATTCTCCAGTAGAAGATAAGTTCCCAGATGAATACTTGTTTGCAGTGACTACCAAGACTCCTTGGTATGCAGATATGGCTATTTATCTTGTTACAGGGAAGCTTCCTCTACACTTATTCCCTAATGAGAAAAGGAAAATCATTCAGGAGAGTGCACATTATTCTTGGATTTCTAATGAATTGTTCAAAACAGGGCCAGATTGTATAATCATAAGGTGTGTACGGGAAGATGAAATGCCTGACATCCTTAAGGCATGTCATGATGAGCCATGCGGCGGGCACTTTGCTGACAAGAGGACAGCCTATAAAATCCTTTCTCTAGGATATTATTGGCCTTCTCTCTTTAAAGATGCAAAGCAGTATGTTAGAAGGTGTGACAGCTGCCAAAGAGTTGGGAAACCAACTCCTTCAAATGAAATGCCTCTACAGCCTCAGGTATGCATCGAACCGTTTGAGAAATGGGCTCTAGATTTCGTTGGACCAATTAATCCACCATCAAAGCAAAAAAGATATATACTGGTTTGTACTGATTATGTTACTAAGTGGGTAGAAGCAAAAGCATTGCCTTCTGCCACTGAAAATTCAGTTGTTCAATTTCTTTTTGAGGATATTTTCACTCGTTTTGGTGTCCCAAGGGAAATTGTGACAGATCAGGGCAGCCAGTTTACATCTAAATTGATGGAGAAGCTGATGGAGGAATATAAGATCAAGCACAGAACATCTACTCCCTACCATCCGCAATCTAATGGCCAAGTGGAATCTACCAATAAAGTTCTTGAAGGCATTATCACCAAGACTGTTCATCTTCATAGAAGAGATTGGGTAGAAAGGCTTCCTGAAGCCTTATGGGCCTATAGGACTACATGGAAGAACACAACAGGACATTCTCCCTATGAACTTGTTTATGGGAAGGAAGTCCTGCTCCCCATTAAGTTCCAAATCAAGACCTTCAAGATGGCAGTCCAATTGGGAATGAGCCTCTCAGAAGCTCAAGACACAGAATGCACCAGCTAAATGAGCTAGATGAAATAAGACAAGATGCAATTCTAAGGACCGATCTAGTTCAGCACCAAAGATCTAAATGGCATGATCGTCATATCAAAGAAAGAAAGTTTTAGAGAGGAGATTGGGCTCTATTGTTTGATTCAAAATTCAAAGACTTCAAAGGAAAGTTTCAAACTCATTGGCTTGGGCCATATGAGATTGATGAAGTCTTTAGCAATGGAGCAGTTCGAGTGAAAACTATTGATGAATTTCATACTCCTCTTATTGTGAATGGCCATCGCTTGAAAATCTACCAAAAGCCATTCTCAAAATAAGAGTTTGTCAAATTGTTTAAAGAAGATTCTGCAATCAGGTTGGTGGAGAAGGATTCTTCTCCTCCACCAGCCTAACCTTTGGTTTTTGAAAAAAAAAAAAAAAAAAAAAAAAAAAAGAAGAAAAAAAGAAAAAGAAAAAATAAATAAATGTATGAGCCTGAAAACCAATCTCTGATTGGCAGTATCATGCAGAAAACCTGAGGTGAAAATCAGGGTCACCTGACACCTCATGTTTTCCAACAAAAAAAAAAATCTCTCTCTCTCTTCCATCTCATTTCGCCATTTCATCCACCTCATTCACCATCTCATCACTTTCACTTCACCTCATTTCTTTCCATCCATCCATCCATTCATTACATTTCATTCCATCAATAAAATAATTTTTTAGACAACTAAAGTTATTTTGTGCAGCCGGAGGGTACTACTGCAGATTCCGCAGCCATCTGAAGATTCTGCAGCCATCTAACGATTCCGCAGCTCTCTGCACCTGCATAAAAAAAAAAACACAGTCTGTTTGAAAAGAAATTTACAGTTCAGAGGTCATCAACAATAAGTGGAAAAGGGTCATGCAACAGCAATAACACAATGAAGGGTTAGTGGAAAATAATCAAAGGCAATTCAAATGCGGACCTGAGGTATGATCTAAAATCCTAAACTTACGGTTATCTCATTTTGCAAAAGTTCCGGGGTTATGTTTCTTGCCATTTAATGTAATGATTACCAGTTTTTATCCATCATGCGACCAAAAATCCACATATCTCCCCACTCATCGGTCATGATTCATCACGATTTTGAAACTGGATTGCGGCTGCTCTTCCATTAAGGGTTTCGTACCTAAGTGACATAGACTGTTGTACTACGTCTCTCTAAGTCATAATCCCGCAGCCAAGTGTAGACCTATGACCGAAGCCTAAGGACCTAACCGTTTATACCCATCATTTCATAACCCTCATACGCTCGTATCATTCCATTCCATTCACGCTGTTTCATTTCCTCATTTCCCTTATTCTGTTGTGCTCACTACGCTGCTGCCTTAGCCATACTCTGTTTCACGTATTCCTTTCTGCTAATTCAAGTTATCAGTGTTACGGCTGTTACATTAGAGCCGTAATTTTACGGTGTTAAGGCCACTGTTGAAGCCGTGTAGCCTTTTGATTTAAAACAGAGCTGTAAATTCACTGTGTTAAGGCCACTGTTGAAGCCGTGTAACCTCCCTTTTCCAAAAGTTTTTAAGAACAGAGCCGTAGAGCCAATGGGTAAACTTTTAAGGGCAGAACCCGAGGGTTCAAAATTTCTGGAGGGATATCCTCAAGTTAAAGACGCTTTGCAGAAAGCAAACTGGCTCCAATGCATCCAGAAATTCAAAGGTTACCACAGAGAGGTTACGAAGGTCTTTGCACATTCCTTTAGAGATAAAGACAATCAAGTGGAGATAGGGGACCTGAAGTTTACAGTCACTGAGAGCAACATAGCACAAGCCACTTCACTTCCACAAACTGGAGAAAGATGGTTTAAAAACCGATCAGTACAAGACCAACAGTGGAAGCAAATCTTGAAGAACCCAGGTATGGATACCAGCATTTTTACAAAAGGGATTCCTATTACTTATGTCAAGGAAGAATGGACAACTTTACTGTTATTAGTGCAAAAAATCTTTACTTGTGAGGGAAGGTTTGGAGTCTTATATGTTTACCATGCCAAAGTCATGATGCATTTCTTAGGAGATGATATTAACCTTCCATATTTTCTACTCTCAAGTCTTAGAAAAATGTGTTCAATGGCCCAAAAGAACCCAACAAACATTGAATCACATCTATGTCATCATGGTCTTGTTAAAATGCTAGTTGAGGAACAGTTAAAAGCAAAAAGAGATACCTGGGAGAAATTTCTTGTGAGAAACCATTTTGAGGAAGCAGGAGAAACCTCTGTGCCTAGAAAGAGTAGAATAAAACGAAAGGAGGCTACCCCTGAAACTGTTGTCCAAGAGGAAACTGTTGACCAAGAGGAAACTGTTCAAGAGCAGATTGTAGAAGAAACTGATGTACATCATTCTAAACATGAGATTGACCCTGAGCCTGCTATGGACATTGGTCAAACAGCTCAAGGAATTATCACAGAAACTCTTTCAGAACTTGCTCAAGAAATTGCTCAAAAGAGAAAAGAGAGTAAGAAGAAACAAAAGGAAGAAAAAGGGAAATCCATAGTTCAAGAAACTTACCTCACTCCTGAGAATTCTAGTGAGGAAGACACTCAACCCTTAGCACAAAGATTGGCTCAACTCCATGAAACTACCCTTTCCAAGAAGGAGGAAAAACAAAAGCAAAAAGTACCAAAAGAAAAACAGAGTACCACCTCTGTGAGAAGGAGCAACAGATTACAAAAAGAAAAGTAGGGGCCACAAAGGGTAAACAGTCATTCTTCATTGACTTAAGCACACCTCGAAAAGGTGCTACAAGTCCTGACTTGGAGAAAAGTCCTTCACACGCTGAGTATGTAGAGACCAGTCCTCCACGTGAGGAAAGTCCATTGGAGCATGAGCCTGAATTTGAACAAGGATCCGAATTCCAGTATGAGCATAGCCCAAGGGAGTCACCTGAGGTTGACCCTGATCAAACAAAAAGTTTATAATTACCTGGAGACGCTGGAACAAGCAGTTGCTGGGCCAAGCACTGCTCAACCCTTGGAGCAGCATGTCCAATCACTGAAGCAGGAAATATTTGAGCTAGAGGTACTAAATCGCCACATCAAACAAGAAAATGAAAAACTGAAGATACAGGGAAATGTGGACAAGATGGTCCAAGATAACACCATGCTTCATATGGGCTTGTGGCAAAAGGAAAACAAAAAGCTCAAGAAGAGATGCAGAAAATTAAACAGAGCTTTAATTAATCTGAAATTCAGGTGTTTGATGAAAAGACCAAGGGTCAATGTGGCCACACAGAGAAAAAAGAGAAGGCTGGATGTCCTAGCAGAGGCATCCCAGCAGTGGACTGAACCATGTTTTTGATTGCATGAGGACATGCAATACCCTCGTAGTGGGGGTATGTAGAGTCCCTACTTTACACTTGGTTATCCATCATTTCCTACAGTTTTCCCTCACTCATCTCTCCCTTTTGCTCTATTTTGCTGCATAAACTCACCCAGATCATTACATATGATGGCATTAAGCATGATTTAGGGATTTTGCTAATGTGTGACTGTTTTGTTTAGATTTTGACATATTTACAGGCATTCCGTAGCCATCTGCTGATTCCACAGCCATCTGCTGATTCCGCAGCCATCTGATGATCCCGCAGCCTTTTTGTTAATATCAAGGTTCCACGTGTCATTTTGCCAAATGAGCCACATGGGCACTTAGGAATCAAGGTGCTCGAGGTTCCTATGCTATCTGTTCAGCCATCCACGTCATCTGTACCTCTGGTCAACGAGGGTCAAGTTACGGTCAATAAAGGCAGCTTAACGGTGATACGTAAGCTGTTGGGTCACGTCAGTTTAAAAGGTGACTTGTTCATCTTATGCAGGCCGTGGGGGACATAATCCAACTCTGGATTCAATGCCCATAACGACCAGAACCTCCAACTCATCCACGCAGACTTATGACGTGTTTTGATCCTTAATTACGCATGACAGTTAGTTAGTTTTCCAGTTTTAGCTGTACGCATTAGGCCGTCTTTCAGCTGCCTATAAAAACTAGCGTTTGCATACGCTGAAGGTTACTTTTTAGTTGCTGCACTTTATGAACTTGTTGTTATTTTAGAGCATTCGAAGACTCTGTTTTTATAGTGCTGTTCTAGCACTCTGAGCTGTATTTTTCTGCACATGGAGTAATAGAAACAGTGCTGTTTTGAAGTTTACAATTCCTTGAGTCTCTTTTGGATGATATGAATGGAGGGCCCCTGTTAATGTTAGCCTTGTAAAGTATTTTATGTATTTTATGTGCAACATTTCCTTATTTCTATTCAGCATTTCTTTTAGTTGAAACATGTACAGCTTGCTTTACTTTCTTGATTTCCAGCCTTTATTTTAGGCTGATCAGCATTGTTCTTTTGCAAGTATTTAAGCCCGGGATTGATTTTTTGTTTGTGTATTTGCTTAAATATCTAGTGGTAGTTTCAGTTGACAGATTCAAATTGCTGCCTTTACTTTATTTTCGTAGCTGATTTTTTTAGTTTTATTTCTCAAAGTGGTTTGCTAACATATGAATGATCTCTTTATTATAAATTGTCTATCTTTTAGAGATCAGAATATTAATAACTTGTAGCTGGCTTTGGGTGCTTTTTAGGCTAATCTTTAACTACTCTCTAATCGTGTCTTACACAGTACTATGTGTTAGAGGCAGAGAGTTAGAGAGAGCTGAACATCATAACTAGTCTTTAAAGTAGATTTTTCTCATTTTTATCATTTCTTAGACTTATCTTTAGCTACTTCCTAATCGTGTCTTACACAGTACTATGTGTTAGAGGCAGAGAGTTAGGAAGAGATAAACTTTATCATTGGTCTTTTAAGTGATTTTCTTACCTTTTATTTGCAGCAGCATGAATGGTGTCTAATGCCATTAGAAAGTGGTTCTTTGCTTTCAAGTCATTTCAAATTATTTATTTCATTCAAGCTTTTCCTTTTCAGCAAGTAGTTAGAAACCACTTACACACACTCTCACTCATCTAGAATTCACTTTACACACACCATCACTCATCTGTTCATAAAAGCATCACTCCATCCTAGGAATATAAATTAACCACAAACAACACCCCAAACGACAAAAGCTCTAAGAGGTTGCTTAAGTACATATAGTACACCTTCACTTCATCAGCTTACGAGCCCCGGGTTGACAATTAATGACATCAATTTAGGAACACTAAATTGACTAAACAGTACCAAGACAAGAAAATAATTATGTCCAAAAATTTCTAGTGAAACTGGGATCTCTGTCACTTACAATAATCTTTCGGTTTCTATGTATCTTTTGAATTGTTTCCATAAATGTAGTAGAAATTGTACTCACTTTAAATGGATAAGATAATGCACAAAAGTGTACATACTTGGTAAGTCTGTCAACTACCACCATGATAACACTCTTTCCTTTGGACTTGGGTAAACCTGTGATAAAATCCATTAAAACCTCCTCCCAAAATTGGCTTGGAATGGATAAAGGTTGTAATAGACCTAGGGCCTTAATTGTTTCAACCTTATTTTGTTGGCAAAGCAAACATTCCACCACAAACTTTTGAACATCCAATTTAAGGCCATCCCAAAAAATTCCTTCTTAACCCTTAGGTAAGTTTTTAGAAATCCTGAGTTCCCTCCTAAGGGAGAGGTGTGCAATTCCCTAAGAATCTTTTGTTTTAGTTGGCAATTCTTTCATAGGTATAACCGATCTTTGTACCATAACAAATAATTTTTCCAGCGAAATGTATCAGATGTACTGGGATCTTTTTGTGACTTTTGAATGAGTTCCCACCCTTCTTCGTCATTCTTCCATTCATCCCTTGCTTCACTTAACCAATATAGTTGGATAATAGAAATGGCACAAAGAAATGCTTCCACATCCTCATCCTTTCTTAAGAGTGCATCTGCCACAACATTTTTCTTCCCTTTTTTGTAGATGATTTCAAAGTCATAACCCAACATCTTTGTGACCCATTTTTGCTACTCTTATGAAGATAATCTTTGTTCTAAAAAGTATTTAAGACTATCATGATATGTTCTTACCTTGAAGTGTCTTCCCATTAGGTAGGGTTGCCATTTCTTAAGTGCATGTAGTACTATCAACATTTCCTTCTCATAAATAGCTTTGTGTAAATACTTTCCTTTGATTGGATGACTTTCAAAATTAATGGGTCTTTCTTCTTGCATTAAAATAGCACCAATTCCATTTCCTGAGGCATCACATTCCACAATAAAGGTTTTTGTGAAGTTCGGTGTAGCTAAGACTGGTGCTTGGCACATTACCTCTTTAAGATGTTCAAAGACCTTTATTGCTTCTGGAGTCCATGAAAATGCATCTTTCTTCAATAATGTTGTTAGAAGTGCTGCTATTCTCCCATAATTCCTAACAACCTTGCGATAATACCCTGTCAACCCGAGAAATCCTTGTAGATTCTTTATGGATGTGGGGATTTTTCATTCGTTAATGGTTTTAATTTTGTTAGGGTCTACCTTAACACCTTCATGAGATACAATATGATTGAGATATTCCACCTCTTGTACTCCAAAGAAACATTTGGAGCTTAATGCATATAATTGTTTCTCCTCCAATAGTTTGAGCACCTTGTCAACATGTTGAACATGATCCTTCCAAGACTTGTAGATTAGTATATCATCAAAAAATATTAACACAAATTTTCTAAGGAAGGGTTTGAAAAAGAAATTCATCAAACCTTGAAATCTTGAAGGTGCATTGGTAAGGCCAAAAGGCATGACCAAAAATTCATAATGACCCTCATGAGTTCTAAATGTTGTTTTTGGAATGTCCTTACTCTTCATTATGATTTGATGATATCCTGAATGAAGATCCAACTTGGTGAAGTAAATTGATCCATGCAATTCGTCCAATAATTCATCAATGACAGGAATGAGAAATTTATCTTTAATAGTGAGCTTGTTGAGCTCCCTATAACCTGGACACATGTGCCATAATCCATCCTTCTTGTGAACCAATACTATTGGATAAAAGAAAGTACTTTGACTAGGTTGAATTATACCAGCCTCTAGCATTTTTGCAACCATACATTCAATTTCACTCTTTTGGGCATAGGGACATCTGTAAGGTCTGATGTTTGGAGGAACACTTCCTGGTATCAAATGAATAACATAATCATGTTCATGAATGTTGGGTCCCTATAATACTAGTGATTACCCCATTACTATTGTAGTTATACCCCTTATTTATATTTTTGTGCCCCAATTACCACCATATTATTATTAATGTGCCCATAGAATCCCTCTATTGTTATTTTTGTGGCTTTATATTATTATTGTTAGGTCGGCTAGATTATATTGTGACTCCTTAGACTCCTATATATAGAAAGAAGGTTTTGTCATTTGAATCATCAAAGAATTGTTCATTTATGTAATGTAAAGGAGGTTTCCCCATCGAAGAGGCTGAATTCTAAGGCATTGATCTATCTTTTCTATCTGTTCTTGAGCTGGTTTCATAACATTTGGTATCAGAGCTTTGGATTCTAGGGTTTCGCTGCTCCAAACAGGTCAACGTGGAATTTTCACTATAACTATTTTTCTGTGACATTTCAGAAGTCGCAAAAAAAACCAATTTGAGAAGAAATCGCGTTGAACCTTGGGTCCGAATTTCAGAGCGTTTCGCGCGACATTTTCGGAGATATGATCTGAGGAAGTTGGTCTTTTTGTAGACTTCTGAATTACACTCAAAACAGGTGACCTGCGGAAAATCGTCATAACTTTCTTTCTGAGCATCACATTGAAATTTCGTAAGAAGGTACAAAAAGAGGACGGACTGTAGTTTTCTTTTATATATTTTTCAGAGTCAAAGGGTTAAACAATGACACGTGGCACTTCATACAAGTTCGCTCTACTGAACTAGTCTATAATCAGGTCACTGCGGGAGATTGTGCATAACTCTTTCTTGGAGAATCCAATTTGGATTAGACTAGTGGAATTAGAAAGAGGACACAGAAGGCTACTACACGTCATAATTTCAGAACTGGATGATTTTAAATTACAGAGATACATCAGATTCAATATCAGGCTTCTACAAAGTAAAAAAAAGGTGTGTAGTTTTTTTTTTAATTTTTGCATAAGCTTGGTTTGAAGGAATTCAAAGGGCATAGTAAAGCATTATTATCGGTAACTGATGCCCCGAGGAAAAAAAATGCAAACACCTAGTAAGGAACCTGAAAGCTCTAGCATGACTCATGAAGAAGAGGAAGAAATGCTACATGATAGATCAAAATTACAAGAACAAGTGCAACAAATGTCACGCTCACAAAAGCTAATAGATGCTAAGATAAATAGCGTGGAATCTAAGATAAAGGTCATGGAAGCTAAGATGGATGATCTGAAGATAGATTTGAGGATAGATTTGAAGACAGACATGGCAGATTTGAAGACAGATTTGACAAAGTTTCTACAAGAGATACTTACTAATGGTGAAAAGGTTGTAAAGGAAACTCATGATGTGAACAAAAGAAATGTTAATCATGATTCCATAGACTCTAATGTTGGATCGAAGACACACCATATTCCAAAAATCGATATGAGGAATTTTGATGGCAAGGATCCTGCCACATGGATATTATAGATGGAGCAGTTCTTCGATCTCAATAATGTGCAAAACACACAAAAGGTACGTATTGCAACTTTATATTTGGAACCAAATCAGTTTGTATGGTATCAATGGCTTTGCTCTCGTAAACAATTTATCACTTGGGCAATTTTTACGGAAGAATTGATAGCACATTATGAGGATACAAAAAGCAACACTTTTTTTAGCCAATTGATAAGTCTCAAACAAAAGGGTTCAATAATGGAGCACATTGAGGAGTTCCAAAAATTGAACATAAGGGTAAAAGATATTCCATAGCAGCATAGGATTGATGTGTTCATAGGGTCTTTAAAGGATAATATCCAACATGATGTTTGACTTTGGGAACCCGATTCATTAGAGAAGGCATTCAGGTTAGCAATAAAAATGGAAAGCAAAATTATGGCAACCAGGAAGCATACCACTCACAACTATAAAGACGGAAGTGCAATTGCCCCTAGTCTTCCACAACCTATAAGTTTGACACCACAACAATTGGAAGAAAAAACAGCAAAAGGGCTTTGTTATAGTTGTGATAGCAAATACACTAAAGGTCATAAGTATGCTGAGAAGAAATTATTCTACATAGATTGTGAAGAGGAAGACGAAAAGGAGCAGGAAAGGTCAAAAGAACAGGATATGCTCCAGGAACAAAGCCTAGATGAAGAACAAATAAATTCGATCATATCTTGTAATGCATTGGCGGGAATTACCACTCCTCAAACCATCAAGATAGAAGGAAAAATCAAGAAGAAAAATGTGATAGTGTTGATTGATTCAGGAACCACCCACAATTTTATTCATTGTAGGGTAGCAAAAGAATTGAATTGCTTCCTATATCCAGCACCAGAGTGTCAAGTGATGATTGCAAATGGAGGAACAATAAATTGCTCTGGAAAGTGCCATAATATCAAGCTATCCATGGGAGAATATGTATTGACTAGCCCAATGCTTTCCATTCCAATGGGAGGTGCTGAGGTTGTACTAGGAGTCCAATGGCTACAATCCTTGGGTACAATAGCTTTTAATTTTCAAGAACTTTTCATCAAATTTTCTACGGAAGGAAAGGAAGTTGAATTAAGGGGTATTGCAGGGAAACCAGGAAAGATAATTAGCTCTAATGGTATGACAAAGCTTCTAAAAAAGGAGCAAAGGGGTGTAATTGCACAATTATGTTTGCTAGATGTTTCCACATTAGAATCATCTATTTCTCCAGATCTCCAAAAAGTCCTGGACAATCATTCCAAGGTATTTGAGACTCCCAAAGGTCTCCCACCTATGTGTGATCATGATCATGCTATTCATCTGATTCCAGGAAGTGTTCCTCCAAACATCAGGCCGTACAGATATCCCTATGTCCAAAAAAGTGAAATTGAACGTATGGTTGCAGAAATGCTAGAGGCTGGTATAATTCAACCGAGTCAAAGTTCTTTCTCTACTCCAGTAGTATTGGTGCACAAGAAGGATGGATCATGGCACATGTGTCTGGATTATAGGGAGCTCAACAAGCTCATTATTAAAGATAAGTTCCCCATTCCTGTCATTGATGAATTGCATGGATCAATTTACTTCACCAAGTTGGATCTTCGTTCAGGATATCATCAAATCATAATGAAGATTGAAGACATTCTGAAAATGGCATTTAGAACTCATGAGGGTCATTATGAATTTTTGGTCATGCCTTTTGGCCTTACCAATGCACCTTCAACAATTCAAGGTTTGATGAATTCAATTTTCAAACCATTCCTTAGAAAATTTGTGTTAGTATTTTTTGATGATATACTTGTCGACAACAAGTCTTGGAAGGATCATGTTGAACATGTTGACAGGGTGCTACAACTATTGGAGGAGAAAAGATTATATGCCAAAAGATCCAAATGTTTCTTTGGAGTCCAGGAGGTGGAATATTTGGGTCATATTGTATCTCATGAAGGAGTTAAGGTAGACCCTACCAAAATTAAAGCCATAAGGAATGGAAAGTCCCCACATCCATAAAGCATTTGCGCGGATTTCTTGGGTTGACAGGGTATTTATCGCAAGTTTGTTAAGAATTATGGGAGAATAGCAGCACCTCTAACGACATTATTGAAGACAGATGCATTTTCATGGACTCCGGAATCAACTAAGGCCTTTGAACATCTTAAAGAGGAAATGTGCCAAGCACCGGTCTTAGCTACACCGGACTTCACAAAAACCTTTATTGTGGAATGTGATGCTTCAGGAAATGGAATTGGTGTTGTTCTAATGCAAGATGAAAGAGCCATAGTTTTTGAAAGTCGTCCAATCAAGGAAAAGTTTCTAAGAAAAGCTATTTATGAGAAGGAAATTTTGGCAATACTCCATGCACTTAAGAAATGGCGACCCTACCTAATGGGAAGACACTTCAAGGTAAAAACGAATCATGATAGCCTTAAATACTTTTTAGAACAAAGATTATCCTCTGAAGAGCAACAAAATTGGTTCACAAAGATGTTGGGTTACAACTTTGAAATCATCTACAAAAAAGGGAAGCAAAATGTGGTGGCAGATGCACTCTCAAAGAAGGATGAAGATGTGGAAGCATTATTGTGCGCTATTTCTATCATCCAACCAGATTGGATAAATGAAGCAAGGGAGGAATGGAAGAATGACAAAGAAGTGTGGGCACTTATTCGAAAGCTACAACAAGATTCCAGTACGTCTGATACATTTAGCTGGAAAAATCATTCGTTATGGTACAAATATCGCTTATACCTCTGTAATAATTCCCAGCTAAAACAAAATATTCTTATGGAATTGCACACTTCTCCCTTAGGAGGGCACTTAGGATTTTTAAAAACTTACCACAGGGTTAAGAAGAAATTTTTTTGGGATGGCCTTAAATCAGATATTCAAAAGTTTGCGGCAGAATGTTTGGTTTTCCAACAAAATAAAGTTGAAACAATTAAGATACTGGGTCTATTACAACCTTTATCCATTCCAAGCCAACGTTGGGAGGAGGTATCAATGGATTTTATCACAGGTTTACCCAAGTCCGAGGGAAAGAGTGTCATCATGGTGGTAGTTGACAGACTTACCAAGTATGCACACTTTTGTGCATTATCACATCCATTTAAAGCCAGTACAGTTTCTACTGCATTTATCGAAACAATTCAAAAGCTACATGGAAACCCAAAGATTATTGTAAGTGACAGAGATCCCATTTTCATTGGAAATTTTTGGACAGAATTATTTTCTTGTCTTGGTACTCAGTTAGCTCATAGCTCATCTTATCATCCTCAATCTGATGGGCAAACTGAGATAGTAAACGAATGTTTGGAAGGATATCTTCGTTGCTTTGTATCTGATAAACAGACACAATGGGTCAAATGGTTGCCTCTGGCTGAATGGTGGTATAACACTTCCTTTCGTACAGCAACAAAAATGACCCCATTTATGGCACTTTATGGGTATCAACCACCATCCATCACATCATATTTAAGAGAAAATTCTAAGGTTCAGGCAGTGGAACATCACATCGAACATCAACAACAAGTCCTCCAACTCTTAAAGGATAACCTCGTGTTGGCACAGAATAGAATGAAACAACAGGCAGATCAACATCGCAGTGAAAGAAGTTTTGATGTAGGTGATTGGGTATTCCTACGGCTACAACCATATAAGCAAATGTACCTCAAGCAAGCCAAGAAGGATAATAAATTATCACCAAAGTATTATGGTCCGTACAAGGTGTTGCGAAAGATTGGTACTATGGCATACAAATTGGAGCTTCCCGCAGCTTCTCGATTGCACCCCGTTTTCCATGTTTCATGCTTAAAGAAGGTTATAGGCAACAAGCTCCCAGTTCAAAAAATATTGCCAGAACTTGACGAGGAAGGAAAAATTATATTGGAACCGGAAGCAGTTATAGAAAGAAGAACTCAACAGCTACGAAATCGATCAATTTCAGAGTACCTTATCAAGTGGAAGAACTTATCCGCTGAAGATTCCACATGGGAGGATGAGAATTTTATGCAGAAGTATCCATAACTACTCAAGCGTTGAGGACAACACTTTTTTGAATGAGAGGGGCATGTTGGGTCCCTATGATACTAGTGATTACCCCATTACTATTGTAGTTATACCCCTTATTTATATTGTTGTGCCCCAATTGCCCCCATATTGTTATTAATGTGCCCATAGAATCCCGCTATTGTTATTTTTGTGGCTTAATATTATTGTTATTAGGTCGGCTGGATTATATTGTGACTCCTTAGACTCCTATATATAGAAAGAAGGTTTTTTCATTTGAATCATCAAAGAATTGTTCATTTATGTAATGTAAAGGAGGTTGCCCCCTCGAAGAGGCTGAATTCTAAGGCTTTGATCTATCTTTTCTATCTTTTCTTGAGCTGGTTTCATAACAATGAATAGGTGGGAGGCCTTTGGGATTCCCAAATACCTTGGAATGATTGTCCAAGACTTCTTGGAGATCCGGAGAAACAGATGATTTCAATGTGGGAACCTCTAGTGAACAAAATTGTGTAATTATGCCTGGTTGTTCTTTCTCTAGAAGATTCATCATTCCATTAGAGCTGATTATCTTTCTGAGTTTCCCTGCGATACCCCTTAATTCAACTTCCTTTCCTTCTAAAGAAAATTTCATGAAAAGTTCTAGAAAATTAAAAGCTATTGTAACCAAGAATTGTAGCCATTGGACTCCTAGTACAACATCAACACCCCCCATTAGAATGGAAAGAATTGGGCTATTAAATACATATTCTCCATTGGATAGCTTGATATTGTGGCACTTTCTTGAGAAATTTATGGTTCCTCCACTTGAAACCATCACTTGACACTCTGGTGTTGGATATAGGAAGCAATTCAATTCCCTGTCTATCTTACAATGAGTAAAATTATGGGTACTTCCCGAATCAATCGACATTATTACCTTTTTCTTCTTGATATGCCCTTCTATCTTGATAGTTTGAGGAATGGTAGTTCCAGCCAATGCATTACAAGATATGGTTAGATTCATTTCTTCTTTCTCTAGGGTTTTTTCCTGGTGTATATCCTCTTCTTTTGACATTTCTTGTTCCTTTTCTTCCTCCTCTTCACAATCTATGTAAAATAATTTCTTCTCAGCACACTTATGACCTTTTGTGTATTTGCTCTCACAACTGTAACAAAGTCCTTTTGCTCTTTTTTCTTCCAATTTTTGTTGTGTCAACCTTGTAGGTTGTGGATGGCTAGGGGCAACAACACTTCCATCTTTATGATTGTGAGTGGTAGGCCTCCTTGTTTCCATAATTTTTCATTCCATTTTTCTTTCCAACCTGAATGCCTTGTCTGATGAATCAAGTTCCCAAAGGCGAACCTCATGTTGGATGTTATCCTTTAAAGTCCCTGTGAACACATCAATCTTGTGTTCCTCTGGAATATCTTCTACCCTTGTATTCAATTTTTAGAAGTCCTCAATGTGCTCCATCATTGAATCCTTTTGTTTGAGATTTATCAATTGGCTAAAAGAAAGTTTTGCTTTTTGTATCCTCGTAATGTGCTATCATTTCATCCACAAAAATAGCCCACGTGACAATTTTCTTATGAGAGCAAAGCCATTGATACCATACAAACTAATTTGGTTCCAAATATAAAGTTGCAATGCATACCTTTTGTGTGTTTTACACATTATGGAGATCGAAAAATTACTCCATCTATAATATCCATGTTATGCGATCTTTGCCATCAAACTTCTTCATATCGATCTTTGGAACATGGTGGTTCTTTGATCCAATGTTAGAGTCTATGAAACAATGATTAAGAATTGTTTTTTTCTCATCATGAGTTTCCTTTACTACTCTTTCACCATTAGTAATCATTTCTTATAGAAAAATTTTCAAATCTGTCTTCAAATCTTCCATCTTAGCTTCCACACCTTTCTTTAAATCATCCATCTTAGCTTCCACTCCATCCATCTTAGCTTCTACACCTTTCTTTAAACCATCCATCTTAGCTTCCATGCCTTTCTTTATACCATCCATCTTAGCCTCCATGCCATACATCGTAGCTTCTACATTTTTCTTTAAACCATCCATATTAGCTTCTATTACTTTTTGTGCAAGTGAAATTTGTTGCACTTGGTCTCATAATTTTGATATGTCATGTTGCATTTCTTCCTATTCTTCATGAGTCATTTTAAAGCTTTTAGGTTTCTTACTATGTGTTTCCATTTTCTTTCTTCAAGGCATCAATTACTGATAATAATGCTTCACTATGCCCTTTGAATTCTTTCAAACTAATTTTTCAAACCAAACCTATGCAAAAAAATTAAAAAATCTACATTTATTTTTTCACTTTGTAGGAGCTCGATATTGAATGTGTTGTATCTATGTAATTTTGGATCTCCAAGGTTTGAAATTGTTTCTTGTAGTAACCCTCTGAGTACTATTTCTAACCCTTCAAGTTTGATCAAGATTGGATTATCCAATGAAGATTTATGCCAAATATACCATGATGGCCTGATTATAATCTAGTTCAGTAGAGAGAGCTTGTACGAAGTGCCACGTGTCACTATTTTGACCTGAGTATCTAAAACTAATACAAAACAAACTGCAATCCATCCTCTTTCTGTAACTTCTTACGAAATTTCAATCTGAAGCTCAGAAAAAACGTTATGACGATTTTTCCCAGGTCACCTATTTGAGATATAATTCAGGATCCTGCAAAAGCCTTAACTTCCTTGGATCATATTTCTGAACATATAGCAAGAAAAGGTTTGAAATTTGGACCCGAAGTTCAAAGATATTTCGTCTCAAATGGGGTTTTTTTCACTTTTGAAATGTCGCAGAAAACAAGTTATAGAAAAAATGCCACGATGACCTGTTTGGAGTAGTGAAACCCTAGAATCCAAGCTTTAATACCAAATGTTATGAAACAAGCTCACAATAAAATCGAAAAGAGAGATAAACGCCTTAGAATTCAGTCTCTTCGAGGGGGAAACCTCCTTTACATTACACAAATGAATAATTCTTGGATGATACAAATGACAAAACCTCATTTCTATATATAAGAGTCTAAGGGTCACAAAATAACCAAAACCGACCTAACAATAATAATATAAGGGCACAAAAATAACAATAGTGGGCTTCTATGGGGCACAATAATAACAATATGGGGACAATAGGGGCACAACAATAACAAAAAGGGATACAATGACAATAGTAATGGGAGAGTCACTAGTATTATAAGGACCTAACAAATTACTAGAAAGCTTCCAACTCATGAAATACTCATATTTTTATTTTATTAGCCTCAGAAACTTACAAATTATCTTGTGCCAAAAGTTTTTCGTTCAATACTCTATTTCATTATAGAATTCATAGATTTTTTTAATATTCACAATAAATTTAGTTTATATTATCTAACATGGTATTAAAGTTTCCTTAAAATAATTGAACTCTATATCCTTTGAATCTCTACATTTTCAATTTAAACTCATTTTCTTTTACAACATGGTCTTGAATCTCTACATTTTCAATATAAGCTCATTTATATGATTTTTATTTTACAACATGGTCCATTTTCTTTGTAAAAAGAGTTTTCTCCCATAGCTTCTAGATCACCATGTTTTTTAAAAACACTATATGTATTAAATTTATTTTTAAAAATTAAGATTAACAGTTATTAGGCTAATAGGCCTTCCTATGCATCAACTTCTTCGTCAACACTTCTACGATCAAGTGAGACACTTTCAACCGTTGATCTGAACCACAAAAGGAAACAACGGAAAATCAAGAAAGCACAGAAAGTCAAGAAATCACAAAAGCATTTGAAGAGGATGTAATCTTTAGAAAAACAAGTAACTTCCTGGCCAAGAATCAACAGAATAATCTGACCTACGCGCATTGAGAATTTTTACCCTCCACGCCATCCATATATTCGGTTCCATATCTTAATTACTCCTTTCTAAAGTAGGTGTATTTGAAATGTAGGTTCTGGAAACATGCGCCGCCACCATAGAAAATCAAGAAAGCACAAAAAGGCTTATAAAAAACAAGCATTGAAAGATTATCTTCGAATTCAAGCCCTGTATCTTCAAGCGGAAATACATGTTCTACTACCATTCGCTGTTCCTTGTCCCTACCTATTCAAAGCTATTGCTTCCATTTTTTGGAATGATAATGGTCACCGCTTGTGTGGGATTGTGGTATTCAAATCTTATTGTCTATGTTATGGATATTTGGTGGATATAGGAATTTTTTGGTTAAAATCTGGGGTACCAAGGTTTGCGCACTTAAATCAAGCTAGGGTTTATGTTGCAGTTTCTAAGATGAGTCATATTAGACAAACCTCCTTTGAATTTGGTTGGTGGTTGATAGGACTCTAGTGGGTTGTTTCGAAATTCCGCTGTCGTTCGACAATTTCGTCGAATTTCATTCAATTCTAGTGGAAGTTATCTAGAATTGGTAAGTGATGCAAAATATCAATAAAATACCTAATAAATTTTGTGAAATCTTGATGGTTTTATAAATTTGATCTTCTTCCCCTCCCTTTGTCAGTGCATAATATGAATTTACCGCATTTTCGTCAGTGTCTTTTAATATCAATGAATTGTCTCACAAAGTGCTTAAAATTTACACTATATTTGAATGTATGAAATTTTTGATAGGGTTTGGAGAATTCAAATGGTATTTTACAAATTTAATATAACTTTGCCTAATATTGTCAGTTTCTTAGATAATCTGAATTTCACAGAAGTTTCGTTAAAATTGATTGTTATATTTAAGAACAACTTAATTTTAGAAAAGTTGTAAACACAGAGTATGAAATTAATCTACGTCGTGGATTTCTGTAGACCTTGTGTTTGTAGGGCAGAATCTTGGAATTTTTTAACATTTTTCGTTTGGTTTTGCAATATTTTTACCAAATCTTTATAGTCAATACTTTTGGGATTGCAAAGATTTATCAAAGTTTCTACATTTACAACAAAAATATGGTTCCTAAGGTTTTCTCTGATCTCATTTTACTGGGAAAGTGAAGTTGACCACAAACACCAGTTTGTGATTTCATTGTACAGGAAATTTTGATCATATAGACCAATTGGAGAGTTCTTGTTTTGGGGTATCTTAAATAACGGGAAATTTGTAGATCAAACCTCACGGATTTTAGACATATTTGACTCGCTCTGCATTGGATTAGTGTTCATGACTGTTCAATGAAATTATATGCAGGGACCATATATAGCTGGCGAGAGGCCTACGGATTCAGATTTTGCATTAGCACCTAAGCTTTGTCGTGCCCGAGTGGCCTTGGCCCACTTCATGGACTTTCAACTTCCCTAGGAGCTCAGCGCGCTGCAAAAATACAAGAACGTATGTATATGTATAGAGAATCATCCTTTCTCATGCAAATCATCGTTGTCGATGAATATTCTCAATCCAAATTTGGAAAAAGTTGTCCACCCGTGTTACCGTGGGTTGTCAATAAAGTGTCTTACTCGTGAAGATAATAAAGATCCTCATACGATGAGATATCATTGTCTTAATGAAATTGGTCTTTCATTGATCTGAGGGAAATGCAATTCAGAAATTATTTCATCCTTCAGTTACTAGTGGAACTCGTCGTGGTCTTCATTTTTGTTATGGATGGCCTTCATTTTCATGGGCAGAATACATATGATATACATATCTATAAATGCATGTTTTTGTACCATTTTTCCCATTTTCATACTATTTTTCTAATTCAAAAATCTATCGGCCTCTCTTTGCACTTTTTAGGGCAATTGCTAGTTTTATATGTAACCAAAATAATAGACATTTAATTTATTCGCTCTAATATTTTGATTTTCTTTTTTATAAGTATGCAATTAGATAAGGTTTTTTCTTTTCTTTTTTTTTCCAGAGGAATAGATAACTAAACTAATCACATAATATTTTATAACACTGATATTATTAAATGAAATCTCTTAATAATATATTCAAAGAAGTTAATAAAAATTAAGAGAATCCAAGAAGCATCACACATTTAAGTTTCTTTATATATATATTATATATATATATATATATATATATATATATATATATATATATATATATATATATATATATATATATATATATATATACACACACACACATATACATATACATATACATATACATATACATATTATTTTTTTTAATTCAACATACATTAAAACCATACATTTTTCTAAATCTCCTCACTAAAAAAATTACGAAGTCATAATAATGAAGATCCATCCTAATAACACATCTATCAGGGATCAAATGCTTTGAGGTGAATATTTTTTTAAAATGCAGAACTATAAAAATTGTTTGCATATTTTATAAGTTCTTGATAGATCCATGGTTAAGAAATTATATATATATATATATATATATATATATATATATATATATATATATATATATATATATATATATATATATATATATAATTGCATAAATAGATTAAATGCCTTTAAAATCTTTTTAGGGACTTGGATTGTGTAAACTAAACAACTTAATCTTGTAATTTTAACAAATATTTGTTGGATTTCAAAAAAATTAACCAAAAATTATACCTAAAATATTTTAACCATAATAATTTATTCTTTTCAATAGCTTTATATGATGTATACATTTTTTAAAAATCATATAAAATATATGTTTTTTGTTAAATTGAAATATTTTAGCAAACATGAGCATTGAAATATTTTATTTATTGATGATATTCATATTATGTTACTTTTTTATTAAGTTGTTTTTAAATACACTTTTATATTGCTTAATGTGTATTTAAATATTTCGTTTATAATAAGCATTGAATTTTTTAATTATTATTAATAATTTTTAAATGAAACATGATAGGTTTATCAATTTTATATTAAAAATTGAATGAATTACACATCTATTTATTTTTCCAATTACTTTAAACATTGACATATTTATTAAGGTCGATATTTTTATTTAAGCTGATATTGAAATATATTAATTTATATTAACATACTTTTAAAAAATATGAGACTAATACATATTTCCAACTTTATATTTCTTTAAAGTTGATAAAAAACAATCCTTTTTCCCAAGGAAAAAATCATAATTTCCATTATATTAATATTGAATTTTACATGTTACCCTGATTGGAGTGTGAGATGGTGGCTAGGAAGCTGAATAGAGGATTAATGGACTATACACCCATGTACAGTACCACCGCCCCCCACACACTCGAGGCGACGGGTGCGGTGGCCCTTTGCATGATGGCATGCAGGGAAGATGGGAAAGGTGGGAGCAAGTTATGAGAGGGCTGGCCTTAATGACAATGAAGAGAGGAAATCGGGTATTGTTGTTCGGATCGCTCGTGGATGAGGAGACTGGTGCAATGGACAGGTTATGCGACACCATCCACAACACCAAGTGTATTAACTATTAACGAGAGATAACTTATATGTATTTGGATAACTCTTAGCCCTCACAATGTTGACCAGTTCTGGTTTTCATTTTAGGGAGAGAGGAAGTATTATGGGTGAGAACTGCGAAATTGAGCATCACTAGAAGAAATGGGGGTGGAGGCTGGTGCCATTTTTCTAGTCTTATGTCTGTCTCTTGCACCCGCTTGGTATTATATCCATTTCCCTAGCTTTGAAATCCTTCTTTCCTACATTGGAATCTTGTGGATAATGGACAGAGGCTTGAGTGGTGAAGCTTGAAAGGGTCATGTGGCTTTAAGTAGAGAGACAGGCACACGGGGTAGATTTTTCCAACCCACCCATAGTCTGGGCGATATCCCTTGCTTTATATGCATGTGTAGCCACAAGGAGATAGATAGAAACCTCACAAGGAGGGTAAAGGTCGAGAATTATGTGTGGGAAGTCTACACAGGGAACGAAGCTTAATATGATAGGAAGATAGGAAATGGCGGCATCATGGGCATTAGGGATGCAGGGATAAATGGGTTGGTTTCTTGGTTTGCATCTTGGGTAGAGGGGAAAGGATATGCTTTCCTGGATTGGCTGAATGAGGGAAAGAGGCGGTACTCACCAACCCATAACTGGGGATCGGAAGACAACCTCCTTGAGGATGAGATGAGATGTTTACAGTGAAGGGCTACCACTGGGGATGGTAGTGGGTCGACACCCTCCGGGGAATCGACCTACGACCATGAAGGGATTGTCACTATAATTAATAGGGGAGAGGAGGAACAAGACGGGTTGGAAAGTTGTAATATTACCACTCGGGTGCAAGACTATTGTTATATTGCGTTTAACGGTCACTGGTCAATGACTTGTTGCAATGAACAGGACTGTGACAATGAGACCATAACTCGTCCTGCGAAACGTTGTGGTCGTGGAAGATGGGCCCAAGTGACCAAAAGGAGCACGGACGCGGGCAACGTCCGAGGTCCACAGAGGTAGGAAAATTGTGGAAAGACTAACCAATGAGGCGACATAGGCATAACATGAAGGCACCAATGAAGTAATTCATAAAATTCTAGAGGAATGGGAAGAAGAAGTTAAACAAGAAAGAGAGACCCTGGCAACATAAGGGGCGGAATCATGCAATTCAAGCAGACCCTATCCCTGTACTGGCTAATGAAAAACCTACTGGGTAAGGCTATGGAGTAGATTTCGGTGGGCATGGTTGTCACTTTCCAAGGCATGCCAAATTATAAACAAGAATTCGAGAAGGTGCAGTTTCGACTACACAAGAAGGATGTTAGACTGGGCATAATTGAGAGGCACATCCCTTATATCTTGGAAGAGACTGAGCTTCCACGAATGGATGCCAAAGAAACAATGCTCATGGAATCAAATTCTATTGAACAACATGACTAGAAAATCTCTCTTGTTATTTTTTTTTATATATGTGAATATCTTTTACATTTCCTTATGCAAGTATATGTGTAGGTAGATATCTAGAGTATGGACATGAATCTGAGACTTATATAGCTTAGATAGAAATACCAAAAATCTTTTGTTATAGGATGGCATACAATGCGTATAGGTGGCCAACAAACTTGGTTTCCCACTGGGCAAGCTAAGGCCACCTAGCCAATCTATGTGGTGTAAATTTGTTGTATAAACTAATGAAAGAGGAGGATCTACCAAGCTTATATATATATATATATATATATATATATATATATATATATATATATATATATATATATATATATATATTGAGAATTACATGTTGTATTAGCTGCATAAAGTATTATGCGTGTAGAAGAGATGGACCGAGCCATTTAACATAGTATATCAATTCATAGTTCTTAAATATTTAACACAAATGACACGAGTATATACATGTATAATGAGAAATGTAATGTAACCATTCGATGCAAAAATATCAAAAAAAGTGTCTATCAAGATCTGTCGAGGATCATGGAGATTGATTAGTCAGATTTGCTTCCCTTGTATGCTTGATGAAAGGCCTTTGTTAATACTCGTAGATTTCCTATTCAATTTTTTCCAGTATTAACCATTGGCCGCTAGGCTACTGCGTGACTTCCTTGGAAAGACTGTCAAAAATTTGGTTCCCTTCCCTATAAATGTGGTTGAAAACAATAAAATCAAATTGTGACTTTATTGATGTAATTTCTTCCAATAAGGCTCTGAGTGTGTGCATGTGACAATGTGTAAGTGATTTGAACCAATCGATGACAATTTTTGAGTCTCTAAAGACCTAAATCCGGTTACAATTATTCTCAAGCATGAAAAGGAGTAATTTGAGGTTGTTAAGTTCAACATAATTGTCTGTGCCACAGCCAAATCCCATATTTACTTTGTAATATTGATTGTCAGTGAGATATAATGTAGCTCCTCCCCCACAACCAATATCTTGAGTAGATCTGTCAAAGTATGCCCATGGGAAGGTTTTGTCTATGAATTTAGGTACAATGTTCCAGGTCTAGTTCATGGGTTCCTCTTCAAGGATCAAAAGGAAAAGGGCCTCTATGTTGGTGCATATGTTGTTCCAAAGTATGAGGGAATCTTGAAAATTAATTTTGTTCCTTGCTAGCCATATGCGCCATCATACTAAGAGTGGGAGGTTTCATATTTTCTGTGACTATGCAGAGCACCACCAAGATTTGCATGTAGATAGGAAATTTTCCCCCTACCATCTACTAGTAATGTCAAGGGAAAGGTAAAGTTGTTTCCATACCTACTAGGTCACTGTACACGACAAGAATAAGTGGTCTATGGATTCAAATTGTTCCATACAGAGACAACAACGACAAGGGCCATGGATAGATCTATTGTGTACATTGTCATCAATAGGTGCTTTATTGGTTAATAGGCACCACATGAACAATCTGGATTTGGAAGGCACCTTTAATTTGGAGAGGGGTCTCGACCGCCACTTGGCTACCTCAGGTTCATGTCAGATACAATGAAAGAGTATCCTTCCTTAGGGATTTATCATCCATGGGGAGAAACAACCCATACCAATTCATCCTCACATTCTATAATTCTGACATCAAATTCTTCAGGAGCACCAATATATATGTTCCAATCATTTCTCCAGTTGTCAGGGACCATGAGGTCATGTGCCGATTTCCAAGCCTATGAAAGCTAAGTTGAATTTCCTTCATCTGCAATTTGGGATAGATGTTTTATACCAGCCGATTCGAGGAGCTTCCTGAGGTCAAGTCGAAGGAGGTGGGTGTTCCCACAACCCAATGAAGCATATTTTCCAATACATACTTGTTTTCCTTATCTGATTCGCCAAGCCAAACATTTTTTTATAACTAATATGGAGTGTGTAATTTCTCTCCATATGGTGGAGACTCCAGGTCTATTTCTGATTGGGCTACTAATCCATTCAAGTATCGATAAATGTATTTGTGATATACCACCTATTTCCATAAACTAGTGGATGAGAGTATCTGCTAGCCCATTTTTTCTGCAAGTGATTTTGCAAAATAGTTTAGATACTTTAATCGCCAACCACCCCATTTTTTGGGTTTTTCTATAGGCTCCCATTTGACCCAAGAAAACTTCTTGCCATCATGATTTCCTCTCCATAAGAATCGATGACATATTTGTTGTATTTTGTAGGTGATACCTTTAGGGATCCAAGCCAATGCGATTTCGTACAGTGGTATGATTTCTAACAAAATTTTAATGAGCATTAATATAACTACTCGTGATAGCCATCCCTGATGCCATATGTTGATATGACACTCAAATTTTGCTATCATCCAAGTCAAATCCAGAATACGATAATTGTTTGGCTTTAGTCTGTAACCAAAATTCTTGATTCCCTCCTCAATATCCAAATGTCTATATTGAAATTAATGCAAAGAATTTCTTCATTCATTAAGTGAGTAATTTACCATCATAATGGTATACTTTCTATGATTCAGAGTCATTCTAGTACCTTTGCAGAAAAGGGACTGCATATGCATGGAATTTGTGGAATATCTAATGGATCCATCAAGGAATATGAGGACATCGTTAATAAATAATAGATGTTTAAGATAAATAAGATCAGTAGTTTTAAACCCATGTAAATCCCTGGACAATCTATCAGTGGAAATGAGCCTACTTAATCCTTCCATGATCAGAAGGCAAAGTAGGGGAGATAATGGGAAACCTTGTCTAATACCCCTCTTAGCATGAAAGAAATTGGAGGCAACCCCATTGAACAAAATGTTACAGGAAATAGATGTGATACAACACATGATCCAATTAGTGACTGAGTGAGGAAAGATGATGTAGGTAAGGATAAGGTGGAGGTAGGTCCAGCTGGCTCAATCAACTTCTTTGGACATGTCAATTTTGAGAATGATTCTTTTGAGGCTCTTGAGTTTGATGAAGTGGAGTCCTTGAGAAGTGCCTATGTCTTCATGTATTTGTTTGTGGTTAAGGAAGGAAAATTGTTTTTTGGAGATATGATGGGATAAGATAGGTTTGATACAATTGGCGATGATTTTGGAGATGATTTTGTAGATACAATTGCATAAGGAGATAGGTTGATAGTAATTAAAGGTCACAGGGTTGTCCGATTTGGGAATGAGAGCAATAATATTAGAATTGAAACCCTCAGACATATTTCCAGATAGTCTGTAGTCTTTAATTTCCATGAGAAGGTCCTTGCCAATTAATTCAAAGAAGGTAAGATAGAATTCAATGGGCCAAATCTGGTCCTAGACTTTTTTATTTTTTGAATCATTTCAGAACTGCTTCTATTTCCCCCATAGTGACATATTTGTTCAAGTTCTCCAAATCCTCATCATTCAAAAACTAAGGCATATCTTTCGTAATGTGAAGTACCTCTCATATGGTTATTTCTTGAGGGGGTTTGAATAAATTACTAAAGTGTCTAATACCCATGTGTGCTAGATGACTTAATGTAGTGGCTTCCCTTCCAACTTGATCTCTTAATGTCCATATTGTATTGGTTATCTTCCTCCCCCTCGCACATTGCTGAAAAAAACTTTGTATTGTCATCCCCTACTTAGAGCCATATGGCTCTACTTTTTAATCTCCATGCTTCCTGTTTTTCTCTTAATAGTCGAATATTTTCTACTTCCAGACTTGTCAAATGATATTTTTGTTCCAATGATTGAAATCCAGAGTTTTTTGAGTCCACCAGTGCAATGAGTTCAGCTTCAACTTTCAACAATGTGGCTTCATCCCTTTTCTTCTTTTCATTGGCCCACTGTATCATTTTTTGTTTAGGACGAGACATATTATTTGCAATGGAAATGGTAGGTGTGGAGTTTCTCTCCTACCAATGGTGTATCCATGACTCCTTTACAATTTTGTGGAAGTCATCCTCCTTAATCCAAGTAGAGTTAAATTTATATGGGGATTTTGGCTTGCAGGAGGACTTCATAATTTATTAGAAGATGGGTGAGCAGTCTTATACACCCCCAGAACCAACCCATTGTCTAACTTTATCCAAGTAATCCACGAGTTATTCCTTTATGAGAAGGCGATTCAGTCTTCTCGCTAGTGAAGCTTCCCCAATCCTTTGATTACACCAAGTAGGTTGTATTATGGAAATGTCAATATTCAATAAGTTGTGATGATCCAATAGATGCTCAAAGTATTCTGTGAGAGGGCCAGCCTGAGCATGATTTCCCCAAGATTCGACATGACCCATGAAGAAATTCAGGTCCCCACCAATCGTAATATTATCACTATTCATAATGGAAGTTGACAACAGGTCATCCAAAAATGCTTCGTGGTTATCGAAAGGTTCGTATATATTGATCAAATGAAGAGGGATACCAGGATCCACAGGTATGCCATCTTCTCCTAGGACTCCTTCCCTCCCACAGAAATTTTTAAGCTTTTTAGATCTGTTGTTGAATCAAATAGAATGGCCTCCAGACCACCCTCTCACATCTAGGGAATGAAACGTCCAACCTGGCAGGATAGATTTTAGGAAATTGTTGATAGTTTCTCCATCGTTGAGGGTCTCTTGAAGATATATAAAATCCAACATATCCACTTCAAATAGCTTCCCAAGGGCCAATTTTTTTATCAAGGCTGGTCAGACCCCTGCAATTGAAAGATAAGAAATTCACAAGGTAACCATATCACGATTTCCTTTTTCTCTAAGAACCCGATCAATGGAGATTTATTTTCTAGATGCCACCTCAATTCTAGCATGATGGATAGATTTTGATATGTTGGAGTGTCTTCCTCAGGATGTTTTGGAGGTTTTAGGGGAGAGTTTTGACCTATTCCATAGGGAGGGAAATGCTTTGAGTGAGCATGGGATTGTAGATTGTACCTATGGTTGGTTCTATTGCCCTATGAATCCACACCTTCAAGAGGATGCAGTATGGATAACCCTTCCAGGGTAGTTGGGTAGTGGGCAGAGTTCCAAGGGGGAGCCATGGACAAGGGACAAGGAATCGGTGTCAAATTGCATGTAGAAAAAACAAAACTAGATAAATATAATGATATATTAGCACAATCTGAAAAACATTCATGAGATGTAATAGGGGGAGAAGAAGAGAGTACAATACCCCGAAGTGGACCAGATCCAAAAGAGTGTGAGCAAGTAACCCTTGGTGAAGGTGGCCAAGATGCTAGATGTTGTGGGGTATTTCGAGTGTACTTTTGTCACATCGGTGGATTGGTGGTCACTTTTTTTTGAGTATCCATTTCTTCATCAACTTGTGTTTGTGTTCCAATCGATTCTTATCTTTTTGATGTCTCCTCGTTCATAGAATTGATTAGTGGGAAATCCTTATAGAGACTTCCAACTTCATGGAATCTTCTACATTGAAACGGGACCCCTTCATAGTCCAGAATCTGCCATCTGATGTGACCACAATACTGAAGAGGAAGACTCTCCATGAGACCTTCCCTAGTGTCCAAATGAACCAAAATTCTAGCTATAGCTACATTCCTCATTTTAATGAAGGACTTGGCATGGTCTAAATAGACACCCAGATCATCCCTAATGCATCTAAACACATCCTCAGACCAGAATTGGAGTGGTAGGCCTGGAATTCTAACGCATATAGGACCCGCCCCCAATTTTTCTTTTTCTTAGTCAAAAATAGGTAGCTAGTTCTTTAAAAGAACCACATTCATCTCAATATGCCATAATTTGGAGAGGACCCAATTTCCGTGGTTAGGGTGAGTGAATATGAGGCCAAACCACCTTCTTTTCATAGTTAGGACCACTATAGTCACCATAACTCCACTAGGTCTTAACTATGAAAAGTAGGTCACACTAGGGTTCCATTATACTGCATAGTTATCGCCTTCCATCAATGTCACTATCCTGTATCGATGCCTCGTCCTTCACCTTCCCTGACAGGTTTTTTGCTTTCCCCACCACGTGCAGCCTCTGTCAGTAGGAATAAAATTTCGTAGACCCTAACCAAGCCCTATACTTTCGCTATCCCTCACAATGTTTTGGAGCTTTAGAGCCCTAGACATCCCACTCTATAAGTTTTCTTGTTCCTTGCAAAGGTTGGAGAGAACCTAAATTCATCAGAGAGAGATACATAAAAAAATGTCGTTTATCATGGACATTGAAATAATTTATTGATGTGTAATAGTTAGAGTGAAATATTTTTATATTTATTTACTTTATACTAGATTGTTGTAATAGCTAACTACTAACCTAACGTCAAAATCATACATATAATTTTTTTTGTGGAAGGCTACCTAATCAATAACCATCATCAGTATTAGATTGCATACTATATATAACCATAACTCCATTATTGTATTGATGAAACAATGAAATCATATAATCACTCATTAGCAAACTGAGTACATTGATTATCAATCGTTCATGTGCAAATTGTCCATAAATATATTTAATTATCGAGGAGTGTAGATGGTTCACGAGGCCAACCTCGTGCCCTCCAGGTGCACTCATCTTGGACTACCATATGGAAGCTATCACAAGGTTTTTCTTGATTTGGAGGATCCAACGACTCATGTGTCTCGAGTTGGAGTTAGGGTAACTACATCCAGATGGATGGTCGAGGCGGTCATTTGCTGCAACACCGTTTCAAGAGGATGGCTCTGCAACTCCTTTTTGATCTTACTTCCTGTAGCTTGAAATCTAGCTAGATTCTATTAGTCTTTCATCGATACCACTGCCAAAGAGTTTCTCGGGCTTACTTGGTGCTTCGACATGTTTACCAGTATTTTCCCTAGGCTTATCATGGAAGGTCATATTTTGTCCCTTCTCCATTCTCAGTATGTTGGAGACTTACCGACTGGTGATTGTTGTAGCTCGAAATGTCTAGTTCCCCTTTTGTATTTGCTTGGGCCATGAATTAGAGTTCTCTTCCTTACAGAAGACTCAGGTAAGAATGGTTTTTACCAAGTCATAATTTATTTGCACTTCAATTCTTAATTGTTTCTCTGTAGCAACTAAATATGGTTTTGGGTTCTTTATTACAAGGAAGTCACACAACATCTAGGGATTTTTTTATGGTAGTTGGTTTGAAGATTTTGGTTGCAACCCAATCTCAGGAATGACCAGCTTGGCTTTTGGCTACATTATAATCATTCTTTGATTTTGTATGGTCATAATACCACTCAGTAGTGTTAAGGGATTCACCCATTTTACTATTAAATAAATGTATAAATCTTGTCGGTTATGAAAGGACTGGGCAATCCTGAGACCCCTTTGTTCTTCGCTTGCTGATTTGGTCCAAGGTCTATGGAATCGTTTACAATTTCCCTGGTCTAAACTATTGCACCCACATTTTATCTTTGTTTTTTTCCATTTCAAGTTAATGATATATTTTTGCATATTTCTATTTTCAATTCTCATTTCAAGTTGGTTGCATGTTCTATTATGCCATCTTTAATTAATTAACTTATATGGTATAAACTTAGTTTAAACACATTTGCTTCTTTTATGTTAATTCTCTGCACCAGATGTGTGTTGTCTGTACTACTTTAAGAGCATGAGGATTATTACTGTAACAACTTTTTTGGTTGTTTTATTTACTTCCTTCTGTGTGTAATTTTATTTTCAACCCTATGAGATTAAGTATGGTTAATCAATGACAGGCTCTTGCTACAAATTTAGTTCATTTAGCATTATGGGGCTAGCCTCCATCCTTGGAATGCCTATGAGGTTGATGGAAACAATTGGCCTGTGGGCTAACCCAGGTGGCAGATGCAACCAACAAACACATTAGACCTGGATGAGGTTTCATGTCATAACCCACATTAATGTATTTACTATTATTTCAAGGATTCATTCAGGTGCTTTTGAAGCCATATTTATACTAATTTCTAGTTCCTTAATATGTTTCATCTATCACGGTTAAAAATCTCTTCTCCCTCCTAATAAGGAAATCTACGAATTGTAGAAACAATCCCAAAATTATCCTTTTCATTGGGACATATATTGTGTGAGATTCACACCAGCAGTTGTCGTCCTTTAACATTGCACCATTTCTTTTAGAAATTTTAGTTATTAACAAAATTTAATCCAAGGTTCACTATTTAGATTACTACTTTACTTTTCTACTGGTTTTTCACGCCATTATGTAATCATGACTCATGCACAACAACATTTTCAGCTGTCTCAATTTCCTTCTATACATTTACCATTATGCACAAAACTCTCATTAACTGACAAAACCCACTTTAACTAAGAAAATTCACATTAATCACATAGATTCTTTCAATAATAAAAATCATTAAGCAAAGGATGCTTCTTTACTCAATATAAAATGATTCCCTAGCAAGATTTAAATTTCTGTAAAAACTATACAATAGATAATAAAAGTATATAATCACAAAATAATTTGACCACCAAAATTCCATACTTATCTATGATTTCTTCAATTGTTTAAAAAAGTGTATTTAGGATGAGTACACTCCTCCATTCCAATGGAAGGGGAAATTACATCCAGGTTCCCCAGTATTCACTTTCTATCATAGTTTCTAAGTCGAGCATTGCGATTTTCATCTAACTTGAGAGTTTCCACTAGCCTAGAACCAACCGGGGACAACACTCCGACAACATTCGCATTCATTTTCCTTCTTGTTTAGGAGGTTCTACCTCAGGAGGTCTTTTATCTCTGGATTCAAAATGAAAGGAATCACTGCCTTCAACTGTTTCTTGGAAATTTTTAATTAGGTAATGTGTCATCATCTTTGTTCCATTTCTTAACAACGTTTCTTTAGAATTATCACATAATAAAATTTATTATTGTTTTTCAGAATTTTTTTTCCTTATTTTACTCCCAACTAATAGTAATAACAATATTAACAGTAATTCTGGAATTTACTTCAACATGTAAAAGTGTTTCAATTGTAATATTAACAATAATGAAGAAATAAGATACAATAACAACATAATGCATATAATACTTTTAATATAGCTAAAAAAATATATCATTTTTATTTTTTATTACATTAACCTTTATTAGTCCCTACCTTCTGTAGGACTATAGTGATTGCTATATCTTTGGTAGACTATTAATTTTTTCGTTGACCAATTTTTTTTAGTTTGATCAGGTTTTAACCAAAGTTTTATATTGCCAATTTTATCCAATTAAATTTTAAGAAAAGTTTTTAGATGAAAAAAGATCGACCTCTTATTGCAGGCTTAGCTTATCCTACTGCTGGAATGTTGGGACAACTTATTTTATCCAAAGTTTCTTTGCAGGAATGTTGGGACAACTAATTTTATCCAAAATTTCATTGCGGGAATGTTAAGACAACTGATTTTATCCGAAGTTTGTTTTATGTGACCAAGAGGCCACACCATTGTCAACCAAGATTTTAGGTCCCTATAATACTAGTAATTACCCCATTACTATTGTAGTTATATCCCTTATTAATATTGTTGTGCTCCTATTGTCCCCATATTGTTATTACTATGCCCCATAGAATCCCTCTATTGTTATTTTTGTGCCTTTATATTATTATTGTTAGGTCGGTTGGGTAGACTCCTATATATAGAAAGGAGGTTTTGTCATTTGAATCATCAAAGAATCATTCATTTGTGTAATGTAAAGGAGGTTGCCTCCTCGAAGAGGTTGAATTCCAAGGCGTTGATCTATCTTTTCTATCTTTTGTGAGCTGGCTTCATAACATTTGGTATCAGAGCTTTGGATTCTAGGGTTTCACTACTCCAAATAGGTCATCGTGGAATTTTCTGCTATAACTTTTTTCTACGATGTTTCAGAAGCGAAAAAAAAAACCCATTTGAGACAAAATCGCAATGAACCTTGGTTTCAAATTTCAAAGCTTTTCGCGCTATATTTGAGGAGATATGATCTGAGGAAGTTGGTCATTTTGCATACTCCTAAATTACATTCCAAATAGGTGACCTGGGGAAAATCATCATAACTTTCTATTTGAGCATCAGATTGAAATTTCGTAAGAAGGTACAGAAAGAGGATGGGTCTAAAGTTGAAACAATTAAGACCCTAGGTCTATTACAACCTTTATCCATTCCAAGCCAATGTTGGGAGGAAGTTTCAATAGATTTTATCACAAGTTTACCCAAGTATGAGGTAAAGAGTGTCATAATGGTGGTAGTTGACAGACTTACCAAGTATGCGCACTTTTGTGCATTATCACATCCATTTAAAGCCAATATAGTTTCTACTGCATTTATATAAACAATTCAAAAGCTAGATGGAAACCCAAAGATTATTGTAAGTGACAGAGATCCCATTTTCACTGGAAATTTTTGGACAGAATTATTTTCTTGTCTCGGTACTCAGTTAGCTCATAGATCATCTTATCATCCTCAATCTGATGGGCAAACTGAGATAGTAAACAAATGTTTGGAAGGATATCTTTGTTGCTTTGTCTCTAATAAATAGACACAATGGGTCAAATGGTTGCCTCTGGATGAATGGTGGTATAACACTTCCTTCCATACAACAACAAAAATGACCCCATTTATGCCACTTTATGGATATCAACCTCCATCCATCACATCATATTTAAGAGAAAATTCTAATGTTCAAGCAGTGGAACATCACATCGAGCATCAACAACAAGTCCTCCAACTCTTAAAGGATAACCTCATGTTGGCACAGAATAGAATGAAACAACAGGCAGATCAACATCGCAGTGAAAGAAGTTTTGATGTAGGTGATTGGGTATTACTACGGCTACAACCATATAAGCAAATGTCCCTCAAGCAAGCCAAGAAGGATAATAAATTATCACCAAAGTATTATGGTCCGTCCAAGGTCTTGCAAAAGATTGGTACTATGGTATACAAATTGTAGCTTCCTACAGCTTCTCGAGTGCACCAAGTCTTCCATGTTTCATGTTTGAAGAAGGTTATAGGCGACAAGCTCCCAGTTCAAACAATATTGCTAGAACTTCACGAGGAGGGAAAAATTATATTGGAACCGGAAGCAGTCACAGAAATAAGAACTCGACAGCTACGAAACCCATCATTTTTGGTGTATCTCATCAAGTGGAAGAACTTATCTGCTGAAGATTCCACATGGGAGGATGAGAATTTTATACAGAAGCATCTAGAACTACTCAAGCATTGAGGACAACACTTTTTTGAAGGAGAGGGGCATGTTAGGTCCCTATAATAGTAGTGATTACCCCATTACTATTGTAGTTGTATCCTTTATTAATATTGTTGTGCCCCTATTGTCCCCATATTGTTATTACTATTCCCCATAGAATCCCTCTATTGTTATTTTTGTGCCTTTATATTATTATTGTTAGGTCGGCTAGGTTATATTGTGACTCCTTAGACTCCTATATATAGAAAGGAGGTTTTGTCATTTGAATCATCAAAGAATCATTCTTTTGTGTAATGTAAAGGAGGTTTCCCCCTCGAAGATGCTGAATTCTAAGGCATTGATCTATCTTTTTGTCAAATGGTTTCATAACACAAGAATCCTACCACTTGCAATGGTGTGCATGTACATTTCCACCCGAAAGTTTTTAGATGAAAAAAAATCAACCTCTTATTGCAGGCTTAGATTATCCTACTGCTGGAATATTGGGACAACTTATTTTATCCAAAGTGTTGGGTATTTTTCAATGGGGAAATACCAAAACCAAACAAAGAAACTCCACAGAGCCAATGCTCTGTTTCTTTCTACCACAGGATCTTTTTGCACAGAGAAGCTTTAAAAACAAATATACTCATAATAGTCCATTACACAGCATAAAAATATTTCTATTGCTTAAAATATAAAGCCTCATACAAACATTCATCCTCTTTGCTGAGAGGAATTCACCAAAAACAAGATTAAACAAAAACTCTGTTTTCACCCTGAGAAATTACTGAGCTGGGTTTACTGCTGTAAATCCCCTTTTACATTCACTGCAGTGAAAAACACTTTACTGCTGTAAAATAAAATTTACATATGCATACAAATGCGCTCCACCATTTTCCTTATGCACTTCTGTGCAAAACCACACATGGTTTTTCTTACACCTCTGTTTCACAAAAATGCCACACAAAACATTACAACCCTGTTCTTGTCTTTTTACACACTGCTGTGTGTTTCACCTTTTAATGCACCATCATTTTACAATGCTCCACAAAAAAGATTCAACCCACGAGCTCTTTTCATTTGGCTCACACTATTCTCTTTCGCTGCTGCGCTCTTACATATCTCCCATAATACAATGTTAACTCAAAGAAAATATATATACGCTCCACAGTTTTTCCATATGCACTGCTGTGCAATCATTCTTGGCTTTTCGCTGCTCCTCTGGTTTTTAATGGTCAACACATGTGTAAAAACATTACAACCCACGAGCATATGCGTTATTCTTTTTCACCATGCACTATAATGCATTTTACAACTTACCATATTTTAACCTACGCTGCCCCCTCTTCTTTTTAACACACAACGTGTATGTTTTATTTAATGTAATTCACATGTGAAAACAAAAAATAGTCAACCCACGAAAGCTGCCCATACTTCCGCTATATAAAAACATTAAAATTAAAATTGCACCTAACATCTACGACGAGCATTAAATTTGATTTAACTCATTTCAGACCGAACAGGCGGTCAACCAGATTTAAGTTTTCACTCCACGCAAGTATTAAATGTTGCCCGTATGCAGGTTTGGAGCAATCGACAGTGGAGGATGAAGAAGCAAATCGGACGACAGAGATTGATATCGGAAGGCAGTTTAATGCTGATTTTTACCTCCTGATATGTCAGAGATGCTGATGTCAGGTGAGAGCCACGCGTCTTCACCAAATCGCATCGGAGCCAAACATACGGAAACTGCTTTTCCTTGGATGGCGGTGCGATATGGTCTGGGCAGTTTGTGGTTTTGTTCGGTGGTTTTGGGTGCAGCCGTATTGTCCACTTCCGCCACCTGCAGTTGGAATTAACATTCCAACACAAAGTTGCGTTGAAGGAATGTTGGGACAATTGATTTGATCAAAAATTGCATTGCAGGAATGTTGGGACAATTGATTTTATCCAAAGTTTGTTTTATGTGACCAAGAGGCTGCACCATTGTCAACCAAGAAGCCTACCACCTGCCACGGTGTGCATGTACATTTCCACCTAAAAGTTTTTATATGAAAAAAGATCAAACTCTTATTGCAGGCTTAGCTTATCCTAATGATGGAATGTTGGGACACCTTATTTTATCCAAAGTATGTTGGGACACCTTATTTTATCCAAAGTTGAGTTGAAGGAATGTTGGGACAACTGATTTTATCTAAAATTGCATTGCACAAATGTTGGGAAAACTGATTTTATCCAATGTTTGTTTTATGTGACCAAGAGGCCACACCATTGTCAACCAAGAAGCCTGCCACCTGAAACAGTGTGCATGTACATTTCCACATGAAAGTTTTTATATGAAAAAAGATCAACCTCTTATTGCAGGCTTAGCTTATCCTACTGCTGGAATGTTGGGACAACTTATTTTATCCAAAGTTTTGCATGAATGTTGGGACAACTAATTTGAGTTTGTTTTATGTGATGAAGAGGCCACACCATTGTCAACCAAGAAGCCTTCCACCTGCAATGTTGTGCATGTACATTTCCACCTGCACTATTGTTAACCAAGGAGCATCAACAGGTGTGCATGTACATTGACACCGTTGTCAACCATTGCTTCGTCGGTAACTAGTATATCATACTAAGAAGCAATATTTGTTAGTGAGTATTGCAAGCTACATCTGAGCAATGCTGGTTGGCGAGTATTGCAAGCCTACATCATACTTTGCTCTACACTGCACTATGAAAAAACTGCATCACACTTTTGCATCAAATTTGGACTAGACTATATTTCTCTGTTGTGTTTTTCTCCCATTATTCTCCCATTACAAAAGGAAAAGGTAGTTGGTAGCTTGGTTACAGTTTGGTTATCTAGTAATTCACTGAAGTAGCTATAACGCCACAAATGACATATGACTTGCATCGCCTTCGGTTCATCCATATTCTTCTAATCACTCATAGTGACTTAGGTAAGCACATCGATATTATGACGATGAGCAAGTAGGCTGCCAGGTCCAAACGTGAGTAACCTAAATAGATCCTATCGATTGATTACGCCTTCTACTATTGCGTCTTCCAAATAGATCAGCAGGGCAGAGTTGGAAGTTTTGTACTTAGCTCTTACCTCTTGGACCTATCCAGCATCATTCAAACTGGCTTAGTTGCAGTAAAGGAAACTGGAAATAATAGCTGGCTAAATCTGACAACCAGAAAAAGACTCGTCAATACTGCTTCAGAAAAGAATGAGACGAGTCAGAGGATCCCAACTTGTGAGTTCCTGTCCGTCAGGAGAATGCCAGGAGAAAGAATAAAACGTTTTTTACGAGAATGCTTACGTTTCATTTCCTTATGCACAATGCCCAAGCATTAATTGATATAACAAGCACATCTGTGCACATCTGTTCTTGTCCCGGCCAATGTAGCTAACAACGGGAACTCCCAATATCGTTCAGTCCAATCCTTTCAGTTAACCATGTCTATGCCCAAGCCACGAGCCCTAGTAACACAGTTCTGCGGTGCCACTAAGGCCAGAGGCGACAGAAATATGTTCTCAGAAATGGCCCAAAATTTGTTAGGAGGTAACTCAGAAATTTGCTTGGGTTTTTTGCTGCGCATATGCGTGGAGGCCATCACCTAGTACCATAAACGGCCAAGCAATTGTGGCTAATTAATAGTATACTCTTAATTTTTTAATCAATTTCACTCAATATAACATATCAAATAACTTTCTATAAACTAGATAATCAAACTATTTATAAGTGAAAAAATTAATAAATTTATAAATTTACACAATATCATTATCACAAATAATATAATAACATAACTTCATTGAACAACATAGACAAAGCTGTTACCAAAACAAAGATAAGTATATGGAATACACAGAGAATGACAAAATTCCAATTCCATAGAACAATCAGCTAGCAGACATTGAAGATCACTCGACTTCCAAGTAATGGGCATACATTATTAATGACAGCACCTCCATTGAACAACAGAAAAAACTATTAGCAAGCCAAACATAGGTAAACGTAACATACAGCACTTCGTGGAACAACATAGGAAAGCTACAAGATCACATTAAAATAATAAAATAGAGAGTAAAATTGTACAGGAGATTAGCTTCTATAGTGAGTACAAGATATTAGTTTGTATGTGACAAACTTAATTGCTGGCCACCATCTAAAAGGTGCACACATAGCTGCATGGCATACACAGAATAGCAGCACTTCATGGAACAAGAAGGCAGAGGTAGAATTCTCCGAACGTTTAAATAATAAAATAATGAGTCAAATTGTACAAAATAGCATACATCTAACATCTAAACTTAAAAAGAGCATACAACAACTAGATCTAACCATCTCCCTGGCCAGTGAGAGAAAAAGTGCCGTGCCGTGACTCAATATTTTGAGTGTTGTTCACCTCTGGCTCATGATGATCTCCAGGATCGGGGAATGGTTCTTCAGCGTCGTTCACCTCTGACTCATGATGATCTCCAGGGTGACGGAATGGTTCTTCAGCGTCGGTCACCTCTGACTCATGATGATCTCCAGGTACGGGGAATGGTTCTTCAGCGTCGCTCACCTCTGACTCATAATGATCTCCAGGGTCGGGGAATGGTTCTTCATGGTTTAGCACAGTGCCAAAGGGTGCGGGAATTGGCTGCAGCAGAGAAAAGAGAGGTTCATTAATATCTATGTAAGATAGTGGTTCGGGTACGTATGGTTCGGGTATGTATGGTTCCTGTTCAATGGGATTTGGTATTTGTTGCTGAGATAAAGCATGGTCTTCATTAATCTGGCCAAGATGTCGAAGTGTTTCAGAGTTTATCGGTGGATCTGAGCCAGTCTCAGCTCCTCGACGCTCAACGTTCGAAAAGGGCACTGGCATCCCTGGCTTGAAAATAAAACCACGCAAGACTATATCAGTGTCTTGCACTTTCATTGTTACGAAGTACCCACTACCAAATGAGCCTTCCACAACACCATCTACTGTTTGGCCAATAAGTGAGTTGCCAGGAAATGATGGGCTTGAAGGAATTTCCCCGCGTCTTGCCATTGTTTGCGGATCACAAGACTTCTCACCGCGATCTAAAAGAATGTACGTGATGTACGCAGCCTATTTCCTTTTTTTGGTTTTAAATTGGGACATGAATAACTAATATGCTATAATTTATATTAGCATAGATGTATTTTAAACTTAGATTTAATATGATTATAGAGGATACAAATTTTTTATGAGCCGACATTATTTTAATGTTTTGCATAGTTATTTAATTTTTTAAATTTTTAGATTTTTTTTTTGGGGTAGGCATGAGAAAAATTTCAACTTTGATAATCGGATGGACACCCTTACACATCATTCTGAGTTGTAGAATAAGCCTTTCGTCTCAATAAACCTATACAAGTTTCTCTATATGTAAAATGGATCCAGAACAAATACAAAATCAATGATGAAATATTAGTGTATTAGTCTTTCAGAGTAAGTAGGATTTCAATAAAAATGTATTTAAATGTGCTACTTCATAATTTATTTGTCACAATGAAAAGAACTTACATGGATTATATTGATATGAAAAAGATTTTCATTTGGACCTATGCATTAAAAAAAAGTGAATGATCACATGCTTATCTGTGAGCATCCAAACAACTTGTTTGAACCTCCAAACATCTAACCAAGTTGGTTAAGCCCATGAGAACTAAACACGGATAGGACTAGTACCACTATATAAATTAAATTGTTCGTAAATGTAGATCAACGTTAATTAAATATAAGCATCAAAAAACTGATTTATTCATACATCTCAGAGGTTGCTAAAACTAAAAAGAAGTTACAAAAATTAACAATATAAACTTCGTTACAATACCATGGGCCAATATTATCTTTTATCAATAACAAATGCCCAAAAAATTATAACTCATATATATATATATATATATATATATATATATATATATATATATATATATATATATTTTAAATTAATCAATTTAATTAAATGAAAAAATATATAATAATTATTTTTCATAATATCTAGAGACATAACCCATGAACTCTCAATCAAAAGTGGTGAGGACTTACTAACTCAACTAACCTTGGGGCCAAAAATATTCATACAATTACATGAATGACTAATAAATATATTTTATATGAAAATAACTATCACATAAACATAAGCGTGAAGATCCAAACCATTTAACAAGGTTGTCATAAAATTGATAATTATAAGAGAAAATAATGAAGATATGTATATTATATAAAAGAAATAAAATTCTTTAAAACATGTGCTTTTCTAGGGTTTTGATTTGCTAGTTGTGAAGTATCTTGTTGTGTCAAATCTAAAAAAAAATTGATGCTTCCTTCTAGCCCATGGATTCTGACAAGTCATATGAGTACTCACGCAAGGACGGGAGAGATCCTATCATGCCTCCAACTCTTTTTTCACGAGTTGCACAATGTGCAGCACCGACTAAACACTTAAACATTTTCATTTATAAGTTATTTTCTGGACTACGCCTAACATTCACATATTTGTCCATTTAAACTTATTAATGTGCAGAATACATTAATAAACCATAAACCATGCAAGAGACGAGATAACACAACATATGCAAGTAATATTTATAATTCTGTTGTTTTTATAAATTTCCCCAGGAGCATAGCTCGATCGAGTTTACAAAACTTACAAACGGGTGGCTGTCCTCTAGTTCGGCTGGTCCACTGACTCGGTCGCTGCACTGTGCAAGCCTGCTCGAAGCACACAACACTGTGTATAAGCCTTACTATTTCACCATGCACAAGTTATCATTTCCACTGAACTCCCAACCATGCATGGGCGCACTTGCCCAACGGCTCATGTTGCCTTGTCGTGGGTGCACCTACCCATGGGCTCATGCCATCCTATTGCGGGTGCACCTTTCTAGGCTGCCATCCCCGACGCCTCCACGCTAATTTCAATCTTCCGCCCTTCGGTGTTACTTCGTTTTCCTGTCGTGTGCCCACTGCTGTAGTTAAATTCGTTCAGCAGGTTTGTGGTTGTGACTGTCTACCCTCATTGTTCCGTCATTCTGCCTGTTTAGCGGGCACATCTCCTACACGACTGCTTGGGTAGTTCGCCCATGTCATATGGACTCCTTTGCGGTGAAGATGTGTGGAGATCTTCGCTGCCCATTTGCCACCAACCTGCCACTAATATATATGGTTGTCCAACCCATGGTAGGGGCTTTGACTTTTGACGAGCCGACCCTCCATTTGTTATTTCGCCATACTTTCACATCGGGCCATGGTGTGGGGCGCCCATGTGTGAGACCGCCCAACCATATAAACTCGCCACCCCATCAACACTTAGTCATTTTTTCATAGGACTTGTGTGTGGACGCTCCTTGGCTCGTTTGGTTGGCCCGATTCATCATGCGGGCATGCCCTCAACTCATCGGTTATGTGCGACCAACTCGTCTCACCCATTGCGCGCCCATGTTGAATCGTGCCAGCTCATCAATTAAATGCGCTCACCCAACTCGCCAACTCGTGATGATGACTCGTGGGCTTTACACATCCCCTCCTATCAATGAGTTGTTGCAAGTGAATTGAGCAGCAAAGTAGGAGCCCCCAAATAATAATGGAGTCGGCCCTAATCATGGTCTAGTCATGGGATCACAGTGGCAAGCCTGACTTAGAGTTCAATGTTTGTGGAGGGCAAACAAAAAACCAATATTTTTGATTCCATCCAATAAATTGGAGAACTACCACAAGTTTATGAAGGAACATGCCCTGATTTGTAAGTTCATTAGTATTTGGCCTTCAGAAAGGGATGTGATCAAGTGGATCCAATTAAAGTGGTAGCTGAAAGGCCATATAGAATTAAAATTGGGAGCCAAGAATTTTTTCACAGTCATCTTCACTAGCTTGGATGATAAGGAAATGATTTTTTAAAATGGACCATATTTTTACTACAATGTTGGCATTTTCATGCACTTCTGAGAAGAATGCTACAACCCATATCGGGAAAAATTCATGGCAACCATGGTCTGGGTTTGACTTTTTTCCCTACCATTCAATTTCTAGGATCTATAAATTCTAGAAGAAATAGGTAAATCTATTGGAAGATTTGTCATAGTAGTTGATTCTACCCACCACGGGAGATACACATCATATGCTCGAATATGTGTCTACATGAACATCATGGAGACTCTCCCTGAATTTGTGGGGCTTGAATACCAAGATGAGGTTTGGTAGTAAGCATTGGAATGTGAAAATATTCCCTTTCATTGTCGAAGATGTCATGAATATGGGCACCTATACAAATCATTTCCTTTGAATCAACTGAATTCTGTGGAAACAACCTCCCCCAAAGAATCACCTCAACCATAGGATGATAGTGAAGGTTTTCAAGAGGTTTCCCACAAAAAACAGAATATGAAACCCCTTAGATAAACCTCCATAACCCATTATGAGAAATTAGGAGAATTAGAATAGGTATGAGGTTTTGCAGGATGGTGATGAAATTTCAAAGGCAAAATATCAACAAAAGGACACAGTGAATGCTAGGGTTCCATGAAAGAATACTTCAAAGAAAAAATGAAAAGCTCAAGGAGAACCCTTGGACAAGGAAGATCATGGGCTACCCAAGGAATAGACAAATATGGAGATTGATGGATCGAAGGAGGAATTAAGTACAGAGGAACAAGTGTTGAAGAAGCTTACGAAAGAATGGTGGAATCTGGATGAGAGATTCATACCAAAATATCAAAATAAGTTGTATCCAAACACATTTAAACAATACCAATCAAAGCAAATCCAAATCCTACAAAATCCACCTGATCCATCTGGCTCTCAGCTGGGTAGCATCATGGACAAAGGGGGGGAAGGAAAAGGAGGTAAGAAACGGGGCCCTAAGAATCTACGGGAATCAATACAAATGGTCGAAGATCTATTGGTTAACTCACAAAGGGTGGTGTCACTCTCGATGGTCTTCCACCAAATCAATAAATCTTCCCAATGGTTGTAATCTCATAGAATGTAAGAGACCTCAACAGCTGAGGAAACAAAGATATTTGAAGGAATGCTTAAAATAGGAAAGGTCGAGTACTGTGATGCTCCAAGAAACTAAGGTGTCTTTAGAGAGACTGAAAGCAATTATAAGAAGTATGAGACCCTTGTATGAGTTGATGGCCTTAGATGCAAGGGGCAGCACAGGTGGGCTTACCATTCGTTGGAACCCCACTGAGATCCTTCTTCAACATTGGGTCGGTATGCCTCGAATTCTCTCGGGGAGATTCAGACACATTGGAACTTGAGACTAAACCCTTCTATCGGTTGTCTACGACTCTCACATTCCAGGAGAGAACTTTAGCGACTTTCCTTCAAAATATAGGAAAGCATATAAATATTTTCCTGAAAAAGATTTGGAATATTGGCAGGGACTTCAAGCTTATCACATTGATTGAGGAGAAAAAGGGAAGGATGGGGAGACAAGATCATGAGATGCAGAAATTTAGAGATTTGACTTTAGATCTAAAATTGGTATACATACCTACCATTAATGGATTGTACATGTGGAATAATCGTCGGGGGGTAAGGTGGCGGTGGTCTCACCAAGTTGCCTCACACCGGGATAGATTTCTAGCATCAGAAAATATTATAAGCAAAGATATTTTCTTTAAAGCTTCTATTATTCCATGCCTCAAGTTAGAAAACTGACTGATCTAGCTGGAGATGCATTTGAAATTGACCCCTAGAAATAGGTCATTTAGATTCGAGTCCTTTTGTCTTGGAGACCCCTCCCTTCTTGGAAAAATGGAGAATTTGTGGAAATCCAATTCGGTGCAAGGTAGGATCTACATGCATAGCTTCCATCTTAGACTAAAGTAGCTTGAGAAGTAGATAATTTGGTGGACTCAAACAGAGTTTGGTCATATCATGAAGGATCAATGAAACTTGCAAGAGTGAATGTAGAATATTCAACAAGGAATGATCATCAAAGGATGCTCAAGGGCCCTTGCAGTGGATGAAGGGCAGATCCTAACTCAGATAGAGGAGAGGAGGAAGCAAGAAGAGATCATTTGGAATAAAAAATCTTGGACACAGTGGCTCGAGGAGGGGGAGTGAAATACTCAGTTCTTTCATAAAGTTATGATCAAGCATCATCAACACGACCAAATTTTTTCATTAAAAGACACATTAGGAAATCGCCTATTCCACCATAACGAGATGGAAAACATTTTGGTTCATCATATTCACACCCTCCTTTCAGATCCATGTCTGGATCGCTCAGGGGCTATACAGAGAATAACTAGACACATCCCACAACTAGTTAGTAGGGACTAGAACCTGGCTCTGATGAGGGCCACCACCCTGGAGGAAATAGAGGAGGTTGTCAAAGGGATGGCTAAGAATAAAGTGCTAGGTCTAGATGAATTCATGGTGAAATTATTTCAGGAAGCCTGGCCCTTTCTTGGGCAAGACATTCTAGATATGGTCGAGGAATCTTAAAAATACCAAAAGGTACACCCTTCTCTCAATTCTACTTGTATTGCATTAATCCCTTAATCTGATCATTCTGAGGACCCTTAGGGTTTCAGACCTATAGAGATATGTAATGTAATTTACAAAATTATATACACCATCATGGTCAAGAGATTAAAGCCTCTTTTTCCTTCTTTAATTTCCCTTGAGAAAACCAGTTTATTCCATGGTTGTCAAATTTTAGATGGAATCATAAATTCCATGGAAGTTGTTCATTCTCTTAAGCATCTTAGAGCCAAGGGTATGTTGATCAATTTGGACCTTTCTAAAGCCTATGACCACCTTAGATGGCCTTATCTACTGAATATCCTGAAGGCCTTTGGTTTTGAGCATCAGTGGATCAACTAGGTTTCTTATCTCATTTCCTCTTCATTTTTTTTATTCTAATCAATGGCTCCCCCTCGAGAACCTTCAATCCTTCAAGGGGAATTTGACAAGGTGATCCCCTCTCTCCCTTCCTTTTGATTCTTGTTATGGAAGGCCTGGGCTATTATATTAAATCAATAGTTCAATCAGGTTGCATCAAAGGAATTCACCTTTGGGGTGAGGACCTTCCACTTACTCATCAACAATTGGTCGATGAAATCATGCTCTTCTATCAAGTCTCCCTCGAGGAAATTAGAGAGATTAAAAATATTCTCCATGAATTTATGCATATCTATGGCACTCTGATCAACAACTAAAAATCAAACATTTTATTCTTCAATACCCTAGTCCCTACCCAAACCTTCTTGGCCCATATCTTGGGTTTTAACATTGGCCCTCTACCCTCCAAATATTTAAGCATCCTTTGGTGCTTCACTCTTTAATAAATTCTTGTTGGAAAGGCCTTTTGCAAAAAAATCAATCCTGGCTCCATGGTTGGTCCTTTAGAGCCCTTAATTTAGTGACCCAATGGTTCTTTTGAATGTTGTTCTTCAATCTATGTCAATTTACCAACTATAGGGTTTAGTTGCTCCAAATATTCGTTCTCTAATATGGTATATATATTCCAAAAAATTTTGTGGAGGGGTGCTCAACAGGCTAAGAAATGGGCCTTAGTCTCATGGTCTCATATCACCAAGCCAAATTAGCAGGAGGCTTAGGTCTTCGAGATCCTTATACCATTAATCAATTATGGGTGTTGTAACAACCCTCATTAAAAAAACATTCTAAAAATATATAAGGCGACAATGATGGTACACGTATTCCAAGTTGAATGGTGGGAAAGACATCCTAGTGGGTGTTCATTTGGTTGTTTATGGCTAAGGAAATTGTCAAAGGCAATGGTTAAGGCATTAAAGAGGTAAAAAGGTATTTTGGAACATTTATTTATGAAAAAAATGGAAATTGGGAGAAAAGGAAGGTGAAAGGCCATAGGTTGCATGTGAGGAGGAAATTGAAGGAAAATATTGGAAAACAAATAAAATAGAAGCCTCATTAATAAAAAGGCTTCTAAGGATTAGTTGGTAGGCTCTTGGCTAAGACTTGGTCAGTTCAGTTTTGGAGCTCTCTCATTATTATCTCTCTCTCTCATGCTCTTGGAGACTTAGAGTTTTCTTGGAGCACTCTTAGAGGGTGCGGTATACTTGGATTCTTGGAGTAAGAAGGAAAAGGAAAAGAAAGAAAGTGCAAGAGGGCATCAAGATTAGCAGCTACAACAATTTTTCTTACAGGTACCAAATTGCATGTATGATTTCTTCACTAGTTCTGGCATGCATGTGGATTCTTAGTCATGATTTGACACTGGCATGGAGGATTTTCTGGATTAACATTGGATGGCTTAGCCTTATCATTTCCTAGATAGCCATGGAGATTGTGGGTTTATTTCCTTGTTTGTTTTGGTTGGTTCTCATGTTTCCTTAGCTTCGGTAGAGTTATTAGTTCATGGAAGCTTTGGTTGGAAAAATGCTCTGGAATCCCTATAACGTCTTGGGTTGATTTACTAGTCCTAGAAGCCTTGGTTGGACAAATTCTCTAGAAGCCCTGTAACAACTTGGGTTGAGTTACTAGTCCTAGAAGCCAAAGTTGGGCAAATTCTCCGGAAGCTCTTGGCAGGTGGAGTGACTACTCCTCAAAGCCTTGTTTGGAAAAATGCTCTGGAAGCTCGACAACAATTGTGGGTTGAGTTACTAGTCCTAAAAGCCTTGGTTGGACAAAGGCTTTAAAGCCTGACGGCTATTGTGGGTTGAGTTACTAATTGGAACAAATGCTCTAGAAGCCCTGGAAGGCTTGGATGGAGACTAATCTGATGATGGTTTTGTGATGTCCGATTGTGAGGTAGAATCACTGTTTGATGGGTTGAGGTGGATGTCCTCTAGGAGCCCTGGATGAGTTTGGGTTGATGTATTATATGAGATCCCACATTCATTCTTGGAATATGGTACGATGGTGAATGGCTAAAGAGAGATTTGGCTCAGCCATTCTACGGGCGGGTGGAACATGGTAGTCCCATCCTAGGTTTTGATTTTGAATCATTAATGAAAGGTTATTTATCCTTATATTTCTATGAGTATTTTGATGAATTATATGTGGTCTATATGGCTATACTTTCTTGAGTATTTTCTGTTGCTATTATGTTGGTTATGTATGTTTTTAATGATAGTAGCCATGTGTGGATCTCATTGGGTTTTTAATTATAATTGAATGATCAATGTATATATGACCTAATGGATGAAATTTTAGCTAATGTGATAAGGATACAATTCTTCATAGCGAATCCCAAATAGGTATGAGACCCCTATGCTCATATATGTTACTTATACCTGTATGTTGCATATTTACTAAGTGTTTGACAAAATGTATGTCATGGTCAAGCTTAGTTAGGTCAAGCCCTTAATCAATTTTTGTGTTAGATGATTTTACATAGTGTGATTTAATGTCTTGGAGAGTCTCATCAGGTTCTAGGCGTAGGTTTGAAGACTAGCCTGGAGAAGTGGTTTAAATCTCATAGTCTCTGGGACAGAACTAGCTGATAGAGACTGCAATCTCTCCCATGCAAGCACTGTGGGAGTGTCTATAGGTTTACAATCACATGAATGTCTTGTCATGGGAGTGAATATGGGTTTAGTTCATGTAAATGCTAGGCTAACTCAATGATTGGGCACCTGGAGTGTTGGATTAGCTTCTTGGGGTCTTAAAGCACCTAATGGGGGCTTGTGTGTTGTGTTTCCATCAATTCCATTTCCTTAAGGTTACCTAGGAGGTTGAATCATATCATAGTAGCCTTTCATTGCATGTTTATGCCAGCTAACCAGTTGCTTGTGTAGATGTGGGAGGAGGGTGTTACAAGTGTGAAATTATGGTCACAATGGATTTAGGGAGGATCTGATTTGTGCAAAGATCATATGGAACCAAAAATATCAAAGGTCATAATCTCTTGAAGGTAAATTAAGAATATGGGACACCCCTAAAGGCTACTAAATATGGAATTTAGCCTCAACTAATAAAGAACTCATTTGAACTCACACTTTCTAGGAGATCCGCGATGGAAAAATATAACCTTTTTGGCAAGACTCATAGCAACAATGAGCTAAGATCTTCAGCAGGAAGGACCTTGGGGAACTTTTCCTTTTTATGAGATGTCATAACTATACATTTGTGGAGCACTTTGGTAACCTTCTTTGGATCCTACTTGGCGACAATGGAAAGGAAAACAAGATTAGCCTAATCCCCCAAACTCTAACCACTAGGAGAACATGGAGAAGGAGCTTTAGGCTAGGAAGATTGAAAAACTTGAAGGCCAGGACATCTTAAGATGGAGATACACAACTAAAGGAATGCTTAATATCCAAGAAGCATATAAACCTTCTATAGCTGAGAATCAAGAACACCTTAGCCCTATATGGAGGAAGATATGGACATGGAACTTATGTCTGAACATGACATACTTCTTAAAATTGGCATGTCGTCAAAGAATTATTACATGAGATCAACTTTAGAAAAGAGGTGTCCAAGGACCCTTCCTATGTAGCCTCTGTCAATCGCATAGTGAAGATATGGAGTATCTCTTGAACCTTAGTCCCTTCATGGAACAATTATGGGGAAATATAGCCCAACTCTTTGGTGACATGGACCATGATAACAATATCATAAGAGATTCCATTGAAATGTGGAGGAACAACATTTTCTCCAGCCCTATCATGGATAGGGCTTGGAGTATTTCTTTCGCGTTTCTCCTATGGGAAATTTGGAAAGAACGCAACAGAAGGATCTTCAAAGGACAAAGACTCTCCCAAGCAGAGGTATGAAAAAGAGACATCCATAATATTAGAGAAACTATCTTAGTTGAGAAGTGGCATTTGGAGGATTGGCAGGTCACTCCTAATGAAGTGAGGATCCTCAGTATTTTGAATCTATCTTCGTAAATGCTTTCCCCATCCCCCTGGAAGCTTTTGGTTTCCCCTAAATACTCTCCTTCCTACTTCTCATATCCTCCTGTTGGTTTTCTTAAACATAGTTTTGATGGGGCCTCCAAAGGTAACTAAGGAGATGATAAATCTTGAGGCTTTTTCAAGGACTCCCAGTTCCAGGTAAAACATATGTATGGAGCCAACTGCGGCTTTACAAGCAATAATGAGGTAGAATTCAATGTTATAAAACATGGAATACTCATAACTAGAAGAGAAGGGCATAGAAAGTTTCTGGTTGAAGGTGATTATTATAGCCTAGTCATTGAAACGATTAAAAATTTGAATCATGGCACTCATTGGGAGGATATTAGTCATAGTTGGACCCGCTTGGTCCAATATATAACCAACCTCATTCCCTATTTTGATTACATCATTCCCTCACATGTTAGATGAATAGGAAATAAAGTGGCTAATTTTTACCAATTAGGGTTGCCTCAATATTAGCATGACCCTTCATTCTCCCTAGATGGATAAACACGTTGGTGAAGAGATGGACCCTCTAAGGAAGCTATTGGTTTAGGAAGCTACCCCAAATAAGGCCTTAGACAGGGAAGTGAACCAAGATCCCTGATCGGGGTGGAAAATATTTAATGGATCTCCTCAAGGTCTGTGTTGTGGGTACGATGGTTGATGAGGGGGTGGAGGGTGGCTTACCCTAAGCTCTCACGTGCTTGACAATGAAGGTGGGGTGGAAATGCACATGTTATCTCTTAATGGTGATGCAACATTCCAGAGTCAAATCGCCCTTTAGATGGTAAGGGCTCATAGTCCAAGTGTTTAATCGTTGAACACTTAGTTTTAGTAATTGGTGGTGGTCGAAGGCTCCTCGTTAGCATGTTTTCGTCTAAAACGAAGGCTTTGTGGTTTTGTATCTTGGACGCAACTGGTCTTCTTAGAGTAATGTATTCATCTGCCAGGTACGTAATTTACTTTACCCCTCCTCACCGCTCATGCTCTGTAACATATTCTACTATCTCTTGGATCTTAAGAGGCAAGTTTTATAGTATAATATATTCAAGGAAATGGAACCTATGTCATGAGAATTAGAAGGCTTCTATAGTATTTTCATCTGTTCTGTCTACTTTATATGTGATTGTATCATTTCCCTTTGGAATTTTATTTTCTCACATGGGAATGTATTATATTTCTCTGGTTTGGACTAATCTGGGTGGTGCATGCTTGTTCATCAGTGCTAGATATTTCATTTAATTATTGTTTTTGAGATTGGGAAGGAGTCTGAACCTCCTGTGTTTGATTCATATCGTGTTTTTTCAAGTTTGGATGAAATTAGGCCCAGGGAGTCAGTCTTTGTTGCCTTCTTCCTTGGGCAACAGTGTTGGTCCAATTTATTGAGGTGAATTAGATCGTTCATTTATTTATCAAATTTTCAGGCTGGTAAACTTAGAATCAAACCAAAGTATATGGAACCATAGATTAAACTAGTGTAGGAAGTAGTTGTTTAGATGCAAATAATGGAAATGCATATTACAAATCTAAACTATTTTGAAAAGAAAAATATCTAGATCTATTTTATGAAAGCATAAAAATGTTTGATCAATAGAATTAGTTTACTTTAAAATATAGAGAAGAGTCTCTTGTTCAAGAGTATTGTTTTGTCCTTCTATAATCTTTCTATAATAACATTGCCAAGCATCTAAGAAAGTAGGAAAGAAAGCATATAAATAAAAGCAAGTAAATATTGTTTTCAGTTCAATTCTTACTTCATGGAGAAGAGTATCCTAACTTAGGAGGTTCTGGTTTCCTTTTCACATAAAAACTAACTAGTGAAAGGAAATCAATCTTCACATAAATTTAATCTAGGAAAGGATATAAGAAAGTAAATATTGTTTTAGTTCAGTGTAGTTCATGGAGAAGAGGTTCCTATCTTAGGAGGTCCTAGTTGTCCTTCACACATAAAAGCTAGCTACTGAAAGGAAATCAATCTTCACATAACAAAACACACTTGTGGAAAGTAAATCGCACATGTATGAAAGGAAATAATATAAATTAAACTATGTTATAGTTTTATGTGAATTGTGGTTGATGGTGATCCGTCCATTCCTCAATGAGCACACATGAACAACTATTACTCCTTAAGAATAAGGCAACATCCATAACTCATAATTGCAAGAAAACGATATTATTCACGTTGAATGAACAATCATAAATCTGATGCTAATAAATAACTGAAAAACGTTGGCTTCCTATGAAGGATGCTCCTCTTATTTATACATGAATAGGGATATATTCTCAATGAATGTAAATCCCTTAAATATCTACTAGATCCATACTTGTCTCAACTTATCCCTAAATACTAGATACAAGTCCTATGACACATCAAGATCTCCATGATCTTTCTCCTTGGATTATGGTCCACTCCTTGATTCAAAATTTGAATTTGTACTTGTAGGCCAAGTAAGACCCTTTTGGAACCTTCAAATAAGACTAGACATGTCACAAAAATCATAACACATATATATATAAATCAAACCATCTTAATTTCCTAGTTTTAATCATAAATTCATTTAAAATACATAAAACAAATAACTTTGGAAAATGATTATTCTAACCCATATGATCATGAAGATGATTACTTGATGTAATGTTTTAGGCTAGATAATTATGAAATGAGGGCTAAATGGTTTTGAAATTATGGAAATAGGGAAGAATTTGGGAGACAATTTTGAGACTCAACAAGAAGTCCTACCTTGTCTTTCCTCTTGTGTACTCTCAATAGGGATCGGAGAGCTAGGATATGGTAGCTTATATCATGGTTGGCAACCCCATTCTACCCCCAATTTATTTTATAGGTTTGGGACTAACGTTAGCTGCACATTTCCTTTACGTTGTGATAATATGTCACATCCTCACAACCATTATAAGTGCCAAGACCTCAAGTGAATGACTTGTCTTGGGTTCGTGTTCCGTCCAATGTGTCTCAAAGATTTCGTTGTCTCTATTTTTTGTCATAAAATACTTATGGCTCACCCTACCCTCGATGCTTGTTCTTCAGGTAGAGGTGGCCACGGTCGGGGGAAGCAAGTGAGAAAGTGAGGAGGCAATAACCCAGCCCCGACCTATCAACCCCAAGGTCGTAGTCATAAACTAGCTACTCAACTCATCCACAATGCATCCCACGCATATCAAATAGGTACTCTCACTAAAGTATGCCAATTAATTTCAAATTGGGAAGATGATTTGTACCTGCGAGCAGAAGTAGAATCTTAGGAGGAAGATTGGCGTGACCTAGTTCCTGACCACAAACATTTTAGAGGTTCCACCACACAATACAAGAAAATTGTTCACCTCTATTGGTTGTTGAAAAAAATTGTGGCCAAGGTTATAATGAACTCTCTAGCTAGATCTATTAAATCTGATCCAAGTTTCTAGGAATTTTAGAAAGAATTTCAACTCATACAGTTCCAAATTCAGCAATAGGGTCTTCTTCTTATCTCATTGAAAAAACATTTTGTGTCTTCCTCAATCTGAATTGTTGGGTTCAAGTGTGAAGCACCCAACTCCTATGGAGTCCTTTGATGATTAGCAATATGATTGCCTATTGCTGCACTCATTTTTGTTTAATTTTATATGATGCAATGTTGACTAGGCTTTCATGTTATAGTTAGTTCGTATGTAGATGGTTTCCAAACATTCAATCCTTCAAGGAACTGCTAGATAGACTAAAGCTATATTATTTTTGGATGGCATATAACATTGTTTGATGGCCAACAAACACAGTTTCCAAATGGGCAAGTTGAGGCCACTGAACTCCTTGTTTATGGTTGTAACCTGTTTTTGCTTAAAATTAATGAAAGAAAAGGTCTTGCCAAGCTTACAAAAAAAATAAATAAATGTAGTCACATAAATGAAATGATTGATAAATGTGTATAAGCATCTGATGAGGCTCGGTATTGTAATAAAAATGTTGCAACTCCCAAGGCTATCAATTTAAATTATCAACTCGGGGTTCATACAAACTTAAGAGGTGTTGACAATACATGTGCAACATACAATGTGTCCTTTCATTGATATGATGCAATGAATTGAATATCATGAAATCAAACACTAGCATAATTGTAGAATATAAAAGTTGCATTGAAAAAGAAACCTAGTATATGGAATGGAAATAATAGTGCTTGAAATAGAAACCCTAACTTAAGAATAAAGAAAGTAAATTAATCTAACATACATGAAGGAAAGAGAATGTAATCAATCATTGCATTCCAGATAGGTTAGATGCATTGAAATAGTTCATTAGATAATTCATGTGGCAATCAAGGAAAGCGTTATTGTGTTATCGAATTCATAATACTGTCCATTAACTCAAATTGTTGAGATGTGTTGCAAGGGTAAAAATGCAAGTCATATGTGGTATTTGGTCTTCCTCAATCATGGAATTAGTGCCTAGGGGTCATTATTCAACCCTAAGATACAAAAACCAAGATTTTTTAGCAGATCCAGTCGAGTTTACACATGCTACAAAAGTGTTACAAGACTGCTACATGAGTGCTACAGGAGTGGCAGGATTGTTACGGGAGTGAGATAACTTACCAAATGCCCAAGTAAATCAAATGAAAATGAGATGAGAATTTTTTTTTTTATCAATTAGGATTTCCTAGGACTCCATTCCAAGTGGAATCACTTGAAAATACCCCTGTTAACACGTGCTAAAAAATAGCAGAAAATTACTACTCTAAAAATTTGAAATTCAAGAACTAGTGAGCTAGTTAACCTACCAAATGCCTAACCTAATCAAGTGAAAATGCTATGGGGTAAATTTGGCTATTAACTTGAATGTTTTTACGACCATATACAAGTAGAATTAACTCAAATGAATTTCATTAATGCATTATAAAAAAACAGCAGAAAATTACTACTATTTTTCTACAAGAGACTTCCAAAAATTCTAGATTTGTGAACTAGTAAATCAATCCTAGTAGCTCAATGACGAATATGACTTTTCAAAGTTGTTATAATGATGCATCATGCTTATGAATCTATAAATAACCTACAAAATAAATCACTTCAATCATTTATACAATATGCCCTACAACAAAAGAAACATTAATAGTAAATGCATAAATAAGAGATGAAAGTGATAAATACATTCAATGGAAATAAAGAAAGTGTAAAAGAGGAATCTAAGGCCCCGGGATGGTCAATCCCAAGTAAAATAAGATTCCTATGAAGGAAACCAAGCTTTCAAACCTACAACCTCGTGCCTACAACTAATTCGACTTTACCAATTGTGCTACAAATTTTCATGTGCAATGAAACCAAAAATTTAATATTTAACTTTAAAGGAGTGCATTTTGTGGAAAGGGGTCACAGCTAAGCCCTACTCCCAGTCATATAGCCCTCCATATGACATCAAGCATGAATTTTGGGGGTCATTTTAACCATCCACGAATTTGCCTGCCAGTTGGCAAGGCCAGATTCTTGCACCGTTTCCGATTTCTGGGCGCACCGTCCAGGTTTGGGTTGATATCTAGGCTCATTAACAATAGAATTGGGTAAAAACTTAAAATTATCATATATTTCTCATTTTTTAACCTAATGAGGTGCAAAAAGTGTCAAAATGGTGGTTTTCGACAGTGCTAGATCCATTGGAGGTATTAGGTTTTCTGTTTGAGCTTTGTAAAGGTATGTAATTATACTTTTGATTGCGAATTTAGATTTCTTTTCCAATTTTTATTGCAAAATTCTAAAATTAACTTTGTTCAATTGTCATTTCTGATCTTCCAGATCATAGAGAGTGAAATAAGAGAGCATACTCAACAATATTGAAGCTTTTTATTCAATTGGAATGTGAAATTTAAAGGGAAAAACACATGGATTTGATCTCTAAAGTCAGATTGTGGCTCTAAAAACACTATCTATTCTCCTTTTTTCTTAAATTTTCCTTCTCTTTCTTCATCCTCCTGCAAAATATTAGTGAGTTGGGTGGCTCTTATTTCACCAATAATAAAATAGAATTGCAATTGAAATGAAAACATCACAAAAACTTGTTTTTATTTTTTAGTCTTATCATATTGAAAAAGAAATTAAACATTCTCCTAAGTATAAAAGAATTTCCAATGCATCCATTTATGTAACAAGATCATGAGTAAACACATATCCAAGTTTGAAAAATATACCCTAGTGAATTCTTGGACATGATTATGAACATTTGATGTTAAAAATTGTAGCATAATGACTAATTGGGACAAAATTTGAATGCGCTCTTCAGGTTTTTGATCTTATTCAATTGTCATAGCACAAAGCTCTTCAGATCTTGTTGTTGCAACTAGATTTTTATTGCGTTTTTTTTTTTTTTTTTAGTGAATGGGGGTTTTCGATTTGTGGATGTTTTGTTTTACTTCTATGTTGTCTATATGAAAATGCAAAATAAACTTAAATGAAAATGCCTAAATGCAGTTAACCCTAAATGAAAAATGCTTCCTAAACAATCCTCCTAACTAGCTTACATCTAAGTTTGATTCACCGACAATGACACCAAAATGTTGGTCTAATTTATTGAGGTGAATTAGAAAATTCATTTATTTATCAAATTGGGTAGGTAAACTTAGAAGAAAACCAAAGTATATGGAACCTTATATTAAACTAGTGTAGGAAGTAGTTGTTTAGATGCAAATAATGGAATTGCATATTGCAAATCTAAACTATTTTGAAAAGAAAATATTCAGATCTATTTTATGAAAGCATAAAAATGTTTGATCAGTCAAATTAGTTTACTTTAGAAGATAGAGAAGAGTCTATTGTTCAAGAGTCCTATTGTTGTCCTTCTATAATATTTCTATAATAATATTGCCAAGAATCTAAGAAAGAAGGAAAGAAAGCATATAAATAAAAACAAGTAAATAGTGTTTTTAGTTCAGTTCTTAGTTCATGGAGAAGAGTCTCCTAACTTAGGAGGTACCAGTTGCCCTTCTCACATAAAAACTAGCTACTAAAAGGAAAACAATCTTCACATAACTTTAATCTTGGAAAGCATATAAGAAAGTACATATTGTTTCAGTTTAGTCTAGCTCATGGAGAAGAGGCTCATGCTTATCCTTCTCACATAAAAACTAGCTACTAAAAGGAAACCAATCTTCACATAACAAAACACACTTGTGGAAAGTAAATCACACCTGCAAGAAAGGAAATAACATAAATTAAACTATGATACACATGTATGCGAATTGTGGTTGATGGGGATCCATTGATTCCTCAATGAGCACACATGAAAAACTATCATGCCTTAAGAGTCAAGAAACATTCATAACGCATAATTCCAATAAAATGATATTATTCATGTTGAATGAACAATCATAAATTTTATACTAATAAATCACTAACAATTGTTGACTTCCTTTGAAGGATTATCCCCTTATTTATACACGAATTAGGGATATCTTCTCAATAAATGTAAATCCCTTAAATATCTACTAGATCAATACTTGTCTCAACTTATCCCTAAATACTAGATGCAAATCCCATGACACATCAAGATCTCCATTATCTTTCTCCTTTGAATATGGTACACTTCTTGAGTTAAAATTCGAATTTTGGCTTGGGAGGCCAAGTAAGATCCTTCTAGAACCTCCAAATAAGCCTACACATGTCACAAAACTCATAACACACACACACACACACACACACACACACACACATATAAATGAAAGCATCTTAATTTCCTAGTTTTTAATCATAAATTCACTTAAAAATACATAAAATAAATAACTTTGGCGAATGATTATTCTAACTCATATGATCATGAAGATGATTACTTGATCTAGCATTCTATGCTAGATAATTATGAAATGAGAGCTAAATGATCATGAAATGATGGAAATATGGATGAATATGGAAGACGATTTTGAGACTCAACAAGCAGTCCCGCCTTGTCTTTCCTCTATGTGTGGTCTCAATTGGGCTTGGGGAGCTAGGGTATGGTAGCTCATGTCGCGGTTAGCAACCTCATTCTAGCCCCAAGTGATTTTACAGGTTTGGGCCTAACGTTAGCTGCACATTTCCTTTATGTTTTGATAATATTTCACGTCCTCATGGCCATTGTAAGTACCGAGAGCTAAAGAGGATGGGTTGCCATGGGTTCGTGGTCCATCCAGTGTGTCTCAAGGATTTCATTGTGTCTATTGTTTGTCATAAAATACTTATGGCTCGCCCAACCCCCGGTGCCTGTTCTTTGGGTAGAGGTGGCCGCTGTCAAGAGAGGAAAGTGGGAAAGTGCGGAGGTAATAATCCATCCCTAGCCTATCAACTGCAAGGTCGTATTCATAAAATAGATGCTTAGCTCATCCACAATGCATCCCATGCATATCAAGCAGGTACTCTGGCTAAAGTATGCCAGTGAATTTCAGATTGGGAAGATGATTTGTACCAGTGAGCGGAAGTAGAATCTTAGGTGGAATATTGGCGTGACCTAGTTCTTGACCTCAGACATTTTAGAGGTTTCACCACCTAGTACAAGAAAATTGTTCACCTCTATTGGTTGATGAAAAAATTGTGGCCAAGGCTAAAATGAATTCTCTAGCTAGATCTATTAAATTTGATCTAAGCTTCTAGGAGCTTCAGATAGAATTCCAACTCATACAGTTCCAAATTCAGCAACAGGATCTTCTTCTCAATCTCATTGAAAAAAATATTTTGTGTTTTCCTCAATCTGAATTACCAGGTTCAAGTGTGAAGTACCCAATGGCTATCGAGTCCTCTGATGATTAGCAGTATTCTTGCCTATTTCTCCACTCATTTTTGTTTAATTTTATATGATGTATATGTCGACTAGGCTTTCATGTTATAGTTAGTTCGTATGTAGATGGTTTCCAAACATACAATCCTACAAGGAAATATTATACATACTAAAGATATATTATTTTTGGATGGCATATAATATTGTTCGATGGCCAACAAACACAGTTTCCAAATGGGCACGTTGAGGCCACTGAACTCCTTGATTATGGTTGCAACTTTCTTTTGCTAAAAATGAATGGAAGAGAAGGTCATCCCAAGCTTACAAAATAAAAAATAAAAAAAATATAGTCACATAAATGAAATGGTTGATAAATGTTTATAAGCATCTAATGAGCCTTAGTATTGCAACAAAAATGTTACATCTTTCAAGGCTACCAATTTAAATTATCAACTCGGGGTTCATACAAACTTAAGAGGCGTCGACACTACATGTGCAACATATAATGTGTCCTTCTTTCATTGATATGATGCAATGAATTGAATATCATGAAATCAACCACTAGCCTAATTGTAGAACATAAAAGTTTCATTGAAAAAGAAACCTAGTCTATGGAATGGAAATAATAGTGCTTGAAATAGAAACCCTAGCTTAAGAATAAAGAAAGTAAATTAATATAGCATGAATGAAGGAAAGGGAATGTAATCAATCATTGCATTCCAGAGAGGTTAGATCCGTTGACATAGTTCATTAGATACTTCATGTGGTAATCAATGAAATCATTGTTGTGCTATCCAATTCATAAATCTGTCCATTAACCCAAATTGTTGAGATGTGTTGCAGGGGTAAAAAGGCAAGTCCTATGTGGTCTTTTATCTTCCTCAATCATGGAATTAGAGACTGGTGGGCATTATTCAACACTACAAGACAAAAATCGAGATTTTGTAGCAGATTTGGTCAAGTTTACACGTGCTACACAAGTGTTACGAGACTGCTACAAGAGTGTTACAAGAGTGGTAGGATTGTTACGGCAGTGAGATAACTTAGCGAGTGCCAAAGTAAATCAAATTAAAATGAGATCAAAATATTTCTTTTCTTAATTAGGATTTCCTAGGACTCCATTCCAAGTGGAATCACTCCAAAATACCCCTATTAACACGTGCTAAAAATTAATATAAAATTAATACTCTAAAAATTGGAAATTCAAGAACTAGTGAGCTAGTTAACCTACCAAATGCCTAACCTAATCAAGCGAAAATTATATGGGGTGAATTTTGTTATTAAATTGAGTGTTTTGATGACCAAATACAATTAAAATCAACTCAAATTACGTTCACTAATGCATTATGAAAAATAGCAAACAACTACTACTATTTTTCTACAAAATACTTCGAGAAATTCTAAATTTGTGAACTAGTAAATCAATCCAAGTAGCTCAATGAGGAATATGATTTTTCGAAGTTGTTATAAGGATGCATAATGCTTATGACTCTATAAATAACCTACAAAAAAACTTACTTCAATAATTTAACCAATAAGACCTACAACAAAAGAAACATGAATAGCAAATGCATAAATAAGTGATGCAAGTGACAAATACATTCAAAGGAAATAAATAAAGTGTAAAAGAGGGCTCTGAGGCTCCTGGGATGGTAAATACCAAGTAAAATTAGATTCATATGGAGGAAACCAGGCTTTATAACCTACAATCTCATTCCTATAGGAGTGTGGCAAATCTGATCAATTTCACACGTGCTACAGGAGTGTTACAACAATGTTACATGAGTGCTACAGGAGTGGCATGATTGCTTCGAGAGTGAGATAACATATTGAATGCCCAAGTAAATCAAATGAAAATTAGATGGGAATAATTTTTTTATTAATTAGGAATCCCTAGGACTCCATTCCAAGTGGAATAACTCCAAAATACCCTTGTTAACATGTGCTAAAAAATAGCAGAAAATTACTACTCTAAAAATTGGAAATTCAAGCAGTAGTGAGTTGGTTAATCTACCAAATGCCTAACCTAATCAAGTGAAAATGTTATGGGATAAATTTTTTTATTAACTTGAATGCTTTTATGACCAAATACAAGTAGAATCAACTCAAATGAAGTTCATTAATGCATTCTAAAAAAAAAGCAAAAAATTACCACTTTTTTCCTACAAGAGACTTCCAAAAATTCTAGATTTCTGAACTAGTAAATCAATCCCAGTAGCTCAATGACGAATATGAATTTTCAAAGTTGTTATAAGGATGCATCATGCTTATGAATCTATAATTAGCCTACAAAAGAACTCATTTCAATCATTTAACCAATATGACATACAACAAAAGAAACATTAATAGTAAATACATAAATAAGAGATGCAAGTGAAAAATACATTCAAAGGAAATAAAGAATGTTTAAAAGAGGGCTTTGAGGCTCCTCAGATGGTCAATCCCAAGCAAAATCAGATTCTTATGAAGGAAACCAAGCTTTAGAACCTACAACCTCATGCCTACAACCTAAGAAAATTTACCAATTGTGACATAATTTTTCATGTTCAATGAAACCAAAGATTTAATATTTATCTTTAAAGGGACGAATTTTATGGAAAGGGGTTGGGGCTAAGCCCTAGCCCTGATCGCATACCCCTCCATATGACCACATGCGCGAATTTTTGGGGTCGTTTTAACCATCCCACAAATTTACCCGCCAGTCGGCAAGGCCAAATTCTCGCACCATTCCCAGATTCTGGGCTCAGTGGCCGGGTTTTGGTCGATTTGTGGGCTCATTAACAACAAAACTGAGTAAAAATGTAAAGCAGTCATATCTTTCTCATTTTTTAACCAAATGAGGTGCAAAAAGAGTCAAAATGGGGGTTTTCTACAGCGTTGGATCCATTGGATGTATTAGTGTTTTTGTTTGAGCTATATAAAGGCATGTAACTGTACTTTGGATTACGAACTTAGATTTCTTTCCCAATTTTTATTGCAAAATTCTAAAACTAACTTTGTTCAATTGTTTTTCTGATCTTCTAGATCACAGAGAGTGTAAGAAGAGAGCATACTAAACAATATTGAAGCTTTTTATTCAATTGGAATGTGAAATTTAAAAAGAAAAACACATAGATTTGATCTCTAAGTTCAAATTGTGGCTCTCAAAACTCTATCTATTCTCCTCTTTTCTTAAATTTTCTTTCTCTTTCTTCATCCTCCTACAAAAAATTAGTGAGTTGGGTGGCTCTTATTGGACCAATAATAAAATAGAATTGCAATTGAAATGAAAACATCACGAAAGCTTGTTTTTATTCGTTAGTCCTATCCTATTAAAAAAGAAATGAAGCATTCTCTTAAGTAGAAGAGAATTTCCAATGCATCCATTTGCATAACAAGATCATGAGTAAACACATATCAAAGTTTGGAAAATAAACCCTAGTGAATTCTTTGACATGACTATGAAAATTTGATGTTACAATTTGTAGCCTAATGACTAGTGAGACAAAATTTGAATGTGATCTTTAGGTTTTTTTATCTTCTTCAAGTGTCATAGCACAAAGCTCTTCAGATCTTGTTGTTGCAAATGGATTTTTATTGTGTTTTTGTTTTTTATTTTTAGTGAATTGTGGTTTTTAATTTGTGGTGACGATCCCCGAGATGCCGAGGTGACAAGCCTACGTGGCGGTTGGTCTGCATTCAAATTTTCCCGCACTTGTATTTGCTTGGGATTTTAGGTAAGGTTTTAATGGGCAATTAATTCTCCTCCATCCCGAGGGTGGTCTTGGTCTGTGTGACATGGCTCTATGGCGTGGTCTTTTGTGGTTGAGTTGGTTATGCTTCTGCGAGTTTTGGTTCTCCTCCCTTGCTTTCTTACCCGGTTCGTTCTGCAAGGAAAGGATGGCGCTCTGCCTATTGCTATCTTCTAGGTCCTTCTTCTACTCTGGTCCTCTATCGTTTTTTGAACTATGTGATGGCGTTTCTTTGGACCTGGTGGTTGCTTCTTGCATGGTTTTTTGAAGAGGTTTTGGGCTCTGTGGTCGCCCTGGGTACACCTTGGCTTCTCTGTATTTGTTCACGGATATTTGATTTTACCAGGTTGGCAGCACTATTTTTAACTGTTTCAATGGTTTCATTGTTTTACCAGGCCCTCTACCCGACTCTCCCGATGATGGCTTGACGACTTCTACTCAAGGAAATTCCTCTACTCTGGTTTCAATTCTCTGTTTCCTTCTACTTTTGCTGACAACTTTTCTCCTGGTGAGTATATAGTGGTCTTGTGGCTTTGTGGTTGTGGTTTATGCTCTATTGGGTCTCAATATTTGCTGGCCCTCTGGCCATTGGTTGTGCTATATTATGTCTCTACTTTCCTTGGCTCTTGTGCCGTTGGCTATGCTCTTTTGGTCTCATTTTTGTGGCTCGGCTATGGAGCTTGGCCTCCTCTTCAGGTATCCACTGTGGGTATTCATCCTACCCTCTCTTTGTTCTTTATCATTGGTTTATGGTTATGCTGCCTCACTAATTATCTACTTGTCTATGCAGGTACTCAGCCCTCATCATGGCGGTTGCAAGGGTTTGGTCTTTGGGGAAAATTATGGCCTCTTCATCCTTCTAGTTCGGCTTTATGTAAACCGAGTAGGGTCCTTCCTGTTTACGCTATGCGGTCATATATATTTTGTTAGTAGCAGTTAGGCTATGCCTTTGTCTGTTCTCTGTCTTAGTTGGTCTATCGATAGGTGGCCTCCTATGCACCGTGTCACCCTTCTGTAACTTTTGTTTATGAATTTGGGAAAAAGTTTATGTATCCCATCTCTGGTTGTTGGTAACGCTTCAGTCTCTACTCAATTTGGTTGGTCCTAGGTTGTGTGGAACCCTCCTTCGCCTGTGTTGATCGTATGAGGACTTTTATGGATCATTGTTGAAGGTTTTGTGCTTTGGACCTACGTGGGGTTATAGAATGCTATGTTTTTGTGCTACCGTGGACTTTGACAAATGTTTATATACATATAAATGTATTGTAAATTTTCATTGTTAAATCAATAACATGCTTTTGTGAAATGCCTGGATGGTTTCTTCTACTAGGTTTGGCTCCTTCAATTTGATGCACAATTTGATTAATAGTCATTCAATTCTGTCATTATTTTCTATGCACATTACATAATTCTTGTCATTTATGGAAAACAATAGTGGATTCCTGTAAACTTCAATTTACTTTTTAAAAATATATTTCAGAGCTACGCTTTCTAGTCTCTTTTCTTCTGGATGGTAGAAAACCCACCCTTGTCTTTGGGTTTCCTATTTAAGTTTCCAGTAGCCTTATTCCGTTGAGGAACTACCTACAGTTACAATGTAGTTACATTCTAGTTTTTGGTAGTTTGTTTCCTAACTTATTTAAAACTAATTTCTAATCTAACTACTGTTCAAATTAAAGGAAAACATTGGCTGTGATAGCCTTCTTTTAAACATAAAATATAATTAAACTAAAATTGAATTTAATTTTAACAGCTTGTCGAGCTATCATCTCCCTAATTGGATGCTCCTACATCAGGTTCCTAGAGTGAATGAATCTCATGGCTCTTGTCCATCAGCTCTTTAATCGAAAACCAGGCACTTTGAATTTGTCCAGAATCCAACCAGGAACTGTTCTCAATTGGAAGGTTCTTCCATTTAACAAGGTACTGTAAGTACTCCTTCCGTCGTGTCCACCTAGCTACCTGAGTATCCAATATTTGTTCGATCTCTAGAGGATCGTATGGGGCCATCTGTTTGAGACATGTCTCTGTCTCTCCTTCTCCCTGGGTGTCCCATGTGTATTCTATTGAAATATCCTCCACATTAGTAGTAATGTAAGGGTACAGGTCTGCCACATTAAAAATGGGCGAGATCGTGATACCCGAGGGTAGTTGCAGTTCATATGTGTTGGCAGAGAACTTTTGCAGTATCTGACAAGGCCCTATTTTTTTTAGTTTGAGCTTGTTATATTCCACTTTAGGAAACCTCTCTTTCCATATACGTGCCAATACCAGGTCTCCTACATTGAATTTCACTTCCCGTCATTTTAAGTCTACCTTCTGTTTATATCTTTGGTTGTTATCTTGCAATTTGGTTTTCCCCTGTTCATGAATTTTGTTGATCACCTTTGTGAAATCTTCACCATCAGCACTCCTTTGTTCAAACTGACCCAAATCTCACAACTCGTGCACACCACGGGGGTGAATTCTGTCTAGGATCTGGAAAGGACTTATGCCCGTACTGCCATTAGCTGAATCATTATAAGTGAACTTTGCTTGTGCGAGTACACGATCCCACTGTCATGAATTTTCACCAACCAGAGTACGTAACAGATTCCCTGGAATTTGGTTCACTAGCTCAGTCTGCCCATCAGTCTGTGGATGATAAGCTGAGCTGAAATTTAATTTAGTATCTAAATTCTTCAACAAAGTCCACCAAAAATGACCTGTGAACTTCACGTCCTTATCTGAAATAATAGACTTTGGCAAGCCATGTAGCCTGACAATTTATGTGAAGAACAAGTGGGCTACATGCATGGAATCGTTGGTCTTTTTACAGGGAATAAAATGCACCATCTTAGTAAAGTGATCCACTACTACCATGATTGAATCGTACCTCTTCTATGTCCTTGGCAAGCCTAAGACAAAGTCTAAACTAACTGAGTCCCATGGTTTGTTCGGAATAGGTAGGGGCATATACAATCCCATATTTTGACTATGTCCCTTTTCCAGTTGACACATCTTACATCTAGCCACATATCTTTGTACATCTCACTGCATCTTTGGCCAATAATAGAAGTGACTTACTTCTTCCAAAGTCTTGTCTATCTAGACCCCCACTATGTTTCTCTTGAATTAAGTTTTCCCTCATTAAACATTCTGGGATACACAATTGTCCTCCCCTGAACTACAATCCTTTGTGTATATTATAGTCTATTCACGAACTATTGTCCCTCAACAACAAATTCTGGCAAGCTTCGTATGCTTCCTGAAAGTCTGCATCTGTTTCATACAGATCCTTGAGATGCTCAAAGCCTAACAGCTACACTCTACTTTCCTGTAAAATCAAACTCCTCCTGTTTAATGCATCTACCACTTTTTTGGCTTGTCCACTGATGTGTTTTAGCACAAACGTAAAACTCTAGAGGTATTCCACCCACTTCACATTTTTATGGTTCAGCTTATGTTGTTGCATGACATATTGCAAAGCAGAATTGTCTGAAATCAGAACAAATTCATTTCCCATTACGTAATGTCTCCAATGTTTCACCGCTTGTACCACTGCATAAAACTCCTTGTCATAGGATGTATATTTGTGTCTACTCTCATTCAACTTCTTGCTGAAATAGGCCACTGGTTTGTCCTCTTGGCTGAGCACTCCTCCAATGGTTGTCCCAGTGGCATCGCAATGAACTTCAAAAAGTTCATTAAAATCTGGTAACCTCAAAATGGGTCTTTTGGTGATCTTTTTCAGCAGTTGAAAACTCTTTTCATCCAACTCCATCCAGTGAAAAGGTTGATTTGATTTTTTAATGGTATCCACCATGGGTGCACAAATTCCACTGAAATATTTTATAGATTTCTGATAAAAACTCGCCAACCCATGAAAACTTCGTACTTCAAACAAACTCTTGGGAGATGGCCAGCTAAATATGGCTGCAACCTTTTCTATATCCATCTTTAACTCATTTTCTGAAATCACAAACCCCAAATAAATTAACTCCTTAAAAAATGTACACTTTTTCAAATTTAACAATAACTTATTTTGCTACAATTTTTCCAAGACACACCTGACGTGTCGGAAATGTTCTCCCCTTGTCTTACTCAAAATAAGGATATCATCTAAATACACAATCATGAACTTTCCAATATATTCCTTCAACATCTCGTTCATCAAGTGCATGAATGTGCTGGGTGCATTGCTCAATCCAAATGGCATGACCAACCATTCATACAGGCCTTCATTGACCTTGAAAGTAGTCTTGCACTTTTCTCCTTCTCGAATCTGAATCTGATGATATCCTCTTTTTAAATCAATCTTCAAAAAATACACCACTCCACTCAAAAAATCCATCATATCATCCATCTGTGGTAAGGGAAACCTGTACCTAATGGTAATCTTATTTATTGCTCGAGAATCAGTACACATCTGCCACTCTCCTCCTTTCTTGGGAGCTAAGACTATTGGAACCGCACAAGGAATTAAGCTCTCTCGAATCAACCCTTCGTCCAACAACTACTGTACCTACTTCCTGATCTCTTGATTGTCCTTTGGACTCATTCGGTAGGCAACTTTGTTTGGTAAAATAGCTCCTAGAATGAAATCAATATGGTGATTGATACTCCTTATTGGTGGTAATTTATCCGGTAAATCATCCACTACAATGTCGCTAAACTCCTATAGCATATCTTGTATCTCCTCATGCAAATCAGTAATCTCAGTGTTGATTAACACTCTTGGCCTTCGCACAATTGCAAAATTTATTTCATCATCTCTAATCTGATGTAGGAACTCTTTTCCTCCTAACAATAACGCTTTTTTTTCCATTGTTTTCTGTTGTATCCTCCTCTTTCATTGGTACCAACGTATGCGTGATCCCATATTTCGCAAACTTATAATAGTTTGTCTTCCCATTGTGTACTACTTTCCTGTCATACTGACATGGTCTACCCAGCTATATATGGCACACATCCATCAACATAATATCACAAGTTACCTTATCCTTATACCTACCAATATGAAACTCCACTTCGCGCTGCTCATCAACTAGAAATTGATGTCCTTTTTGTAACCAAGACACCCAATATGGGGTTGGGTGCTTCAATATTTTTAAACCCAGTTTCTCTACCATTTTAGTGGCTACCAAGTTGTCAGTGCTTCTACTATCAATAATCAATTTACATCATTTCCCATGTGATTTACACACAGTTCAGAACAGTGCTTTCCGCTGTGTCTGGTCAGCTAATTCTTTAGCTGGTTTCAACAATACCTTGTTCAACACCAAGGCCTCTGCTGTCTTAGGCATGTTCTCCAATTCTTGAGGTGGTGCTTCAACTTCCTCTGGTTGAGCAACATATGCTCCTCTTTGTGTTGCTTGATCACTTTCAGGACATTCAAAATACCGGTGTCCCCACATGTGACACTTGTAACACTGATAGGCATTTCCTCTGCCTCTGCCATTACCTTTTCCTCTCTGGTAAGGCCTTTCTCCTCTAGTGTTACCTTCTTTATCAGTTGGTCCTACAGTTTTTGAACTGCTTCCTTCTTCATTGCTATTGGAATTTTTTCCTCTGCCAAAATAATGTCCTCTTCCTTGGCCAGATCCACGTCCTCTTTTGGAATTCTTCTTCCTAGTGATCTTATATTCTACTTTTAAAGCACTTTGATAGGCTTCCTCTATGGAATTATGGGAGAGAATACTAATCTCATCCAGTATCTCCATTCGTAATCCGTTCACAAACCTCGCTGTCTTTTCTGGGGTATCTTCGACATAACCCGCTTGCAGATTCACTCTGTAGAATTCTTCTGTATATTCCTTCACAGTCCTTGCCCTTTGTTTTAGGTTCTATACTTATATATATAGAAAAATCTGATAGTCTTTGGGTAAAAAATTACTTTTCATCTTTGCGATCATCCTGTTCCATTTTTTAATTGGTGGCCTATTTGACCTTCTCTTTTCTGCTTGGACATTGTCGCACCATAATGCTGCATGTCCCTTCAGTTTGGTGGTTGTAAACCTAACCTTCTTATCCTCACTGATTTCTTCAAATTCGAAGTATTTATCCAACTTGCTAATCCAATCCAACAATACTTTTGTAGATAAACTTCCATCATAGTGCGAAAGCTCTGGCTTCAGTTTGCTGCTTGCTAACAAAATAGACCTCAATAATTTTATCTCTAGCCCTTCCTCATCGGACCCATCCATCATAGCTGCAACTTCTTCTTCACTATCGTCACCACCTTCTAGATCCCTATGCCTCCCTACTTCTACTGCTGCCAATTTGACACTTAGGATCCTAATTTCTTTGCACAATCCTTCATCGGCTACTCTCCGAATAGCACTACCTCAACCTCTTCTTTCTACTTCCATATTTTTTATTCCTTAATGAAAGAACTTGCTTTGATACCAAAATTTGGCGACAATCCCTGAGAAACCGAGGTGGCAAGCCTACTTTGCGGTTGGCCTGCATTCAACTTTTCTCGCACTTGTATTTGCATGCGATTTTAGGTAAGGTTTTAATGGGAAATTAATTCTCCTCTATCCTGAGGTGGTCTCGGTCAGTGTGACATGGCTCTATGGCATAGTCTATTGCGGTTGAGTTGGTTATATTTCAATCAGTTTCGGTTCTACTCCCCTATGTTCTTACCTGGTTCATTCTGCAAGGAAAGGATGGTGCTCTGCCTCTTGTTATCTTCTGAGTCGTTCTTCAGCTTTGATCCTCTGTCGTTTTGTTAACTGTGTAATGGTGTTTCGTTAGACCTAATGGTTGCTTCTTGCATGGTTTTTCGAAGAGGTTTTGGGCTCTGTGGTTGCCCTAGGTACGCCTTGGCTTCTCTATATTTGTTGACGGATATTTGATTTTACCAGGTTGACCGAACTGTTTTTAACTGTTTCAGTGGTTTCATTATTTTACCAGGCCCTATGTCTGACTCTCCCGCTAATGGCTTGATGACTTCTACTCGAGGTAATTCCTCTGCTCTGATTTCAATTCTTCGTTTCCTTTTACTTTCGCTGATATCTTTTCTCCTAGTGAACAGATGGTGGTCTTGTGGCTCTGTGGTCATGGTTTATGCTCTGTTGGGTCTCATTATTTACTGGGCCTCTGGTCGTTTGTTGTGCTATGTTGTTTCTCAGCTTTCCTTGGCTCTGGCACTGTTGGCTATGCTCTGTTGGTCTCAGTTTTGTGGCTCAACTATGGAGCCTGGCCTCCACTTCAGGTATCGGCTATGGGTATTCATCCTACCCTCTCTTTGTTCTATATCATGGGTTTATGGTTATGCTGCCTCACTAATTCTCTATATGTCTATGCAGGTACTTGACCCTCATCACGGTGGTTGCAAGGGTTTGGTCTTTGGGGAAAATGGTAGGGTCTTCGTCCTTCTGGTCCGGCTTTACGCAAACTGGGTAGGGTCCTTCTTGTTGACGCTATGTGGTCATATATATTTTGTTGGTAGAAATTAGGCTATGCCTGTGTATGTTCTCGGTCTTAGTTTGTCTGTTGATAGTTGGCCTCTTGCGCACCATGTCCTCTACTGTAACTTTTGTTTATGAATTTGGGAATTTATTTATCTCGTCTCTAGTTGCTGGCAATGCTTCGGTCTCTACCCTGTTCCATTTGTCCTGGGTTGTGTGGAACCCTCCTTGGCCTGTGACGATCGTATGAGGACTATTATGGATGGTTTTTGAAGGCTCTGTGCCTCGAAGCTACATGGGGTTACAGAATGCTATCTTTTTGTGCTACTGTGGACTTTGACAAATGTTTATACATACACATACATACATACATACATACATACATACATACATATACATACATACATACATATACATATATATATATATATATATATATATATATATATTGTAAATTTTCACTGTTAAATAAATAACATGCTTTTGTGAAATACCTAGATGGTTTCTTCTGCTATGTTTGGCTCCTTCAGTTTGATGCACAATTTGATTAACAGTCATTCAATTCTATCATTAATTTCTATGCACATTACATAATTCTTGTCATTTATGGAAAACAATAATGGATACCTGTAAGCTTCAATTCACTTTCTAAAAATATACTTCAGAGCTACGCTATCTGGTCTCTTTTCTTCTGGATGGTAGTGACCCCACCCTTGTCCTTGGGTTGCCTATTTAAGTTGTTGGTGGCTTCATTATGTTGAGGAACTACCTACAGTTACAATGTAGTTACATTCCACTTTTTGGCAGTTTGTTTCCTCACTTATTTAAAACTAATTTCTAATCTAACTACTGTTCAAATTAAAGGAAAACATTGGCTGTGACAACCTTATTTTAAGCATAAAATAAAATTAAACTAAAAGTGAATTTAATTTCAACAACTTGTCTAGTTGTCGCCTCCCTAATTGGATGCTCTTGCATCAATTTGTGGATGTTGTGTTTTATTTCTATATTTTCTATATGCAAATGAAAAATAAACTTAAATGAAAATGCATAAATGCAGTTAACCCCAAATGAAAATGACCTTAAATGAAAAATTATTCCTAAACAATCCTCTTAACTAGCTTACATCTAAGTTTTCTTCCCCAGCAATGACACCAAAATGTTTGTCTAGCTTATTCAGGTGAATAAGAGCATTCAATTATTTATCAATCCGAGTTGGTAAACTTATAAGCAAACCAAAATATAAGGAACCTTATATTAGACTAGTGTAGGAAGTAGTTGTTTATATGCAAATAATGGAAATTCATATTGAAAATCTAAATTATCTTGAAAAGAAAATATTCAGATCTATTTTATGAAAACATAAAAATGTTTGACCAATGGAATTAGTTTACTTTAGAATATAGAGAAGAGTCTCTTGTTCAAGAGTCTTGTTTTATCCTTCTATAATCTTTATATAATAACACTGCCAAGCATCAAGAAAGTAGGAAAGAAAGCATATAAATAAAAACAAGTAAATATTATTTTCAGTTCAGTTCTTAGTTGATGGAGAAGAGTCTTCCAACTTAGGAGGTCCTTGTTGTCCTTTTCACATAAAAACTAGATACTAAAAGGAAATCAATCTTCACATAAATTTAATCTAGGAAAGCATATAAGAAAGTAAATATTGTTTTAGTTCAGTCTCTTATACTCCTATAGTAATAGGTGTCATATTTCATGATTGACTGGTTGAGCTATGTAATATGTTCATACATTTCCTTGTTGTAAAGGTTTCCATATTATGAAAAAATAAAAAAAAAAAAAAAAATTTAAAGAGGGTATACCCTAAAAGAAAAATCAAAGGGTTGAAAAAATAAATGGTCAAAAGAAAAAATGGGAAGAAATGAACTCCAAAAAGAAAAAGACCAGGAAAGTGTGCAAGTCCAAATGCCACTACTATTTCATTTTCTGTAAAATAAAGCATCATGTACAGCTTGTTGAAACTTTAATATTATAATAGCGTAAGGGTGCTTATTTTTAAGGTTTAATATTATCCGTATGATTTATAATATTGATCGTTGCATTTAATATAAATACCTTGGGTTTATAATCATGGTTAATAATGGTCAACCATGGCCCAATGTGTCATTGTAACAAATATTTTCTCAATATGAGCCTTTGGGTTTATAATATTAATCCCTTGGGTTTAATATATTCCCTTTTGTTTAAAACACTTTGGGCATTTTTCTAATATTATTCCCTTGGGTTTACAATATCTATTTTTTAGGTTTATTAACCTAATGGTTCATGTTGCTAGGGTGTAATATTGTTCATATTTGTAGGGTTCAATCTCGAGGTTCATATTGCTATGGTTTATAACATAGATCCCTTGGGTTTATTATTTCCTTGAGTTTATAATTTCAATCCATTGGGTTTATTAATCTATGAGTTCTTATTTCTAGGGTTTAATATTATTGATAGGGTTTATAATATTAATCGTTCGGTTTGATATAAATCCCTTGAGTTTATATTCATGGTTAACAATGGTCAACCATGGTTCAATGTTTCATTGCAACAAAGGTTTTCTGAATATGAAAATCAAGCATGGTGCAACACTGTTTTGTGAAAACAATTGTCTCTATATGAAAAATAATCATGCTCATCCATGGTCAACGATGATCCAATGTCGCATTGTGACAAAAATTGTAAACCATGAGTCATGAATCATCGTTGACCATAGTAAACCATGTTTATTTTATGGTTCATAATATTTATGTTAGGGTTTATATACCATGGGTTTATAGTACCTTATAGTTTTAGAATTACATATAAACTTATAATACTATAGGGAATATTATAGGATCAAATATTAATGAAATAAATAATTGGTTAAATAGTTAGTTAATTTGATTACTAAGTCTATTTATATGTAACCAAATAAGTATTATCTTTTTTTACAACCAAAACATGTCTCAAAAATATTTTTTTTTTTAAATTGAAATATTTTAACAAACATGAGCATTGAAATATTTTATTATGGTGATATATTTTTACTTTAATATTGATATTTGATTAATTGTAATTATTATTAATATAAATGAAACATGTATTGAATGTATCTATTAAATTATAAACATTGAAATATTTTATTATGGTGAATATTTTTATTTAAATTGATATTGAAATGTATTAATTAATATTAAAGTAGATGTATATTAAAATACTTTTACAAATTATGAAACTAATATATCTTCCCAACTTTATATTTAGTTAATAAAAAATAATATTTTTATCATTGACATTGAAATGATTTATTAATGTGTAATAGTTAAAGTGAAATATTTTTATATTTATATACTTTATACTAGATTATAATATTAACAATAATGAATACACTACATTAACAAACAACATAATGCTTATACTACTTTTGATTTAAAGACCAAAATATGTTATTTTTATTTTTAATTATATTCAACTTATATATATATATATATATATATATATATATATATATATATATATATATATAGATATAGATATAGATATAATTTAAGATTGAGCACAAATATGGTTACACATTTCCTAGCTTAGAAGAATGAAAAAATATTGTAATGGCTACCAAAACATTCCATAAGTGGAATAAACCTATAGATTTATCTTCAAGAGCTCATGTCTAAACCGATTTCATTCATCACTAACATTTCGCTTACTACTACACCGAGGGCACTTTTAAGACATTTTTTTAAGACAAAAGAAATATTTTGTCTTAAAATGTCAATTTTTATTTTAATTATTTTACATTAAAATTTAATATCAATTGAATTATCTTAAATATAAAATTTAAGACAAAAACAGTTTAAAACAAAATTATTTTAGGACAAAACTTTATATTTAATCCAAAAACAACTTAAGACAAATATATTTTAAGAAACAATTTTAAATTTAAGACAAAAATATTTTAAGACAAAACTTTATATTTAAGACAAAAAAGTTTAAGACAAGAATATTTTAAGACAAAACTTTATTTTAATACAAAAACAGCTTAAAGCAAAATTATTTTAGGACAAAACTTTATATTTAGGACAAAAACCTTTAAGACAAAAATATTTTAAAGCAACTTTATATTTAAGATAATGGTCACTTAAGACAAAACCCATTTAGGACAGATAACGATTAAGACAAAAACATATCAATTTAAAAAAAATATTATCTAACAACTATGAAATTGACTCTCACAGTGCACCCTAAGTCCACCAGCTTGTAGGCTACTATTGTATCGTTCCTATACCAATGCTACTATTCCACTTTCCATTCGTGTTATCTTATATAAATACAACGACTTGTTAGGTTCTTCATTTTGTGGGGGTAGCCGACTGTGAAGAACGCAAAAACTTTACGTGGAAAGATTTCCAACACGTTAATTACTCTTTTGTCCCTTCGATCTTTGTTGATACAATTAGAGACAACTTGTATGTCATTGCATTCAACACTACTACATGGAGGGGAATTTAAGACAATTTTTAAGACAAAATAAATCTTTTGTCTTAAAATTTTCAATATGAGGTGCTAGTAAAAAAGGTAAAGGATTAGGAGTTCATATGATGGGTTCTTTGGGAAGTAGAGCGATGGAGGCTTACAACAACTGATGGGATTTAGGGCAATGGAGGCCAACAACGAGGGTGTGCATCGTGAGAGGAGCGATGGAGGAACTTTCAATGAATGTAGATAGGTGGTAACATAGTTGGAGTACTTTTCGAGGTCTCCATCGATTGTGTTTTAATATGTTGTTTTGACTGTTTTATTTATTTTGAGTGCTACTTATATCCATTGGTTGTTGTTATTAGCACATTGTTGTGTTGGATTAGCAACATAGATTAGATTCACTTGAAGGATTGTTGAAAAATGTAGCAAGAAATTCCCAATTTGATTTTGCCTTGATTAAATTGAGAAAATTTGAATTTCCACAACAGGAGACAACTTGGATGCAATTAACTTGTATGACATGGCTTGTGTCACCCATTTTACTCAATAAATTTTAGTTGGAGGAGTTAGAGTCCAGTTAATCATGTGTGATTTCTAATTTGTAGGAATCAAAGTTTATTATCTCAAGTTGTTTTCAGTTAAACTAGTTCTAGTTGTTGGAGGAACTAGTGGAAGGCTAGTTGTGTAGTGGGACTTCAGTCAAATACAATGATCATCTAGTTATCTGATCAATCAGGGCAAAATAGCTAGTGCATGCAAATAATTCGAGTTCCCCAACTATGGTGGAGATTCTAAGGAAGTGTAACATTGGTTGTAGACTAGTCTTGAGTGTACAGGTGTTGCATGCAGTCACATGATCAACCTTAGGAATTGCACAATCCATTTTGGAAAAATTCCTAAATAATAAGGTTCTAATTTCTCAAGGAATTGGCCAAGGAAATAGGGGTTCAAGCAGAGGCAGGAATTGACGAAGTTTGGGTTTGAGCTTCTTAGTGAGAAGTGAGATAGGTTATTCACTTACAGGTTTTGCACAGTTGAGTAAAGCAATTGTAATACATCTATATTCATTAGATTGATGCAAGAAGACATTAGAGTTTTTAGTATATTGCTTTCCCTGGGAAAAATATTGTGTGCATGTGTTATATTTCTTATTGCATGACTAAATTTTTTGTTCTAAATTGTGAATTAACTTCTGTAGAGCAATAGAGTAGGTTTGTGTCTTCTGATTTTGAAAAAACGTCATGAGCAGTTGCAAATATACACCATAATTTCTACATCATATCATAGCAGGATTCCCATTAGAGCAGGAATTTCAAAATTGCTTCTCAAGAGGTTTTAATTTGCAGTTCAGTGTAGCAAGATCTCTTAAGAGCTTAGAAGATGACCTTCAACAGGTTGAGGCTAGAGTGTGCCTAGGAAGGAAACTTTAATTTAATTGAATGGAAGGATCACATGGAGGAGTTATTCGATGACAATGGATTTCTAGAATACAACAAGAGAGATGTTACAAAGCCAGCAGAATCTAGTTCCCAAAACCTTTCTCAGTGGAAGAAAGATGTAGCCAAGTTGTGTAGAATAATATTGGGAGTACAGGACCACATTGTCAGAAATCTCCATGGGAAATAAAATCCTTATGCAATGTAGTAGGCACTGAAAAATCTATTCTAGAATAGTAGTGACCACAAAAAGTTGGTGCTCAAGGATAAAATTTGAAATATCAAGATGTAGAAGAATGGCTTTATTCTACAATATCTGAGGAGGTTCACACAAGTTCCTGATGAGCTTGCAAGAGTTTGTATTACTATTTTAAAGGATGACTTGGTAAGCATAGACCTTTTGGGCCTTCCCAAGAGTTGGCATATGTTAGGATATTTCGACACATAGGAAATAGTTAAGTACAACTTGGTCTAGTGTAGAGTTAGGTATAGAGTTAGGTAAAGTTTGTTTCTTTACCGTTGTACATTTTGTAACTTACAATCCGACGGTCACGATATGTAGTGATCCGACGGTTCACTCTCTCCTCGGTATTACCGACACTTGATCCGTGGCTTGACACCCGATTAGTCCATGAATTCTATTTAAAGCGCATGGAGGGTCATTTGTATGGTAATCTGTGCATGAGAGAAACATATGTAAATTTTCATTCTTTTATTAATAAATTGCCTGAAGTGGTCACGTTGGCTTAGGCCGTTGGACTGTTTCCCTCTTTGAGGGTTTTAACCACGTCAAAATACTGGTGTATTGATCTGTGATCTGGTTGTGAGCGGTGTCCTTTTGGTGTTCTATCTGAGGAACTTACCCTGTAAATTCCTACATGGTATCAGAGCTATTTGATGGTTGCGTCCGTTGGTGATCCAAAGCTGAAGCCGGTAGAACTGCATCCGACTGCCGTTTCCTAGATCTGCTATTTCTGACTGCTTTCGGGCCGAGAGGACTACTCTGTTGTGTTGGGAGCATCTGTTCCAGTGAGGCGCCCCTTTCGTTTCACGCGAAAAGGTTTTCAGTAGCCCTAGCTGCGTCATTTTTAAGATCTGGAGGTATACAGTGTTTATTTGCATTTTACTGTTATTTTCTCTTTGTTTATTTCGGTTTCGGTTTATTTAGCCTTTTTATTACCAGATCTATACCTTTCATTTCTGCGTATGCTCTTTGCCCTGCGACTCTGTGCGATCTGGGCAAATCAGAAACAGAAAGGAATGATTTTTCTCATGCGTATGCTCTTTTCCCTGTGCCTTAGGGTGATCTCAGAAAATCAGAAACATTGAGGAAAATATTTAGTTTCTGGCCAAAGCTAACTTTGAGCCGCAAGGTTCATTTTTGAAAATATTTATTTTTTTGGCTAAAGCTAACTTCGAGCCATAAGGTTCGTTTTCGTTGCATTTCCTGTTGGGTTTTGTGTTTTTTGTTTTGTAGGGAAAAAGAGCTTTCTCAAAGCAAGCACGCAACCCAAAGCACCCCCCCCCCCCCTCTCTCTCTCTCTCTCTCTCTCTCTCTCAAATTTTTTGTATAGATCAATTGGTTCAAAGCTATTTTAAGAGAGTAGAGGTCTTGGGTTCAAGTCTCCATTTTGTGGGGGAAGACCTTTTCATTTTCGCACATTCCCGCACTTCGTCGGCAAATTCAACAACGTTTTTTCAAAAAGCCATAACTTCTTCATCCGGAAGCTGTTTTCAGAGCCATTTTTTTAAACCAGCCTAATTTTTCGAGATCTATCCATTGGAACTTTAGCTTCAGTTTCCATTGAAATGGAAAGTCAATACCAAGTTACCCTTGACAGCACCAACTACTTCCAATGGTTGGCTTACATTGAGGATTTGCTTAGAAGTAAAGGTCTCTACAGAATAGCCTCAGGCCAAGAAAAGAAACCGAAGGATGAAGATAAAGCTGCTAAATGGGAAAATAGGCAAGATCAAGCACGTGGATTGATAGGTATGTCTATTTCTCTAGATCTTAGATTCCATATTGCAGAAATTGATACTCTTGATGAAGCAATGAAACAAATCAATAAAGTTTTTGGGATTAAAAATGAAATTAGAGCCCATCAACTTGAAAATGAGTTGCTTACATTGGACCCTAATAATTTTTCTTGCATTGAAGATTTCTTGTCCAAGTTCAAGACCCTTAGATATCTTTTGGAAGGTGTTAAAGTTAAGAAAGAAGATAGTAACCTTATTTATTCCATTCTTACAAAGTTGGGACCAGCCTACTCTGTGTTTGTTTCCACCTTCCATTCTACAAGAGAAGCCTTCATTTCTCAAGGAACAGACTACAAGTCCCCTTCCTTTGACTCTTTTTGTGATTCTTTAATAAGAGAACAAGAAAAACTCTTACACCTTGGTCTTCTTAATCTGGGAAACTCTTCCAAGAAAGCGTTAGCCGCCCAGCAGCAACCAAATTCAAAGAATCCTAAGAAGTCATATCCTAAAAAGAATGGTCCTAAACCAAACAAGGGTCCTAAGCAATTTCAGCCCCAAGATGAAAAATCATTTCAACAAAATGATAAGACAAATAAAAACAAAGGGAAGAAGACTGATAGACATTGCAATTTTTGTAATCGAGATGGCCACTTAGAATCAAAATGCTTTAAGAAGAAGGAAGCCTTGGAAGCAGCAATGAAGAAGCATAACATCCATTTTGGGCAATCTTCAACTTCAACTTCATTTTCAGGAATGGCACTTTCTGCATGTGGTTGTCAAGCATCTCGGTCTGGCTATGCATTAAATGTATCTTCTTCTTCTCATTCTCATGAGTGGCTCATTGATTCTGGAGCTTCTTATCACATGGCCAAAAACAAAGCCATGTTTTCTTCTTTAAATGATTGTAACACCAAAAATATATATGTTGGTGATGATATATCTCTTAATGTTGTAGGGACTGGAACTGTTCATCTAGACAATGGTTAGTTTAATGATGTATTATGTGTTCCAACCTTATCCTGCAACCTTCTATCTGTATATCATATAACTCATTCAGGTGAAGGTAAAATTGTTGAATTTTCACCTCATGATGTTGTAATCAAGGACTTAAGAGATCCTCAACAGATTTTGGCTACTGGCATTGCTGATGATTCTACAAGGTTGTATAAGTTTCACAACTTTGGGTCATTAAATCTTCCCTCAGTATTTGTTGCTCATAACGATGAAGTGAGCAAACTTTGGCATGAGCGATTTGGTCACTTAAGCTATCGCTCCCTTCAGCATCTATGTAAATAAAATATGGTGACAGGTCTTCCTATGGTATCTTGCAGAGATGTTGTTTGTTCCAGATGTGTACTCGGAAAACATCATCTGGACAGTTTTGAAAAACGTGCCTCTTGGCATGCCTCAGCCCCTTTACAGCTTGTGCATAGTGATTTATGTGGTCCACTTCCAGTTGTGTCATTCTCTGGCTGCAAGTATTTCTTAACTTTCATTGATGATTTCTCCAGACGCACTTGGGTATACTTCTTAAAACTCAAGAGTGAAGTATTTAACACCTTTTTGGCCTTCAAGGCCTTTGTTGAAAAACAATCTGGACATCAAATTCTTAAGTTAAGATCTAATAATGGCGGAGAATATGTTAAAAACACATTCATCAACTATTGCACTGAGAATGGAATTCAAATGCAACATACTGTTCCATATACTCCACAACAAAATGGTGTAGCTGAAAGGAAGAATCGCACCTTAAAGGAAATGGCTAATTGTATGCTACAATCTAAAGGACTTGGTCTTAGTTTTTGGGCAGAAGCAATTAAATGTGCAAATTACATAATAAATCGCACTCCTACTAAGGCTTTAAAGAATATCACTCCAGAAGAAGCATGGAGCTCAATCAAAACAGATGTAAGTCACTTTCGTGTTTTTGGAAGTGAAGCATGGGCCCATATTCCAGATGAAAAGCATAAAACTTTAGATCCTAAGAGTGAAAAATGTACTTTTGTTGGATATTCCGAAGATGTCAAAGGATATAGACTTATTCCATTTAAGTCCAAAAATGTTATCATTAGAAGAGATGTAAAATTTGATGAAAATATATGGGCCTGTGAGCCTAGTCCGGCGGATGTGCCACCTCTCCGTATCTCTTCTACCTTTGAAAACATTTCTTCTTCAGATGATGAAAGTGAGGATGACAATCCTCCCCCACCATCTCAGGATCCTCCTTCAGCTCCTGAACTTCCAAAATGGGTTCGTGCTACTCGAGATGCAGCAAGTGATCTTTCTGGTGATCCTACAGATCAGCGACGTACACGTTCTCAGTTCGAGAGAGCCTCTTCTTTACTGGCTCAAGCTCCAGTAAATTATGATCCTGACACCTTTTCAGAAGCTTCAGGCCATCCAGAATGGGAAGCAGCTATGAATGAAGAATATCATTCATTTTTGGCAAATGATACATGGGATCTTGTTCCTCTACCAAAGGGACGAAAACTTGTTAGATGCAAATGGGTTTACAGAACCAAGTATGGACTAGATGGGAAAGTTGATAAACATAAAGCTCGTCTTGTTGCTAAGGGTTTTTCACAGGCTGAAGGCATTGACTACACTGAAACCTTCTCCCCTATTGCCAAAATGAACTCTATCCGCCTTGTTCTTTCCCTTGCTGCCTCTTTCAAATGGGAAGTCCATCAGATGGATGTTAAATATGCCTTCTTGCATGGAGACTTGCATGAAGAAATCTATATGGAACAACCCATTGGCTTCATACAAACAGACTCCAGCCTTGTATGTCGACTTAAGAAATCCCTTTATGCTCTCCAGCAAGCTCCTTGGGCTTGGTATGCCAAAATGGATAACTTTCTTTTAGAATCTGGCTTTTCTAGGTGTCATTCTGACAATACTGTCTACACCAAGAAAGTGGGCAACTCTCTTATCATCCTTGTTCTTTATGTTGATGATCTTATCCTTACTGGTAGTGATCCCAACCTTATAAACCATGTGAAGTCTAGCCTTAAAAGGAAATTTGAAATGACAGACTTAGGACACTTACACTATTTTCTCGGTCTTCAAGTCTTGCAATCCAAGGAGGGTATTTCCCTTTCCCAGTCCAAGTATGCTTGTGATATTCTACGTCATTTTCACATGGAAGACTGCAAGCCAACCCCTTCTCCCTTTCAGTCTAGAGTCAAACTTTCAGTCGCTTGTAATTCTCCTGAAGTTGATGCTACCTTATACCGTCAACTTGTAGGAAAACTTTTGTATCTAACCCATACTCATCCTGACCTTTCCTTTGTTGTTGGCCTTGTTGCTCGGTTCATGCAAAACCCCCGTGAAAGTCATTGGAAAGAAGCTAAAAGAATACTTCGTTATGTTCGAGGTATAGTTCAGTTTGGGATTCATTACAGTGCCGAAGCAGCTCCTCTATTGGTTGGTTTCATTGATTCCGATTGGGCTGGTGACCCTGATGATCGGAAGTCTACTGCGGTTATGTGTTCACTCTTGGTTCAGGACCTATTACATGGGCTTGTAAGAAACAAGCTGCCATTTCTCTTTCATCAGCAGAAGCAGAGTATCTTGGTGCCGTAGAAGCTAGTAAGGAAGATTTGTGGCTTCGTCAGATCCTGTCAGAGTTTGGCTTTCAGCAGCAGCATCCGACTACACTTTGGTGTGATAATCAAAGTGCCATTCAGCTATGCAAAGATCCAGTCCAACATCAGCGCAGCAAACACATTGAACTGCACATGCACTTCATCAGAAAGCTCATTCATGACCATGTTCTTGAAGTGCATTATTGTTCAATAGATGATCAAGTGGCAGACATCTTTACAAAGGCTCTCACAGAGGCGAAGTTCACAAAACTTCGATTTCTGGTTGGAGTTCAGGAAGTTGTCACTAAGGGGGGATAGGCTCTAGTGCCTCCTTCCTTCTCCTATTGTGTCATATTTGTAAATCCTTCAATCCTATCCCAAGTTGTTCTTAAGGGGTATGTTAGGATATTCCGACATATAGGAAATAGTTAAGTACAACTTGGTCTAGTGTAGAGTTAGGTATAGAGTTAGGTAAAGTGTGTTTCTTTATCGTTTTACATTTTGTAACTTACAATCCGACGGTCACGATATGTAGTGATCTGACAGTTCATTCTCTCCTCGGTATTACCGACACTTGATCCATGGCTTGACACCCGATTGGTCCATGAATTCTATTTACAGCACATTCTTTACCGTTGTACATTTTGTAACTTACAATCCGACGGTCACGATATGTAGTGATCTGACAGTTCATTCTCTCCTCGGTATTACCGACACTTGATCCATGGCTTGACACCCGATTGGTCCATGAATTCTATTTACAGCGCATGGAGGGTCATTTGTAGGGTAATCCGTGCATGAGAGAAACAAATGTAAATTTTCATTCTTTTATTAATAAATTGCCTGAAGTGGCCGCGTTGGCTTAGGCCGTGGACTGTTTCCCTCTTTGAGGGTTTTAACCACGTCAAAATACTGGTGTATTGATCTGCGACCTGGTTGTGAGCGGTGTCCTTTTGGTGTTCTGTCTGAGGAACTTACCCTGTAAATTCCTACAGCATAACTATCAAGATTAAGTGAATGGGAGGGAGAAACTACCGAATTAGAAAACCTTATGGTACGATTTGGTACAAGAGGAAATAAGGAAGAATACCAGAGATGGGACCTCATCCAAGGGCAAGGATGAATAAAACTTTGCATTGGTTGGAAATGGAAAGAAGGGAAAAGGGAAGAAATCTCAAACCAAACCAGAATCCAGCCAAAGGGGAAAGAAGAAAGATTTGTCAAATAATAAATGCTTCCATTTTCATGAATATAGACACTATGCCATGAAGTGCCCATAGAGAAAGGAAAGAAAGATGACCTTAGGAGGAGCAGCGGGTGAAGACTCAGCTTCACACTTCAACCTTGACTTTACCCTTATTTCATGCATGTCCAACACAATAATGGGGAGCATGTGGTAATTGGACTCAGATGCATTTTTCCACATGATAGGGTGTAGAGATTTTTTCAGTGAGTTTGAGGAGAAAGATCTCTAGATGCACATCAAACTAGGGGATGACAGAAGGTAAAACATGACCAGTATTGGTACAGTCACCTTTCAGAGGGAGTCAGGCTACCATCTCAGGCTCAAGGATGTCATGTTTGTTCTAGGCCTAAAGAAAAATATCATCTCTGTTGGAGTTTTAGAAGACTGTGGTTATGATGTGATCTTCAAAAAAGGAAAATAATTCTTGAGATACAAAGCCATGGGACAGGTGAAGAAGATCGGGGTTTGCATGAAGAATCTGTATAAGTTACATGTAGAATACTATGCTACATTAATCACTAAGGAAGAGAAAGTGCAGGGCCATGATGTAAGTGAAGTTTATCACATGAGACTTGGCCATTTTCATCATGGAACCTTGAATACTATACAACAAATAGCCACTAGCCTCCCTAAAGGAGCACTTGAGTAGCAGGATGTATGCAAAGGATGTACCTTAGGGAAGTAAATAAAAGCCACATTCCATGGTCGGGACAATGAAGTGCGTGCAGTCTAGGAAAGGATCCACTCTGATGTCTATGGACCTTTCTCGATAGCCTCCACTACCAGGAAAAAATATTTTGTCCCTTTTATTGATGACTTCTCACATAAGTGTTGGATCTCTTCATGCGGAAGAAACATGAGACGTTCTCCAAGTTTGTAGAATTCAAGGCACTAGTTGATAAAGAAACCAGCAAGAAGGTGAAGGCTCTCAGGAGCAATATTGGAGGTGAGTATGTGTCGAATGAATTAAAACTTTATGTGTGAAAGAAGACATTCGATAAGAGTTGACAACACCAAACCTATGAAAACGAGCTACATTCTATTGTTGAAACCTGTAAGTATTGGAAAAAATATATTATACCAAAGGAAATGGCCATTCACACCAATTGTAGGCCTTTTCCTGCTGTAGATAATCCTTAGGAGTTAGTGCCCTTGGATTTTATGTCATGCTTTCCCTCAGCTAAGCATGGTAACGGATGTGTTTTTGTTGTTGTTGATTGCTTCCTTAGGATGGGAATTTTGTCAACTTGTAAGAAGATTGTCGCAACAAAATCCACTCATAAGTTCTTCTTCGAGCATATTTTGGTTCACTTTGGGTTTCCAAATACCATATTTCTTGATAGGGACAATAGGCTCCTTAGTATTTTTGGGTTTAACCTTTGGTCCATGATGGACATCAAGCTTGACCAAATCCACTACCTTCCATCCCTAGATTGATAAATAAAAATTAGTAGTCAATAGGATTATTGTATATGTCTTTAGAGCATACAATTGAGAGCATCCATATACAGTGTTGAAAACCTCCATATTTTTAACATAAATTTGTCATAGCTCTTCATATTTCTATTGGCCACAAGCCTTTTCAAGTGTGCTTGGGGTCACAACAATTGGAACAAATTGATGTAGATATATTCATGGTATAACACATGAACATACCTCCTATAATTGGAACTAGATAAGTAAAACAACCAATTTTGAGTAATCTATCCAACAAATTCAACAATGAGGTCATGATATTTTGTACGAAGTTTCCAACTCCAAGTACAAGTAATACACAATCCATTGGGTTCCAAATAAGTTTCAGGTTGTTAATGAGTTATGGTTGGACTTGCATAAAGGGAAATTTAAAAACTCCCCTAAGAAGCACATACCACTTTGACACAATCCTTAGATGTTACCTCTAAAAAGCTATGCATATTTTTCTTCTTTCTGTTGTTGTATACCTCTAGGTAGGCTAGCATACAATTCCAAAATTTGCTAGTAGAAAAATAAATTTTTGGGATCTGTCAAAATGAAACCTTTTCTTTGATGTAAAGAATTGATTGAGCATTGGTCTAATAACCCATATGAGGAAGTATGTGATGCCTTAGTATTGGATCTTATAAAACATGCATTTCCCTGGCCACATTTCAATGAAAAGCTCTATACTTATAAGGATGTAAGACATCATATCTTTCCTAAGAGAATGATAAGCAATCTACATTTTAAGGGAGTCAAAACATGTTGAAACATTTAATAGGATGTTGCATGCAAATCTATAACATGCAAGACACATATAACTTTCTTCTCTCTCCTAATTTTCTACTCTATATGCATCTTGTATAAAGTGTTGGATAAATGAATGAAATATAAATTTAGTGCAGAGATTTTGGTGAATGTCTTGTGTTGATTTTATAGTTGAGGTGTAATGCCAATAATGGTATCAATGTATGTGAAGCTATGTTCCCTTGTTGAGTGTCATAGATTTTTTTGTGCTTTTATATTGAACTCATGTTGAATGGTTACTTTTTTGATTATGGAATGTTTTTACACTTAACCAATGTGTGTTGTAGTTCATTAGGGATATTATAACACACAATATGAATGCAATTCCTTTTAAATGGTTATATCTACAATGTATGATGAATACAATAGTTTAGGTGTATCATTTGGAATTGAAGTCACCTCGACGTGCCCTTTCTCCTGCAAAACCTTCAAATTTTATTGCAGACCTACTTATGAGTAATTTATATAACTTAGCCAAACAACAATAAAAATACCTAGTTATGGTGCCTTGGTTGCAGTGCTCCTTCAGGGACCACCCGACTAAATATGCCACCCTACCAACTAGGAAAGTCTATTCGACTTCGCAGCCTAGGAAACCTCCACAAGTTCCCTAGCCCTCTAAGACCAAGTTGAAACCACAACCATAGTGTGTCTGAGTTTCCCATGTCAACACCCCTCTAGTGTCCAACACCAAAATCCACCATTATTTGTGATAACCCAAAACCTCTCCAACCCACAAGTTCCCCAAAGACAAAAATCCTCCCCCTCCCCCTCAAAAGAATCCCTTCGACAAAAGAAAACCCTCCTACTTATCTCCCCCCTCATGAATGTTACCAACCCCCTCGTTAATGTTACCAACCCTCTCATTCTGTTGATGGCCCCTATCATCCCCCAACCTATTCCCCTATCCATAAATTAATTTGAAGAAGTCAAACTTGTCAAGTCATAAAGAATGATAAAATAATAAAATAATTTCCATAAAAATATTAATAAAATAATAATATTTACCTAAGAGTCAATCAAAACAAATGGTTTTATGAGAATCCTAAATAATCTAGTATTAAATTAATCATAATAATTATAAATCATGAATTATTTATTAATAAGGATTAATGGTTAACCATTTTCTTAACCACTAATCAAACTTAACTATCAATCAATTTCAAGGCTAATTCAAGCTCAACTATTAATCGATCTCAAGACCAATCATAGAATACTAATGTGTCATGCAAGGTGTGGGTATGTATCTAGAAAACACATACCTTATATGTATACTACCCATCCCAAATCCATTTTAAATCCATATCTAGCAAGCAACGAGAGAGATTAAGTTCGAATTTAATATGTATCTAAGCTAGTACTCTTGCATTCCACAATGTATTTCCTCAAGCCTTTAAATATGCTTCATCATAACAAATACCATAGACAAATATGATGGACCATGCAATACCATGGGCTTGTAAACCAACATGAGAAAACCCATCAAATGACCAACCTAAACATTCAATTTCATTTTTCTTTAATGTGATGTTATGTTGATGAGTCAGCATAACATTACATTACATTTTACAACATTGCTGCCATATTAAACTATATAATACCTCTTGGTGTAATAATACTTATAAAAATTAATCATATGAATCAATCACTTAACAAGTAAATTAATAACCTAACATAAAATAATAAACATTAAAAAATAAACATTAGAAAAAACATAAAAACATTGAAAAAATTAACTTAAAAATCCATTAAAACTCTAAAATGACAAATTCTTAACACTAACCCTAACTATTCTTTTAATATAAAACCAAAGAAATCAAGCTTAACAAGTTAATTATAGTTGCAGCTTGCAATATTTGATCCTAAACTTACTAATGATGGTTTGGTACCATCCCATGACGAACCCTTGTTGAATGCTAGCATTATCGAAGCAATGGTTGAATTTATAATCATTGTTATCCATTGTTTTTGCTTTGTGTGCATTAATGTCAAATCATTATGGCTTTTATAATTATGTGCCGTGTGGTTTGCGTCATATTTGTGGGGCTTAGTGGCCTTGATGTATGACCAGCCAATTATTCTAACTTTATGATTATGGACAAATATGACAAGATTATGGACAAATTTGATAGGTTATAGAGCTTTACCAACCTCTTTTTCACTTAGGGTGGCTAATAAATGATTCACTTTGAAAGATCTATGATTGTCTTAAAAATGTTGAGGTGATTGATATAAAAAATTGTAAAGGAAAACAAATTCATAATTTAAAAACCAAAAAACTTTGAAATAAATAAATTAACATAAATTTACTTTTGCAATTTTTTTTGAAGTATAAGAGAGATTTCTACTATTTCAATGAATTTAAGTATATACCATAAAGGTCTATGTAGGGTTAACATCAACTAGTGTTGTAAAGCCCAAGTCAATTGTCCTTTTGCTAAAAAGTGATCTATAGATAGGTGGGCATATTTTCACGCCCCAATTTCAGCCATTCTTCTGTGGACACGTATTCCATACTCTGTGAGTTGCGCAGTGGTATTTTCGATAGACACATGGCTGCCTGGGAGATGAGTCAATATTGTGAGGGTGAAACAAGACCCTATTTTCATTTGTGCTTGGGCTTTATCATATCATTCATTGACAGGGGTAGCAATTCTATTTCTTCTTCGTTCTTTGCTTTGTGTGCAATAGAATCTGGGGGAGTTTCGTCTGTTTCAACAGCATCACGGGAAAAATTTTATTTCTTCTTCGTTCTTTAATTTGTGTGTGACAGAAGCTGGGGGAGTTTCGTCTGTTTCAAAAGCTTCATGGGAAAAATGGACATTAAGGCCATGCTCTTAGCCATCTCATATATCCCAAAGATTTGAAAATTGTTAATAGTGGTAAGGTAATATTCTTTCCAATATTTTTGCAGCATTTTCAAACCCTAAGGGGTTTTGAGTTTGCAAAGTAATGGTTTTTTGATCTGTTGTATCCATGGAAAATATTATGCTAGTTATGTTTGTCTACAATGCTTAGAGTTGACTAAGTTTTAGAGCGAAATTGGAGTCATTTTGATGGGGTTTTAATTTTTTGTTCCTGTCGTTTTTGTGGAAAAGAAAGTTTTGCCCATTTGCAGAAAGTATAGGATCAGAGGCACCAGGGTTTTCTTTGAAAGGTACGTTCATTTTCCGCTCCCCTCTCTTAAGATAACATGGAATTTGTATTGAATGCAACTCTAGATAGTTTACTTAATTGAGTTTGTTTATGGGAGGTGTTATGGTGTTAATTAAACAAAGTCATCCTTGCAACAGTTTTTAGGAGTCAGGGTTGGAGAGTAAGGAGTAACTAGGAGGAGTATGTAGGTAATGAAAATTTTGGAAATTTAAATATGATGTGATGGCTAGACATTCTACTGTAGGTTTTATGGGGTTAATTAAATTTGTTCTACAAAATGTGATGGTTTTTAGAGGTACCAGTTTGGTAGCATTAAGTGGGTATTTGAAAGTAAGAAGCAATTATGAGGGAGTTTTTGAAAACAATGAAGATATCAGAAATACTAATATGAAATTATGAATAGCCTACTACACTAAAATTATTTGAACATGATTTTATTATGCTAGTAAGACTAATTCGGCAGAATGTGAGGGTTTTAATAATCCATGGTTGGAAAAAATTTAGATGGGTATAGGACAGAAATAAGTTATCGAGGGGGATTTTTAGATTGTTGAAATATGAATTTGAAACATTCTGGGTTCGTGGTCTCAACTAGTAAATCATCAAGAAATCAAATTTTGAGAACTGCATTCTAAGGATAGAACCGTAACAATGTATTTGATTTTAAATTCAAGAGTTCTGCTAGAAATTGATTAAAAGGTCATTGTTTTCTTATGCCTAGAGTAAGGAAAATTGAACCAAGTTGATTTACGAAACACAATTTATCGCATTCTTCTGTATTTGAAGGAATTAGAGGAGTCAGGATTTTGTGTTTCATAGCATTGAAGAATATGGTTGCTTGGGTTGATGTATTTTCATGTTTTTATTTCTTAATGTGGGATTTGGAGTATTGTAGAAAAAAGTGGATTTAAGTGGGAGTCAAACGAGTTGGAGCTACTACTATTCTGTGTGTTTTTATTGTGGGATATTCCTATACCGACTCCATTAGGTAATTGTTGGATTATAAGGTGCACTGTTTGACCTTACAGTAAATTTGAAGTGCTTAGTTTTAATAGTTAAAGAAGTTCAGTGATATGTTTAAGTGTTAAGCATCTTATAGGAAATTCAAGGCTATCGATCCTAGAATTTTAAGTCTTTTTTAGGTACACAACATTGCTTGCGATAGGAATTTGCAGTAAGTCAAATATTTTGAGATCAGAATGGAAAACTTTGCAAGGGATAGTTTATAATATGAATAGTTTCAAGAAAGAACTTTCATGTGGTAGGCATTGCCTTGTCTAGGAATTTCAATTTACAATAATGTGGCCTCTCGATGTTGAAATATAGGGGTCTTAGAATGGACCAGTTTATGTTGTACATGTAATGCATGTTTCTCCTAGACTTTTATGTGGGTTGTGGGGTTTTTATGGATTCAAAAGAAACAGGAGTTTGAATTGAGAGGAGAAAGAGGTAGTGAACAAGGGCTTTGTGGATATCTCACATGAGAAAATGGACCAGCAAGACCCAGGCCAGCAGCAACCAGTTATGGGGGTTGTCAGTGGTCCACCTCAGATGCCCTATGGTACAACACCTTATCAAACAACTCAGTTGGTTGCACCTGTTGCTCCAGCCTCTGTTGTTGGAAATGTTCAGTTTCCTAGCCTAGAAAAATTACTATATATTGAGCCTATTCCTCTCCTCCAAGGAAATTCGGATCTATTATCTAAGGCAAGATAGCTCACTAACCTGCGGCAAGATAGCTTGATGATCTGAGGCAGATAGATGGCATTTTATGAGGCATACTCTCTATGGAAGAGTGCGGATCTGAGGCACACTATCTTTGTGAAACATGCGAAGCTTATCTCTATGAATAGTGCGATCTTTGAGGCTGAGGAAAGGGTAAAGTTTGACCCTCTTGGAGACCTATGGCAGACATAATTGGAGGGATCTTTGTATTGGATATTGGAGGGTTGTCTTGACAATTGTGGGAGGTTATCTTGCTTGTCAGTGTTTGTCTATGTAATTTTGTCAAAGATATGTTATTTTTTATGTACAAATTGGATTGAATTGAACATTCTTTCATACGGAAAGGTTGTTGGGTCTTTCCCCTTGGAGTGGGGTTTTCCCACGGTAATTTTTTGTGACTCTTGTTCATTGTCTTACTTTGATTTTTACTGTTCTATGGATCTTAATGGTGGTTGAAATTTTCATGTATAACTACTTAATGATTGTCAAATTGTATCATTGGAAGAAGTTATCTGTTTGAAAACTGCTCTAGTCTTATATGATACTACAAAAATCAGCACTTCTTTCAACCTCAGGTGTTAGGAGTAGGCAACCAAGCTCTTGAATGATTGCAAAAAACTTTGACACGGAACCAGTGCCCAGTTTTCCCATGTCATCCTTGGCTATCAGACGTAGGAGACCTTGAGATCATTGGCCCCATTGTCTGAAATCCCTTACGCTCTCTCTCTCTCTTTACAGGTTCTTCTATTGTGTTGTCCACCTTTCGACAAACTCACTTAGTGTTTTATGTCACTGTACTTTTATCATAGTTCTCAGCAAGTTATATATATATGTTTGTTTCCTTGTATTATTTTCTTTTCATATTGTTTTGTACTCTTCAGTCCCATTGACCTACTTTTGTTGTCAGTTGTCAGACATCAATACAATTATCTTAGCTTATACTAGAATTAAAATGATAGGGGGTTGTGGTTTACTGTGCTTTTAGAAATTTTGGGTGGGTTGTATCTCTAAGTCTCACTGGTCACTTTTGTCCAAACTAGACATAAATCAAATCTATTGATCTATTACCTCTAACAACATTTTCCAGGAGTTTCTAGATAGGTAATCCTGTGAAGTAGATGGAAATATTTTTCATGGTAGTATGATTACTTCCTTTTTCATCTGTATGATGGGATTTTAATTTTTCTGTTTGATGTTTTATAAGGTTGTGCTCGAGGATAAAGAGTGGTTCTTTTTATTGATTCAAAATTGTATTTCAGTGGTGAAAGTGGCACGGGTAAAAACATAAACTACAAAAATTGCAATGCAATACCTGGAAGCACAAGGAGGTGACTGGAGTAGCGATATAATATTGTAGACAAATCTTATTTTGGAGTCATTTTGTAATACAAAGATGCTAAAAAATGACAACTCTAGTAGAATTGTAAGTTGTAATCCATTTAATTCTCATATTTTCACAATTATAGTACATGGGATATAGAATTGTGATACTTGTGATTTTGCCATTGCAATCATGTCTGACTGAATATTTGTGATTTTGGGTAGACAAACATGTTTGTAGTGAAGTCATTGTGTTTCTAGACATGTAAATCCCAGATAAGGAATTGCAAAATTTTAAGGATATTGTGTGAAATTATATGCAGGGCAAGTTGATTGACATGCATTTTGACGACACTGGCAAAATTTGTGGTGCACATATTCAAACATGTGAGAAAAGTTTAAGCTTGTTTTTTAGTTTTGACTGTTTTACATCTCTATAATTGACTTCACCATTCCTTTTTGCACTATTTAATTTGAAATAGGTTTGTGTCAGATACTGGGATAATGAAGAGAGGTCATTTAGTGGGATTATACCCTAATGTGTGAACTGTGATTTAACATAATCCTTTTTTCTGCTCTACAGGTTTTATCGAGAAGGTGAGGAGCACGTGATCATATTATTTGAGTTTGGTCAAATTTATTTTATTTGATATTGCATGTTCTAGAAGATACAATGCGATAAACTACCTATTTGTATTGTACAGTTAAGAGTAGTGCAACGGTTACAAGGTGAACGATCTTATCATATATTTTACCAGCTTTGTGTTGGGGCTTGTCCTGCTCTTAGAGGTATATGAATAAAAGGCTATTTTTTTTATGCAGTTTTTCTTCTTGTTAATTTGTTTTAGCAATAACTTTGTTCCCTATATACTTTGCCTTTTCTTTTCATAGCTTGTATTGTAATAGCTTTCTTAATTTTTCTTTTTCACTGGATATTATGCAAGTTGCGTAGTAACCTCACTCTACATGACACTAAAGTAGGAGGCATGCATTCATTCAATATGATGGCATCATTTTTATGCAGTAGCAAGTTGGCCATCAATAATTGATGAATTGCATCTACCAACCTTCAACATCCTCTATGAATTCTAAATATCTTTGCTTCTTTGCAGAAAGTTTCTTTCGTATCTATGCTTTACTCTTCTAAAGACTCCATTGTGTTTCTAAAGGCAGCACTCTATTTGCACCATCTTGGCTTGATTTACTTACTATACACTACTGTAAGATGATGTATTTTCTTTCACATATGATTAGATTGACATTATGTTGATTGAAAGCAATTAAGAAAAGATCTTAGTTGCTTAAGTGTTCATCTAATTCATAGTCTCCAAGACCGGCTAAAATTAGTTCTGAAAGGTGCTCCTCACAAACATATCTACCATATTTTTTGAATTAGATATTTAATTTTTAGATGTCCCTACTATTTCTGATTTGTCCAATTAATAGCCAATTGGAGAAAATGTTGAAACTGATTATCTACAGACTACAATTGAATAATTAAAACATGGCATAGGTTTCTTGTTTTGTTAATAGTAAATTTTATTGAATGAGGTGGCATGCCTCAGTTTTCAAGTGACACAGAGTTCACATTCTATACATTTTGTTTCTAAATCATGAGATATGACATACCTTGGTAAATCATGAAATCATCATGACAAGCTCTACTCTCACATTTTGGATGTATATTTCTGAGAAGAAATACATGGATCTTGTTAGTGTCAAAAGATTTTGCAGCCTTTCACCCATGCCTCTGGACATAGAATGCCCTTATGTATATATAATTTTTCATGAGCTGTATACATATTCACTATCTTCCAAAGTTGTAGTTCCTTCCTTTGTAGGCACTATTTGCCTTCGTCTTGATATGAAGGCAGATCAAAGATCAGGTGAACCACAGTGACCAAAAATTTGCTAATGTTATCTCATCTTTTAGTAGTTTTCTACCCCATTTTACTTCATCTCAACTTTTACGATGAAATTTTTAGTTGGCAATGCCTGGACGTCATTTGAAGCTCATTCTCCTAAAGATTTGAGTGAGATATGCAATCCAAAATTATTTTCAGAGTCAATATTTTTTAGGTGAGGTAAGCACTTCTTGCCAGCACTCTGTTTGCATATATATATATATATATATATATATATATATATATATATATATATATATATATATATATATATATATATATATATATATATATATATATATATATATATATATATATATATATATATATATATATATATATATATATATACACACACACACACATATATATATATATATATATATATATATATATATATATATATATATATATATATATATATATAATTTTAAAATGAGGGACTCTTTCTGGAATATGATTAAAGTGATTTGAGCTATTACTGTCAAGTGTTTCATAAAAGTTTAGACATCATGCGGGCATGTTGAGCCAAGTATAGTGAGCTTCCTGACAAAATAATTCCTAATGAATCCATTTCAAAAGTGTGTGCATTTTCTCCTTGTTAGGCAACAATTTCACCTTTCAAGTTAATACATTATAAATCAAAGAAGGGCACATTCTTTATTAAAATTTATCTTGCTTCTTTAGGCAATAGATACAAAAATTGCACTACAAGACAGTTTTAGCACCCTAGCAAAATAGACGTCACCCTATGTTAGAAAATCAAAGGTAAAGTAGATTGTCTTACTTGTTAATTAATTGTGATAATTAATCTTCTTTTCTCTGTTAGTTAATATTTCTTTTTCATCAATTAATTACACAAACTATTCTTCCAAGAACACAAAGAAGTACGAGACACAAAGATTTAGGCTTTCAAGCCAGGGAAAAACCTCTCAATATGGGAAAACCCAACAATCCTCCTCTTATTGAATTTATTTAAAATGAGATATCCAACATAAGACCAAAGAATCCCTCCAAGTCAGCCCTCCTCTTTAAGTCAAGGTCAATAGTTGAATCTCTGCCTAGTCAAAGCCAGAAGCAGCTTCCAAATTTCTGTCCTTATTGTAGGTTTACTTTCTTATTATAATACGTTGACTTCCAATTACATATTCTTTGCCTTCTATTACTGACCTTCGGGTACTACAACAAACCCTCGACTCTTTACCACAGATCTTTGGCTCCTGCTATAGATGGATAGTTTTAGATTGAGATTCAACTTAGTCATAGACTTCGGTTCCTTCAAGTGCTATAGACTTATTTTTATCCTTAGTTTTTCTTCTCTTGTTGGATTACAGAATTCAAGCTTTTTCAAGCCAGGGAAAAACCCCTCAATTGGGGAAACCCAACAATCCTCCTGTTATTGAATTTATTCAAAATGAGATATCCAACACAAGACCAAGTACTCCCTCCAAGTTAGCCCTCCTCTTTAATTCAAGGTTGATAGTTGAATCTCTGCCTAGTCAAAGTCAGAAGCAGCTTCCAAATTTCTATCCTTATTGCAGGTTTAGTCTCTTATCATAATACTTTGGCTTCCAATTACAAACTCTTTGCCTTCTATTATTGATCTTAGGCTACTACAGGAAACCGTTGACTCTTTACCATAGATATTCAAATCCTACTGCAAATAGATAACTTTAGATTGAGATTCGGCATAGTCACAGACTTCATTTTCTTCAAGTGTTGTAGACTTATTTTTATCCTTGATTTCTCTTCTCTCGTTGGATTACAGACTTTGAGCTTTTTCGCTTTCTTGGTTGATACCCAAAAGAGGTCGAATATAGGCTAAAAATCATGGATATCATTCTCCATGAGCTTTGACTTAACTAAACAAAGAGTGACTGTGCCTGGATTGGTGCCTTTGTAATGTTGAAATGTCTTGCAATATTTGCCTGTGACAAGATGCAATAACTCTAATTGGACAACACTGAAACTAGCTCAATTCAGTGTTTAACTGCCATGATCAATTCCTTCATTTTCCCATAGCAGTTATGCTGCAATAGTCTCGCATGGAGCGAGGGCTAATTTGCACATGGACATGTCTCTCTTTTGATAATGAAAGCCATGTGTTAGGCTCTCATCTAATATATGTTGCTAAGATATAATAAACTTATGGTGTATGAGTTATCATCATTCTTAGTCCTTGCTTATAGTATATGTGCTCCCTGTGTTTGTGCTCATGGCTAAAATAAATAATTCTCCATTTAATTTCTATTAGCATCATTCAGAAAGTCTTTATTTATTGATTCCCTATGAAATGCATTAGCTCTGAGTTACTCATCATCCACTATCTTGCTAAGTTAGAGATCAACTACCACGATTCTGGAGCTGTTGCATTTCCTCAAGGAGTTGCTAATTTCATTTATGTACGACTGTTAAGAATTTCTCTCTCCTTACCTAGAGTGTTCTTAAGTGTTCTCGGGTGGATTTCTACTTACTGGAGTAATTTCCCTCTCCCCTGAGCATTATTTTCATTTGCTGGGGAGAGTTTGAGCTCAATATTGGTTGTCTAAGAGGCCATAGGTACTATAAAAGGCCATACATAATTGTAGGAGATCATTGGCTTTCCAATTTCCCTTCATTCCCATAAATCCATCGAATATGTGGGTGCTAAAATCTACAAGACAGAGCATTCTTGATGTGTATTTATGGTAGAATGTAATTATATTATAATGTTGTTAAATTGAGATTCATTACTTGAGTGATTCAAATTATATGTTGTTCCATTGGTATTGGGAATTGTTACATGAGAACCCATTAACTATAATTATTCACCAATAATATCCAAAGGTTGTTCTGTACAAGGATGATGATTGTCCAGTATGATGTATAATGAGGATAAGATTGAAGAAATGAATGAGGAGAAAACTCATTTAGGGGGCAGTGTGGATGAAGGTTGTATTGTAGAAAAAGAAAATACAGCAATATGGACAAATATGGACAAATTCTGATGAAGAACATGCAACATTAGCAAACTTCGATGAAAACACAAAATATGAATAGTTTGAGCTATCTAATTTCGCAGTTATTGCATATTCAACTGGTGGAACTATATCTTCTTATATTGATAATAGGCAAGATCAAGAATACATACAACAATGTATACACACTTTTACCTTAAGGCAAAGTGTTGTGTAAAAGACCCTCAAGGAAAACTCCCCTGAGCCAAATATCAAGTCAGTGAGCAAAAACTATTGTAACGATGCTAGCAGTCAATTGTACAAGGGTGATTTTTGGATGACCTCGCAAGAAATAAAGATTTTATCCCACTATCCAAAGGATCTTCTCTCAACTACAAAGGGTATGCTAATAAATGCTTCTGGGAAAAAGGCACAACACATTTATCTTTGGTTGGGAGTTTATCCATATTGCCCATGATGTAAATAGTTATAATGTCATGTTGAGTAGATTTTTGGCACACCTTTAAGAAGGTATCATTATCGAATGGGGGCTAGAAATCTAAAATGTTATCCATTGAATTAGATATAGGAATATATTTTTCTAGATGGGAAGGTTGATATAGTTGGAGCTTGTAGGAATTAATTATTGGAGAATACCCTATTGCAGAGGAAGCTTTGGGTTGAATGAAATTTCATGAACCTACTGTAGAATCTATGAGCTAATTTTTTTATTTTTAATATATTTTTGCCTTATACTATTTCTTATGATGGATGGCATATGATATGTAGGAAGATTTTCACTCTATAGAATATATTCATGGCCTTATGTATGGTCAAGAAAATTCCTAAACCTCAAATGACGACAATCTGCTATTCAAAGTTAAAAAAGATGTTTTGGATATTAGAAAGTCATTTGTATCATGCTTATGCATGGTGCAAACTCTATATCCTCTAGAAAAACTACAATAAATACTTAGCATAGAAGGATTTGCAGTTGATGGCATCATCTAGATTGTTGGCTACCATTGTGAAATGGGATGAGCGAAATGTGTAGCAAAATCATATTCTAGAAACCATTTATCTTTGGTTGGGAGTTTACCCATATTGCCCATGATGTAAATAGTTATAATGGCATGTTGAGTAGATTTTTGGCACATCTTTATGAAGGTATCATCATCGAATGGGGGCTAGAAATCTAAAATGGTATCCATTGAATTAGATATAGGATTATTTTCGTCTAGATGGGAAGGTTGATATAGTTTGACCTGGTAGGAATTAGTTATTGGAGAATAACCTATTGCAGAGGAAGCTTTGGGTTGAATGTAATTTCATGAACCTACTATAGAATCAGTGAGATAAATTGTTTTTATTTTTAATATATTTTTGCCTTATACTATTTCTTATGATGGATGGCATATGATATGTAGGAAGCTTTTCACTCTATAGAAGATATTCATGGCCTTGTGTATGGTCAAGAAGATTCCTAAACCTCAAATGACGACAATCTGATATTCAAAGTTAACAAAGATATTTTAGATATTATAAAGTCATTTGTATCATGCTTATGCATGTTACAAGCTCTATATCCTCCAGAAAAGCTACAGTAAATACTTAGCATAGAAGAATTTGTAGTTGATGGCTTCATCTGGATTGTTGGCTACCATTTCTATTATGCCCTGTGATCACAAGCACGAGGCTCACCATTTTGAGCTTGAGAATGAGAAGGAAAGAAGTTCAAGAATTGCTAGTCTTTTAAGTTTTGGGATTTAGTTTGGATTCTAAAATGGATACCATAGAAGTGGTAAGTTATTTCAATGAAAAGGCTTAAGTTCATCTGTCATTGTTTGAGGTGCTTTCATTTGTATAAGGTTTTCTAGTATAAGTATTATATTTTAAGCTTAGTTCAAGGAGTTTTCTTCCAATATGTCTAATAATAATATGTTTTTTTGGCAGTTGTCATGCTCAACACTTCTATCTGAAGTGGTAAGTAATAGGTATAGAGCTCATTAAAGAATTTATTTTTGAAATTAAGTCTTTCCTTGATGTTTCTGAGAAGTTAGAGCACATATATATTCTTCTAAGCACTTTTTATGCTTGTACAGGTTATCTCCCATATGTCTTTCCATATGTACCTTGTACCTTGTTACTTCCCAATGTACCTTGTTACCTCCAAACTTGCAAGTAAACTGCTACCTTCCATATGAAGAATTATCAGCCACTAAAACAAAAATCAATGTTTCACTTGCCAAAGGTCCCAATGTTGAATCAACAACAGTACCCATGGTAGCAACTCCACCTCCTATCCTAGATCTTCTTGGTTATCTAATAGGTTTAGACAATGCACTTGTCCCTAGAGATTAGTGAATAGTAGGCTCTGGGTGGGTATTAGATAGTCAATTCCATTTCAATTTGTAAAGAACAAATGGAAAAAATTGGCTTTATTATTGTTAGATGTGAATTGTATTTACTATGATAAGCGTCAACCTAATTAAAGAAACTTGAGATATTTGGTTAATGCTTTGTGCATGCCTCAATTCCCTATTTTACTTGCATCATCAGTATGTCAATGCCTTCAGATCAATGGGCAGCTTATATGGTATGATGGTCACATTTTTTACAGCTTGAAGTTTTAGAATAACTCTTTTGGTCTTGCAGCTACTAAACCTCTATAGGTGCAGTTCATAAAATTTGAAAATAGTTGAGATATTAGTTCTATTTACTGTAAATATTGCTAGTTTAATAGGATGTAGATGCACATCTATTTTGAGTCCTTTTTCTAAGTTTCATTCGTGGTAAATTAGGTGCCACCATTGCAGCCTGGGAGCTCAGCACACACACTGCTGCCAATGGTATTGTTTCAAAACATATCTCCTGGACTGGCAAAAGCTCTTTTGTAGGTGGAAGTAAAAAATAATCAACAACGTGTATGGTATTATAATGATAATGTTCCATTTGAAGTTTTCTTCACTGAGGATGGTAGGATGGAGCGTGCAACATTTCTGGAGGTAATAATGAATGCTAGGATCTAAATTTTAAGCTTTGGAAGTTTTCTTCATTGACGATGGCATGATGGAGCGTGCAACATTTATGGAGGTAATAATGAATGCTAGGACAATTCCCTCTCCGCCACTCTGCCTGTGCCTTCGACTCTATTGGATTTTTAGGACTTTTGGGTCAGAAGGACTGGGCAGGATGGATAATTCGAAGAGATCAAAAGGGGAAGAGGAAGAGCACATAGATGGTGAGCTTGTTCTCTCCATTGAAAAGATGTGAAATCCAAGATGAGCTTGAGAGGGTAAGTTCTCATGCACTCTGAAAACTTCTTTTTGGGGTTATTTTATTTTATTTATTTATTTTTAAATTGGTTTTTTTCTTATATTTTTTGAGAACCTTTTTCCCATTCCTTTCTCTATGTATTATTTTTTTGATTTATTGGTGCATCTGTGGATTGATTGAATTTTTGCTTGTCCGTGGGCTGCTTGAGAATGATTTTTTACAGCCCTTAAGAGTGGGTTTGAGGGAAAGAGTAGTTTTTCAGTAAACCCACACTTCATCTTCATATTCTTTCAGTCTTTTGGATATGGACATTTTGATTGGTTTACATATGTTGTTTTTCCAATAGTGTCGAGGAAATTGTTTCAAGGAAAAATTGAAACTAGAACATCCTCAAATTAGTTATTTCATTTCTTTTTCCATATCCATTTATTGTTTGGGTGTGAGTTAGTAAAGCTCAGGGTTCAACAAATGTAATATTTTATGTAATAGTTCTTGATCAATTAGAGTCTTCCTGTTTACAATTAGGTTCATAATGACCTGGTGACCTGAGGCTCTCTCAATGTAGTATGATGCACTCCTAAATCCCTTTTAGTCTCAATTACAGTCTACACGTTTATGATAAATTCATAGTGCCCTGGTCACTTGGGATACTCTCAGCCTAGTAACTACCCCCAAAGGATCTAACAAGTTTCTAGACTTAATGGAAAAAGCTCAATTATATTCGGCACCTGCCCTTAGGGAAGGGTAGACCTGCCTTACCTACTGTTGGCTTATTTTTACATTCATTTTTTTATTAGTTGCTGGAAAGCTTGCTTGGAGGAATTAGTGGATAGAGTTTAAGTTGGATTCCGGATGACAAGCAAAGTATTCCTACATTAAGTATTTGTAATTTCATAGTTTCATTCAGATTGAGGAAGAACCAGATTCATTGTATCACTTTTGTTTTCCCTTTTCCCACTTATATAGCAACGTTTCAGCTCTTGATTTATTTTTTCCTTCTACTTTTACTCTCTAAGATTGAATCTAAAGTTTCTAGTACCTAGCAAAGCCTTTTCTCTTCTATAATAAGATGCATGTGTGTGTAAACATATGTAGCTGATGAAATAAGCTTGGAGAGGATTGAAACAATGAGATTTTGCTGTGGTGGTGGTGATGAATCATTTTTTCAAATGAGAATAACTTGTCTATATGATATAATGCAAAAAATGGAAAACAAAGTGAAATTTTCATAGGGTGCATTGAGCTGCTCTCTTTTGGCTATTCATCTCCAGTTGTGTTGAATGTTAGAAATGGGTTTCAACTGCAAAACGTTTTTTCTTTCATGAGACTGCAAAAATCGGTCTCCAAATGAATTGAAAATGTCCTGGTGCACTTTGGGTTGTTCTATCACTAGTCTTACATGGGATGTTTGTATTCAAGTAATTATTTTTTTTAGTTATTATTTGATGTCCAACTGTGTGGGGCATTCTACATAGTTAAATTTCACTTGGGTATTATGGAAAATTGAGTCCTCAATTAGTTTTTGTGATTTTCCTTTCACTACAACATCTTTAACATCCATTATTGTTTCATACGTTGAGGATTAAATATCATCTACCCTTCACCATAAACCATAAAAAAATAAATCTTTCTTTATATATAATTTATTTGAATGAAAATAAGGGAGAGAGTTGTTGTTTCAATTTCTCTAGCGTGGCATACACCAAACTGTTAGCTACCTATACCAATAGGTTTTATATTTCATGATTGGCTATGGAAGGTCCAAATATGCTCTGCTTTGATGATTCAAAGATCACATATTTCCTAGGAATTTTGATCGGTGCTAATAGCTTGGTATGGACTCAAAGTTTTGATGGATGGTCCAAAAGTCTAATCTGGATCATTCCATGGTTTAAATTTGCAGTTGTAGAATAGAGAAAGGAGTCTGTCCAAACTGTTCAATCTTGGCAGACAAGTAGTTCAGGTAGAGAAGAAAAGGCTCCCAACAGCTTAATCTGGGACCTTGGAAGAGATAAGGGTAGAAGTAGATAGAAAAAACAAAGAAAAAGCCAAAGAAAAGAAAAGGCAAGTAAGGGTTTGCAAGTCCAAGTGCACCCTCCAAGGAGAAATAAAAAATGCTAGGTAAGTAGCTGGGTAAGTAGTTGGGGTTGCAGAAAGGTTATCTTTACCATTGCACATATGTTAGCTGTGTTTACCAGAGTAAAGTCAATTAATTGACAAGGTGTCCACCTCCATCAAGTTACAGCAAGGAGCATGACTAACCTCCCTCCTTCCCCCTTCCAGTTTATTACCAACATCCCTTCATCAGCTGAGATTCATGGAAGAAGATCATGGTTTCATGGTGGTTCTTGTTCATTCAAAAGCCACATTTCTTGTCTAAAAATCTTTTCATTTTGATCTACTCTCTAAACTAAGTAAGCTTCAAATAAGCTTAGTGGTTTCCCCTCCATTTACCCCTTCATCCATATTAACTCCAACATTACTATGTAAATCCCCTACAGTACCTCTTCCCCTACTAGTATCTAACACCATGGTGTATAAACCCCAAATTTTGTATAAATATCCCTCCCCTTGGTATTATAGCCAATAAATTCTGTGTCAGGGATCAAATGGCATCTGGCCACTTTGATGAACCTAGCCCTAAACCCCTCCCCTCTTCTGAAGTCATTTAGCCCCTTGGAAAACTTCATCTGCCAAAAGAAGCCTCATAACTCACCTTGTTTTACCTATACCCCTTCATTTGCAAAGCTAACCCCTAAATACCCACTTTGTTCTTATCCAAAGTATCGGGCTTGCATTGCTGCGCATGGAAAACCTTTGTTCTAATCCCCTTTATCCATAAACCCCTTTGCAAATTACCAAAGTCCAAAACCCACCGTTGGCATTTATCCTAAGTGTCAGCGCGCAATTTTGATTGGTTAAAATACATTGAAAACCTTGTAAAAACCCACATTCGAAGGTTTCCGCCCGTATGCATATCCCCCGAGCACATTAATACCCCGCCCATCGTCGGATCAGATCCAAGAGATCCGACGGTCCATATCAATATCGGAGCAGCCCCCGCGGCGGACATTTAGCGCCCGAGAAAGTGACGTTGCGTCACGTCACGGCGCGGCCACGCGTCGCTCATTGAGGACTCTCGGAGCAAGCTCTGACAATAGCGGGGCCGTACCCTAACCGCCCCGAGAGACCGTGGCGGCTATCCTCAACCGTAACCGTCACGGCCCTAACCGCCAAGTTATTGTCCCACGCCATGCCCACGTCACTTCCACCCCGCCATCGCATCAGTCCTTTGTCCGCCCCTCCGCCGACGTGGCTGCCACCGCACCATCCCCCATGGACCAACAGTATCCCGCCACGTCACCTGATGACGTCAGCTGACGTCATCCGACCTTGACCCCACCAATGATGTCATGCTGACGTCATCACAAAATAGCGCCAAATTTGCAAAAAGTCCATATTTAGCCAAAAAACGCAATTTTTTGTACTTTTCGCTCATTCTGCTACTGTTTCCGTTGCATGCTGTTTACGTTCTGAACTCCGCCAACCTGCTCAATCGGCCAAGGAGACCTCCAGAGTACCTGTCCTGCACGCATACGCGTCTTTCGCTCGCTGTTTACCAGGTATTCTTCATCATTTTCCTCCGTACCCCTGCAGTTGTCTATAAAATCGCACAGGAAGCTTAAAAGGACATTAAAACTCATAATTCACCAGTGAATTTCCTCTACAGACCTCTGTTTTCAATCAACACCTCGAAAAACACCAGCCGAGCCTTGTTTGCCCTCATTATCACAAATAAGCAGTATTCTGTTCGCGCTTTCGCGAAAGACTCATTTACATTGAATTCACCTACTAAGGAAGACAAAGTAAGGCCTGACAGTGTTACAGTCCCCAATTCATACCATATTTCACTTACTCTTGGGCTAATTCCCCTCTGATACCTGTAACCCACTTGCATTGTGGTAAATCACTCCTGAACTGGTCTGCCTGCTGCAAACAGTTCAATTACAATGGATGCTCCAACTGCACTAAACGTCAAGCCACTCAATGCCCCTCACCAGGAATTGGAATGGAAAGCCCTGAGAGATATGGAATACCAAATGTTAGACTGGTTTCCATTGGGCTCCAAATATAATATTCAGATGCTGAAGGAGTTGAAAGCCCAGCACCTTAATGGAGCTGACATCCTGGGGATTTGGGACTCAAACCTACCTATTTATAACCTCCCTCAGGTAAATCCTATGCTAGAGTTGATCTTCAGATGCCAAGAGTGCTATGATCCAGGCCAAAGAGCTGTTCTCAGCCCTACAGGCTCAGTTCTATTCCATATCACCCCAGAAAGCATAAATGAGATGCTGCATTTCCACACAGCAAAGCCATTGACTCCCCTCTATATGCAGAACTTGATAAAGAAGGGAAGAAACTTGACAAATGACCAGATTGTCAAAATCAACCAGCTGTTTATAAAATCAGGCTCTGAAGCCATCAGAGCTCCTCCTATTGGATACCCATACTTAAATGACTTGGGCAAGATGCTGGTGGACTTGATCAGCTATGTCCTGGGCTTCAGGGGAGTTGAGGATGTGGATGAAACTATAATGGCAGTGCTGTCCATATTCTCTCCTGGAAAGCCTCCAGCTGTGCATTATGACTATGCCACATATATTGCAGACAAGATCCATGAGCAGCTAATGGATCTGCAAAGGGAGAGATTGTTCAGATACACTTCATACATCTACCATCTCTTTCTGTTTTATCAACCGGGCAGCTTCTCCATTCCCCTGAAACAAGTCAATGCCCAGGGAAATCCAAGGTCAGTTGTGTTCTGGACACCTGTGTTCCATCATGTCTCAGTGTCACCATACACATACTGTGAGTTCATAGACATGTTCATTCACCCAGCTATGACAGTATTATATGGTGTTCCTCCTCCAAGACTAACTGATGACATGAGGAGAATTCTCCATTTGAACAAATCCTACAGCATTGGTAATTGGTACTTTTACCAACACCACACAGTGATCAGAGTTTATGGCTGTCAGTTGAGACCTTATAGGCTGCCAAGGTATGTCCCTATGAGACTGTTTGCCCTAGAATACTTCAGGCAATTTGGGAATGCCGACTATCTTCACTTCCAGAGTAACAACAAGAGATCTCAGCTGAAGATAAGGAACCAGCTGGGCCCATTCCTATATAACACAAAAGAGGGATGGAAAGAAGCAAATCAGATCCTACAGACACTCAGGCTGCAAACTAGCTTTGAGTGGACACCATATGACCCCAATCACTTTGTTTCCCTCAGAAGAATAATGTACAAATTGGGTAGCTATTCACATGTGAGGCAACCTGAAATTGAGCAGTATGCCAACACACTGAGCTGGAAAGAGGGCACATTAGAAGAGGAATTTACTGAGGAAGAACTGCTAGAAAGAGAGGCTAGAAATATACAGAAGGAAGCTGACTTGGAAACTTGTGTACAGGTTCCCTCCACATATAGAAAGCACCCAGGAGCAGTCACTTCATCATCAACAACACAGCAGCAAGCTGCCGGGAACACGGTACAGACAGCCAGCAAAGGCAAAGAAAAGCAGGTGGAACAGCCACCTCCTTTGACAGAAGAGCAAGTGGAAACATTGCTGCAGCAACAAGAAAAGATGGAGCAGCAGGGAGAAGGGTAGCAGTAAGAAGAGGAGCAACAAAACAAACAACAGCCCTTGCAGCAAGAAAAAGGGATTGATGCTCCAAGTTCCACTGAGCAACAGGCTCAAAATATAGTGCCTCCTAGGCCAGAGACCACCTTTGATGCCTCGGTCCTCCAAACCCCACAAAAGGAGGACTTAACCAGAAAAAGGGACAGAGGTACTCCCCTGACTTCATCCATCAACCAGGGAGAGAAAAGACAAAGATTGAATGACTTTCCAGAGGATGACATAGCAATAAGGCAAGCAATGGGCATGGGCCCACCCAGCAGAGAAGTTTCAGCTAGTTCCTTCCAGCATGAACAGGACAGAGCTATAGGAGGAGAGGTCAGCTCCTCCAGCCAGCAAAAAGAAGGACAAGTAAGCATCAAACAACAATTTATAGACATCAAAAGGAGGAGTGACCCCATCAAAGTACAACTGTACAATCATCTGTTAAATATGGCTCCTTCCAATCAGCAAAGACTCATGTATGCCTTTGATGTAAGTGAAGGCAAAATGATCATGAGTCACTTTATGCCCAGAGCACTGCAGCCTCAATCTTCCTCAGATTACCTCAGGACCAACCTGGAGGTCATGGCCAAAGACATACACCCAATGGACAAAATTGAATTGCACAAACAGACTGGTGAGATGGTGTATGCCTCCTTGGCAGATGAAACGTTTGAGAATTACAAACTAAAAAGCAACCTTAATAATACAGCCTCTCAACTGGAGTTGGAAAGGGCATCATCCCAGGCAAAGGACAACAGAATCAGGTCCTTAGAAGATATCATTATTGAGATGGGACATGATCCCAAGGATATTAAGGGTATCCAACAAATATTGAAGTTGAGAGATGCAGACATGACAGCATTGAGGAGGAAAATCAAACTCCCAGCCACAATCCACCCTCAAACAGATGAGATTGCTCAACAAAGGCTTGAAAAAGATGCCACATATCTGATGATATCTCTCTATAAGCAGCTTATCCAAACGCAAGAACAACTAGGAGAGTCAGAGGCTGCAAAGGCAACACTACAGGCAGCATTGAAGCAAAGAGAAGAAGGGCAAACCTCCCAGCCTCCTCTTGAAATCATCAATCTTGAGGAAACTCCTCCGACAACTGTCCCTCATCCTCTGCAAACAGGACCTACAGCACCAACTACATCGACAACTGCACCAACAACAGAGGAGACTCATAGTCTGGATATGCAGAAGCTCTGAAATGAAATCCAAGTCCTAGAAGCTCAAATGTTAGAGCTCAATTCAGCCAAAGAATCCTTGGCTAAAGTAAATGAGAGATATGATAAGAGCAAGCAGAATGAAGCTGCAAAGGAACGAGAAATAAAAGCTCTAAAGAAGAGGATAACTGAGCTTGAGAAGGAGCTCACATTAGAAAAGGTGACAGCAGAGCTAAAAGCAGTCCTTTGGGGCAATATTGGCCGGTCCATCACAAATCAGTGGCAGTATATTGAGACTATGGACGAACAATCAGTACTCATTGTAAAGGCAAAAAAGGAAATACACAGAGCTAGAGCTAGCCTTGGCAACATGCCTGATGCTGCTACTAGAATGATAAATATTTTAAATAACAAGACAAGCTCTCAACTGGCCACAATGGGGATTGTTCACAGAACTGAGACCATCTCAATGGTTAAAAGGGTCCTGACACTACGAAACCTGATTGGAACATTGGAAAGAAGAACCCAGGATATGCAGACTGAAATCAACAAGTTCATGGACAGATTTCAGGCATTAGAGAACAGAGGCCTCCCCAGCATATTAAGCAGTGTAGGTAGACTGCTTACCCTTGAAAACTACACCAAGAGGGTTGATGCCTATGCTGCAGCACAAATTGCAAGACAGCCCAGTACTTCAACAGAAACAGGACCAGCATCAGGGCAAACTTTATATGATAGGGTGGACAACCTGTTTTTCATTATGAATGAGATCGACCATCTGTTTGATGCACCTCCAAATTTTTTCAAGTATACAGAGGCAGATGAAACCATAGAGGCAATTGTGAAGCACCAATTGCCCCCACCAGAAGTCTGGAAGAATTTGACACACATAATATTGTCAAGCCAAAACCTGTAATATTAATTTTCAGTTTACAAAAAATCATACACAGGCAGAATTTTGACAGATAAGCATACAGAGCAAAGATGGAAGGGTTGGGCCAACTCAGCAAAGATATCGGCCAACAAAGCAAAAATTGCAAACCACAGGTGGCAAGACCGAGAAGATACAGCGCAGCAAGAAATGAAGACACACTATTCAGCATTAAAACAGAGCGGCTCAACCGACTCAGCGACCTCCAAAGGTCAAATCATCCTCTGACAGACATAAAGAGCATTTATGCTGCATTCAAAGTTGCAATAACTTCTTTTCCTACTTTCTGTACGCATTTATGAAGATATTTTCTCTCTCAGATGACTCAATGCCTGAGATATTTTGTATAAACACTACTATAAAGTCCCCTTCGCATGAGTTTGCAAGGGTTGTTGTTGATTTCTCCTGAAGAAGTTTTTATGCTGTAATCCTTTTCAGAAGTTAATAGAGCAAAGCAATGGAATTTCTCGGATTTCTGAGGTGTTGAATGCGTTCTGGTGTCTGTTGATAACTGCTGGATCCCTGTGTATTTCATCATACAATAAGTCTCTGTATCTCTCTCTGTTAATTAGTTGTTTTGTTAAAATCCATATATGTTATCTGTTTTCAATACTAAGCAACAAGGAAAAAGAATAGCTTTCAGGATTTATTCATTGAGTAACCTGAGTTCAATCTGCGTTGTTTATCAATGTTTTCTTCAGCTGTAATCTAGTTAAGTGTAATTCTTAAATGCTGCACTTTCAGAATACATCTATCACAGTGACCTTTGTCATAGGAATTCAAAGTTTTGCTCCTGTGCAGTGTGCTCACTTTCACCCACCAGCTCAATAGAAAATTCTTAATTGCTTTCTGTTGATCGACATACATCACCATTTGATCTAGTTTGTCTGTTTAAAATACACAATAGGCCCTGCAGTTTGAGCACCACCAAACCAGCGTATCAGATCACTTCACAACTTCAGACTCCATTGCCCAATGGTATTATACTGTCTAAACACTGCATCATAAGACCTGAAAGAAATCCTTCAACCAAAACATAAACCAAAACCTGAGCATAATAGCTAGCCTAAAACACCATCATAACAGAGACAAATCATAAAGAGAGAGCCCTCTCTGGTTGCAGTTAGGCTAGGAACTGTAACCCAAAGATTGGTTAGTGGTTACCCCGGCCGTATTCCCTTGGGAGTCATAGGGAACAACCTGGGTGTTAACACAAACTATGAAACACATCGTTTCTATTTTAACAGAATAAGCATGCAGTTCATCGAATTAAAAATCGAATTATATCAAAGCTACAAATTAGAACACCATTTTAAAAAATCCCCCTATTAGGGAACAATATGGAAATATGCTTATTTCCATTAGAATCGAGTGTCAAGGCTATGATACGCAACTTAATGTTATGAACAGTGCAGCCTGTTTACATGAGATCACCATTGTGAAATTATGGCGTTCTAGGAAGGGGTGTCTTCCTTGTCTACAATATGAAACAAGTTCTTCGTTAGATATATCATATTTTCTGATAATACAACATTTAATAATCATGTGATTCTGGATCCTATGAATAGTAATAATGGGATACATAGGACTGAGAATGGACCATGGTTGGCAATGTCTAATCTCAGTAATTAAGTAGGGAAGACTACAATTGAATAAGGTGATGATAGCAATCTGCAACAAAAGATCTCTAATCTAGGTCTTGTTCTAGGCATCTATTTTGTAAATTCCTCAACAATTCAGACACATTCAACCCACTTGTCCTGATAAGGTTTCCAATACTCCACACATCAAAATTAACCCCATGAACACCCCTAGACATCTTAGGAGCATGGTTCAAGCCACTAAGATTATGAGGGTAAATCTAAGGTGCGCCAATGGCATCCTCAAAGTCTATTATAAACCACTCATCTAATTCAATGTTCTTCATCATGTTATCCCACGTTGAGATCCCTGTGCATAAACGAAAGGGTGTGCAAAGACACCAGTGCCTTGGTCACAAATTTCAGAGCTTCCACAAGTTATTCCACAATCGAAGGTTTGGTTGCACAACCCGTTAGCTTGAACAGCAATGCTAACTCTTGTTCTATAGATTTATGGATGTATTCAACATGGGGAATTCTGTTGTCTAGAAAATCATAAATTTCCTTAATAGTGGCCCATTTCCTTCTGTTAGGAAATATTATTTTAACATGAGTTGGCATTATCTCAATAATCTTCCCAATTCCTCTATCCAACCTTTGATATTCATTATAAATACAGTTAGATTTCTGCCCATGACAAGAGTCTGCAAGCAATGGAAAAATCCTAGATACACGCCAACAAGGGACCAGAGCTTTCAACCTCTGAGTAGGAGTTAACATATTCATTGACACAAGATCAATCCTTATGACCCTCTCATGTGATTTTCTCAAGGGACAGAATGTAACAGTGTCACCGACAACATAATACCCTAAAACGTAGGGCAAATCTCCATAATTCCACAAGAGATTTTCCACAATCTTGACTATAGGATCATCACCCTCCCTCACTGCATCAATCTCCTCACCTCTCCATAAACACAAGTTCTTCATGAATCCACATACGTTTGGCTATTGTTCTTGAGATCCCAAGTCTTGGTACGCTGATTTTCGAATCAACTCAATCTCCACTGCACAAAACTTATTAATGATACTATTAATGCAATCATCCCACAACCCAATGAAAGACTCTCTTCCATATCTTCTTCTATAAGGCTTGAGGAGGGGTCCTACCACCTCATACATAAATGCCCTGCAATATCTATCGGAGGACGAACAAAATAAAATCTCCTTGCCTGTTGGGAGATCCTCGTATACATCGCGCCTGACAAGAAAACACATGTCCTTAGAAGGGGACTCCTGTAGATGTGAGGAGAGCTCGAATATACTCGAAAGAGTGAACGTAGGAACCCTTAGACATCTGACAAAATAATCTGTCCGATTTGTAGAATATGACATGACTTATTTCTAGCCAACTGATAAGCCAACAATACTATGAAGAAAAATACATATAAGAAAAATAAAACAAATAAAACACAGTTACTGTGTGAGCTAAAAACTCTGCAAATCTCATATATTGAACCATTAACTACATTCTTATATAGTAAAATTATTACTAAAATTTTTATCAATCAACTTTGAAATAAATCTATTGGCATTACAACTAATTTCCAGCACTACTACAACTAATTCCAGCACTGACCACCCTAACAATTTGTTGCCTTAATTTTGGAGAGAACACAAAATCTGCTGACTAATTTGTTAGAAATTTACATAACTAGTTAAGAATTATTCCTAACAATCCCCCTTAATGATTAATGAGGATTTAAGAGTGCCAAAAACTGATCTTTGCAACTGCTTTGGTGAAGATATATGCTAGTTGATGCTGAGTATTTATATGCTTCAATTCAATATCCTTATTCTACACCAAATCTCTAATGAAGTGATATTTCAGGTCAAAATGCTTTGTCCTACTATGATGAACTGGATTCTTTGCTAACTTGATGGCATTTACATTATCACTATAAATCACTGTAGGCTGAATTTGTTTTTCTCCAATTTCTTCCAAAAATTTTCTGAGCCAAAGAGCTTGTGTACCTGCTGAGGTAACTGCAACATACTTTGCTTCTGTGGATGAGAGGGAAACAATGATTTTCTTTTTTGAGCTCCATGTAATCAAACCAAAACCAAAAGAGAAACAATTTCCAGATGTGGACTTGCGGTCATCAAGACTATCTCCCCAATTTGAATCACTAAATCCAACAAGATTGAACTTTTCAGAAGAGAAGTAATGAATACCAAAATTTATAGTGCCTTTCACATACCTTAAAATCCTCTTGGCTGCCTTCATATGTATTTCAGATGGATTTTTCATATACCTTGAAACAAGTGAAACTGAATATGTAATATTAGGCCTTGTGTGGGTTAGAAATATCAAGCTCCCCATAATACTTCTATAAGTTTTCTCATCAGCTAAATCAACACCATCATCTCTTCATAACACCTCTCCATGAGAACTTGGAGTAGGGGATGGATTAAAATCAAGCATATCAAATTTATTTAGCATATCATGTGCATACTTTGTCTGACAAATGAAAATCTCATCCTTACTTTGATAAACCTCCATTCCTAGAAAATATTTCATGATGCCTAGATCTTTCATCTCAAATTCATTCATCATAGCAACTTTGAATTTATCATTCATCTTAGAACTACTACCCATATACAATAGATCATCAACATATAAACTTATGATTAGAATATCAATACCTTCTTGTTTGTAGTAAAGGGTAGGATCACTCTTACTTCTCTGGAAGCCAATTTCCTGAAAGTATCCATCAATCCTTGCATAACACACTCTTGGTGCTTGCTTGAGACCATACAAAGCCTTCCTCAACTTGTAGACATTATTCTCCTTTCCTTCCACTTTAAAGCTTTGTGGCTGCTCCACATATACTTCCTCTTCTAAGTACACATTCAAGAAGGCACTTTTCACATCCATATGATGTATGCTCCAATTTTTTTGAGCTACTAATGAAATCAACATTCTAATGGTCTCCTGTCTTGCTACTGGTGCAAATGTCTCTTCATAATAAATTCCATACTTCTGTGTGAATCCTTTAGCAACTAATCTTGCTTTGTGTCTTTCAACAGTCCCATCACCGTTATATTTAGTCTTATAGACCCATTTGGTGCCAATCTTTTTCTTGTTATGTGGAAGATCTGTCAACTTTCAAGTATCATTCCTTTGTATGGAATCCATCTCTTCTTGCTTGGCTTGCATCCAAACCTCATTAGTACATGCATCTTCAAAACATGATGGTTCAAATTCAGCCTTGGCTAATAAAGCAAAATTGACTATCTCACCTATTGGGCTTTCTTCATGTGACTGATTTGCACTCCTCTGATAAATATCACTCAATCTTCTTACCTTCCTTGTAGAACTTGGAGAAGAAGTTGGACTTGAACTTGATGTTGAAGAAATTGATTAAGGGTTGCTTGTTGGAGTTAAGCCACTAGTTACAAAAACATTAGTTGGCTGCTCATGATCATTATCAACAATTATATCATCATTCAAAACAAATTTTTTCTTCTCAACATGGCCTTTTTGATGACCATAAACTCCCCCTTCACCAAAAATTACATCTCTTGAGACAATAAGCTTGTTATTTAGAGGATTATACAATTTATAAGTCTTGCTTGTCTCACTATACCCAATAAAAATACATAACTCACTCTTTGCATCTAACTTTTTTCTATTTTGATCAGGTACATGCACATAATCCAAACAACCAAAAAAATTGAAATGATTAACATTAGGCCTTTTTCCATACCAAGCTTCATAAGGAGTCATCTTTTCTAGTGCACTTGTGGGGCTACGGTTGAGGATGTACATTGTTGTAGCAACTGCATCTTCCAAATAAGAGTTGCTCAATCCTTTAGTTTGTAACATGCATCTTGCCATTTCAACCACAATATGATTTTTTTCTTTCAGCCATGTCATTCTATTGGGGTGTGTATGCTATAGTATACTGCCTCCTAATGCCATTCCTATCACAATAACTCTGGAAAGATTTTGAGTAGAATTCGCCTCCACAGTCAGTCCACAAACATTTGATCTTGCACCCTCTCTCATTTTCTACAAGGGCTTTGAACTTCTTGAAGATATCAAGGGCTTCACTTTTGGCCTTCAAAAAATATACCCAACAATTTCGTGAGTAATCATCAATAAAAGTGATGAAATATGATGACTTACCCAAACTCTTAGTTTGCATAGGACCACATGAGCCCTCCATGGACTACCCTTTGGAAACCTTTCCCTTGCATGCTTTCCTTTAGCGCATCCTTAACAAACCTCCTTATGCTCTTCTACCTTGGGCAAACCAGAAGCTAATGCATGTGAGGTTAGAAACTTCAAACTCTGAAAATTTAAATGCCCATACCTGAGATGCCATAACCAACTTGAATCCTCATAAGCCATATTTTCAAGGTTGTTTTTATGTTCACCAAAACTCAAGGGAAACATCATATTTCTTGTCACAGGCACAACAGTGATCACTCTATTTCCCTTATTCTTATCATAGATAGTACATGTCTTATTTTCAAAGACTACTTTATAATTTTTCTCACATAGCTACCCAATGCTCAACAAAGTATGCTTCAATTGTGGAGTATAATAAATGTCATGAATACTCTTTATACCTTCTTTTGTTTGGACCTCCATAGCTCCTTTGGTAGCAACCTCCAATGATTTATCATCACCAAGTTGTATCTTCGATTTGAAATTTCCATCCTTTGCTGAAAACAACTTCTCATTCCTTGTCATATGGTTAGAGCATCCAGAATCTAGGTACCAAACATCTTTACTAGTATTTTCACCTTTGGCATAAGATAAAAATAAGTGATTTGGAGGATACTCACCACTTTCTTCAGCATAATTAGCATTTTTACCTTCTTTCAATCTGCATTCTCTTTCAAAGTGGCCATACCTGTTACAATAGTAACATTGAACATTTCTCTTATCAAATCTACCTCTACCTCTTCCTCTAAAACTACCTCTTCCACTTGAGCCACCTCTTCCTCTACCTCTTGAATAATTTTGGCTTTTCCATTTACCTTGACCTTGATTGCTTTTGGTACTACTGCTGCTTGCATCTTCATTCTTTGTAATTTGTAATTTAGAGGAAAAAGCTTTCTCTACACCTTCAAAAGTGTCCTTCAATCTTTCTTCATGAGACATCAAAGATCCAACCAATTGATCAAACTGTAGTTTTGTCAAATCCTTACTTTCTTCCATGATTATTGCAACATGATTCCATCTATGTGTTAAATATCTCAATACTTTTTTAATTAAAACTTCATTACTTATAGTTTCTCCAAGTGTAGCCATTTTATTGACCACATATTTGACTCTCACACAATAGTCACTCACACTTTCAGCTTCTTGCATCTTCAAATTCTCGAACTCTTGCTTCAATGTCTGAAGCTTGACCACCTTAACTTGATCACTACCTTGGTAAGCTTCTTGTAGAGTCTCCCAGGCAGCTTTGGCAGTTTTTGCTCCTGATATTCTTGGAAATAAGCTCTTATCAAGAGCTATCTGAATGTGAAACAAAGCTTGAGCATTCTTCTTCCTTACTTCCTTTCTTGTTGTTCTTTCATTGGCTGTAAGGGCATTCCAATCAGCTCGCTCCTCATATCCTGATTCAACAATCTCCCACAAATCTTTTCCAATCAAAAAGGTTAGCATCTTAATGCACCAATAATCATAATCGTTCCCATCAAATTCTGGAACTAGCATCTGGTTAGAATTCGACATGATTAACTTTGGCGAAATTCCAACAATACAACTTTAACCCAAAACAATTTTACCTGCTCTGATACCACTTGTAGAATATGAAATGACTTATTTCTAGCCAACTGATAAGCCAACAATACTATGAAGAAAAATACATATAAAAAAAAACAAATAAAACATAGTTACTGTGTGAGCTAAAAACTGTTGCAAATCTCATATATTAATTGAACCATTAACTATATTCTTATATAGTAAAATTATTACTAAAATGTTTATCAATCAACTCTGAAATAAATCTATTGGCATTACAACTAATTTCCAGCACTAACCACCCTAACAATTTGCTGCCTTAATTTTGCAGAGAACACAAAATCTGCTGACTAATTTGTCAGCAATTTACATAACTAATTAAGCATGTCCTTAGAAGGGGGCTCCTGAAGATGTGAGGAGAGCTCAAATATACTCGACAGAGTGAATGTAGGACCCCTTAGACATCAACAAAATAATATGTCCGATCTCAAAGCCCAAGAGGAGGAAAAGCTACGTAATATATACATAACAACACATTACACTTTATTTATTTAAAGTTGAAATGTCCAAAATTCAAAGCTTTATCAACAAATATTTCCAATGTTCTCCACTTTAGGAACTCTGGTATTAAGTCCTTGATATTTTTTATTTCAGCAGTGGATATTGAAACTACTATTTAGCGTCCCCATATCATTGAGTTTTTCTGTTGATACAGAAAGATGAACTTAATGTCACTATGTCATTGAAATTTTCTATTTATAGCAGTAGATATGGAAGAGAGCAAGTTTTAGTTCTTTTTCTATATAAAAAATAATAGCATGTAAATCAATCTACTATTCCTCCTTACAAGAAATATCAAGTAATTTAAACTTTTAATTGATTATTTTAGTAGCAATTTTTAGGTCTTTTTTTTATATAAAAAACGATAGCATGTAAATGAGTCTACTATTCCTCCTTACAAGAAATATCAAGTAATTTAAACTTTTAATTGATTATTTCAGTAAAAGAGGTTATGGTTGTCCATGATTTTCTAGAGAAACAAGGTGCTCTATGGTCTTGGGTGGGTAGATATGGGTGTAAGATGTGTAGATGTATGTTATCTCTATTATTAAAAATTTAAAATTTTCATATTAGGTTTCTATAATAATTGATGGTGTTTGTGATCAGAGTAAAGTGCACCACAGTATAAAATGATACAAGTCTTGTTCTCTATTTAGCAAACAAAATGCATCTTTTAAGCCAGCCTTCCTTAAGAATTTTGCAAAACAAAACCTTATCAGTCTTTATCTGTTGAGTGGGAAACCCAGCAAAATCCTTGGGCATGGTAAAACAACTAGTGAAACAATCATCTAGGGTAGCCAAAATCCTTAACCAATTATGATTTGCACTGGAATCATAGTTTTACTATTGTTTGCAATTTATAACATGCACCAGTAGATTTATTCTCAATCCATAGTTTTATTACATAAAATAGTTTTCAAAGGGAAAAACAATGAAGTTGAGATGAATCATACAACACTTTAATCTTATTATTAGCTTGGAAAGATGATAACAGAAATCTAAAGCTTTTTCTGTTTCTTTTGAACTTACATGTGGAGGAGAGTTCCGACTACTGAGGCTGAGCAGAAGATCCTACACAACCAAACTATCAAATTTAATTTCTGAAACATCACTTCACAAGATTAGCATGGAAGATCATATTACTCAGCCTTCCATAAATTCAAAATTGAAGTGGATGCATGTTAGCTGAGATGCTGGTTCATTCAATTATCCAACTAAATTCATTTAAAATCCACTCAATTATCCCGCAAAATGCATTTCAAATGATAAAAAGTATTTTGTCCTAAAAAGGAGATCTACCTTGTCCCCAAAAAACCAAAATGGTACCCAGTGTCTTACCAGCCTTACGTCTACCAAACACTTTGAGCTGCTGACCACACATGAATCTATTAGTCGAGAATCCTTTCAAGGCACCCCCTTCAAAGGCCTCAATGGTACTTGCAGTCCATGTCTCTTCACAAAATTTTAAGGATTTCCATAACTCTTCACATAATTTTTTAAAGTGTGCTAGCTCAATGGAAAAGCATTGTAAAGCAGGAGGTTGGTGGTTCGATTCCTCTGTGGGCTAACATGAATTAATCAATAATTTTGTAGTTCATTTTGAATTAAATGTTTCAATGGTGAGATATTTCTGGATTCATTGTTTTATATTGTCTGTAAAGAGACAAAAGTGATTTTTAAATAAAAATTTTATCATCTCTAGAGAGACAATAGCTAGTATTAAAGACATATTATCTCTAATCTGAGTGTTGTCTTTAGAGAGAAAAAAATGAAATTGTCTCCTAAGAGACAATAATGGTTGTGTTATATATTGTCTTTATAGAGACAATATTTTTTAAGACAATAATCTTTAAAACAATAATCTTTAAGACAATAATTTTTAAGACACCGCTTAAAGACAATATTTAATCAAATACATAATTGTTTTGTCTTAAGTTAAGACAATTTACCCAAAAATTGTCTCAAATATTGTCTTAAAACCCTCCTTTATATAATAGTGACTACACTGACTTGACCAGCCTTAATTTATTTGAAAATTGTCTGGTATCCAAAAAAATTCCAATTTCATTTATCGATGACAATTGTCCAGTTGCCGTAAAAATTCACATTGATCATCACATTTTGTTAAACGTTAGGCTTAAGAATAACTATTTATTATGGTTTTTTTTTAATTGATGTTCACTATTTTATAACATGATACATGTGTATGTGTTTATAATTGTCTTGAGAGGTATTTTATAGCTCAGTATGAGAGATGTCTAATTTCTTTGTGTTCAAACTCTTCAAGTTTATAGATATGATATATCCATTTTAAAATAGAAATAAAATTATGTGTAAATAAAATAACTATGTATAAATATATATGTTCAAAAATCTTACTCATTATACTTATTCCCAGTATGAAAAAGTAGTAAACATATTTCTCCCAGTCTTAACTAAATAATTTCTATATATATAATTCTTATATTTTTTAAAAATTTAAATGTAATTTTTATTTTTTTGAAAAATAACATAAATATATAATTTACATATGCTTTCATATACACTTTATTGTAATTATTTTCATTTAAAATATTAAAAAAATGCAAATTATAACTATAAATTTTTAATCAATATAATATATCAAATAATTTTCTATAAATTAAATAATCAAACTATTTATAACTGAAAAAAACCTAATTTATAAATTCACAATATCATTATCACGAATAATATAATAACATCATTTCATTTAACAACATAAAAAAAGCTATTACCAAAACAAACAATGGAAGACACCAACAATGACAACATTCCATAGAACAACCAGCTAGCAGAGCTTGCAGATCACCCAATTTCCAAGTAATGGACATACACCGAACTTTCACATAATAAAATAATGAGTCAAATTGCACAAAATACTAGTTTTATTGTGACATCTAAACTAGTTTCGACTTAAAAAGTGCATACAACAGCGAGACTATTATGCATCCACAGCAACTAGATCTAACCATCTCCCTGGCCAGTGAGAGAAAATGCCGTGCCTCAACAGCTCTCTATGCCTCCTCAACATTTTGAGCGTCGTTCACCTTTGACTCATCATGATCTCCAGAGTCGGGGATTGGTTCAGCGTCCTTCACCTTTGACTCATGATGATCTCCAGAGTCGGGGATTGGTTCTTCATCGTTTAACAGAGTGCCAAAGGATCCGGGAATGGACTGCAGTGGAGAAAAGAGAGGTTCATTAATATCTATGTAAGGTAGTGGTTCGGGTATGTATGGTTCCTGTTCAATGGAATTTCGTATTTCTTGCTGAGAGAAAGCATGGTCTTCATTAATCTGGCCAAGATGGCAACGTGTTTCAGAGTTTATCGATCTCCTATCTGGTGGATCTGAGCCAGTCTCAGCTCCTCGATGCTCAATGTTCAGCTCTGACTCATGATGATCTACAGGGTCGGGGAATGGCTCTTCATGGTTTAGCACAGTGCCAAAGGGTGCGGAAATTGACTGCAGCAGAGAAAAGAGAGGTTCATTAAGATCTATGTAAGGTAGTGGTTCGGGTAGGTATGGTTCGGGTATGTATGGTTCCTGTTCAATGGGATTTGGTATTTGTTGCTGAGAAAAAGCGTGGTCTTCATTAATCTGGCCAAGACTGCGAGGTGTTTCAGAGTTTATCGATCTCCTGTTTGGTGGATCTGAGCCAGTCCCAGCTCCTCGACGTGCAATGTTCGAAAACGGCACTGGCGTTCCTGGCTTAAAAATAAAACCACGCAAGACTCTACCAGTGTCTTGCACTTTCAATGTCACGAAGTACCCACTACCAAATGAGCCTTCCACAACACCATCAACTGTTTGGCCAATAAGAGAGTTGTCAGGAAATGACGAGCTTGAAGGAATTTCCCCGCGTCCCTCCATTCTTTGCAGATCAAAATACTTCCTGCCCAGATCTAAAAGATAGGACGTGATTTACGAAGCCTAGTCCCCTCTTTTGTTTCAAATACCTGCACTGAAAACACATATGAGCAAGTTTCTCTATATGTGAAGTGGATCGAGAACCTAGTAAGTACAGAATCAGTCACTGTAAAACTTTCTCTCTTTAATGAATGAAAGTTCCGTCTTTTCTTCCGAAAAAAGTACAAAATCAGCGATGAAATATTAGGGTATAAGTCTTTCCCACTAAGTGCTCTTTCAACACCAGAGCATTCAAACATGCTACTTCATAATTTATTCGTCACAATGAAAAGAAAGTTAAACTAATTAAGAAGATTTTTCATTTGGAAAACACCATTGCATTAAAACAAAAAATGATGGAGGGAATGGTCACATGCCTGCGTAAACCTCTAAACAACCTCAATCATGTGAGGGAATGATCACATGCCTGCATGAGCATCCAAACAACCTACCTGAAACTCCAAACAGCCAGGTAAGTTAAGATGATAAGAACTAAATAGAGGAAGCTAAACTAATTACATTGATATGAAGAAAGAAGATTTTTCGCCTAAACCTCCAAACAACCCGGGAAGTTAAGATGATAAGAACTAAATAGAGGAAGCTAAACTAATTACATTGATGGGAAGAAAGAAGATTTTTCATTTGGAAAACACCATTGCATTAAATCGAAAAATGGAGGGAATCATGACATTGTTAGATCAGAGCATACATAACACACAACGGATTCATCCTCAGAGACAGATAAATGGAGAAACAACAAGATTACTCAATCAGAAACAACGAAATAGATAAAACAATCACTGGAGAACAAAAATCACTTTGCATTAGGTAACAGGCCTGGACCTTGGCTTGCAATACCTGGCCAGAGAAATTACAAATTTATGGAGGTAGAAGAAGGATCTAGAATACTGTATGTGATTCAGATGGAGATCTAGAATGATCTAGAAACTAATGGCGGTGTAGAAGAATCTAGTGATGTGTCTGTTTACTAACACCTGGGGGTTTTGGTGTAACAGCAAGTGACTCCAACACACATGCATGCCTGAGCATCCAAACAACCTGCATGAACCTCCGAACAACCTGTTAAGTTAAGATGATAATAACTAAACACACGTAGGATGGGTGAAGTTATATAGATTTAATTGTTAGTAAATGTGGATAAGCATTATTTAAAGATAAGCATTAAAATATTGACGTATTCATACATGTCCCAGGTTGCTAGAATTAGAAAATAATAAAAATTAACTAAAAACAATTCTTTACAGTACCATGGGTCAATACCATGATTTATCAATACAATATGCTTAAAAAATCATAACTCATTTCATATAATTTTTTGAATAGTCAATTCAATTAAAACTACGAAAATATAATAATTATGTTTTCAATAATATATTATAAAATTTAAATAAAAAAATTCATACTATATATTTTCTATATAGTTCATGATTTTTGAGATACCAAGGATTGGAATTTCAAAACCGATACACCCATCAAATTTTATAGTTTTGGATACCAACCCAGGGTTGGAATTTCAAAATGATACATCTGTCCGCACCTCCCCACCAACAAAATATAATAATTATTTTTTCATAATATATTATAAAAATTAAATAAAAAAATTCATACTATATATTTTCTATATAATTCATGATTTTTGAGATACCAAGCTAGGGTTAGAATTTCAAAACCGATACGCAAGTCAAATTTGACAACTTGAGTTACCAAGCAAGGGTTGGAATTTCAAAACTCATACACCCATCAAATTGACAGTTTCCACACCTCCCCACCAATATTCACACTTTCAACAAAAAAACGTGAAAGCTTTGCAAATTTTCCACACCTTCCCACCAATATTCACACTTTCAACAAAGAAACTTCACACTTTTGCAAATTTTCCACACCTTTCCACCAATATTCACAGTTTCAACAAAGAAACTTGACCGTTTTGCAAATTTCTTACCTGTATTTGATGGGCAAATCACCCCATGATAGGCAATTTGCCCGTCAAATTCCATCTTTGTACTAGGCATATGTATTCATCCAATTATATAAATGAATAATAAATATATTTTATGTGAAAATGACTATCACATAAAGATGAGTATAAAAATACACATAATCTAAAAGGTTTGTACTAAAATTCATATTTATAAGAGGAAAAAATGAATATATATAAAATGAATAAAATTATACAAACTAAATTAAATTAAATAGTAAATTTTTGAGAATGTAAACTTCTATGATTCACACTGATTAAGAGCTAAATCTTCAAATCACATTTCAATTTCATGAGTCAACCCCTTTTGAACTACTTAGTGTGGTTCATCATCAGGACTCTATGTTGATAAACAACAAAACACTTATCTTACATGACTAAGATTTTAAAAAAAACATATAGGTTAACTAAACTGTGATTTTATTTTAAATTATTATTAATTATAAAAAAATTAATACATGAGTTAGATATATATAAATTTAAGAAAAATTTAACAATATTTTTTATGATGGAGATTAAACCTTACTTTTTTTCACAGAGATTCTTTAAACAAACTTTGTTACAATACAATGAACCAATATCATGGGTTACTAATACCAAATGTAGAAAATATAAGTTGTCATATTCATATATTTTTTATACCTTTTTTTAAATTAATCAATTTATTTAAAAGGTTCGAAAGAGCATAACTGCCTTTGAGATAAGTCTCAAACTTTGATTTGTAACAACAACTAAGAACAAAATATTATGTGAAAGTTAAATATGTGTCATTTACCTAATAATTGTTGATGATTAAACTAGAATATTTAAACCTATATTCCAAAATAGACACATGTATCTACATAATTATTAAATAACCTTGCATGGTCATATAAATTAAATGGCTAGTAAGTTTTGGTTAGCATCAATCCATAATAAACATGAAAACACTTCATGATAAATATCATATTACTAAAATTTAAAAAATCATAAAAATAAATTAAATTATAACTATTTTTAAAATTATTATTACTATTATTAAATGTATACACGTATATGATTATTATATTTAATTAATATATTTCAAATGACATAACTCACTCGCTCTTGGTATAAAAGTGATTAATTCAAAATTTGTTGGGTAAAAAATTCACTGATATTAAAGACTAGTATGGCCAGGTTGGCTATGATCTTTTCATAATTTTAACAACTTCTACAAACCACACATTAACCATGTGAATTATCTCAAAACATCCATGAATTAACAAAAACTAAAATTAACACAATTCTAAATATAAATTATAATAATCTAATTAATATAACTATTTTTATAGCACAATATTATTACTCTTTTATTAATGTAACAATATATTATAAACATACTATAAGAGTTAATTAATGTAACATTATATTATAAACATACGGTAATAAATCATAAATATTGTGATTAATTAATAATTTATAATAATATTTACATTTTACACTATCATAATGGTGTATAACAAAATTGTGATAAGAAAAGCATGTATCTTAGTAAACAAAGACAAACTCAATATTAAATAAGAAAGAATTATAATATTAGATATAAAAAATATGGACATTCACTAACAAACATCTCACATCATATCTATAATAATGAAGTGTCTAGTGACATTCTCGTGTGTAGGTAAAGAAGATGGTCTAATACTAATGTGTGGGAAATAAATGTGATGTACTTTATATAAAATAGAATAAAGGTAGGGTAGTAGTTTCTAAGTGTGGTTTTTCTATTAATTTTTTATAGATATTTTTTGAAAAAAATTGCGGTTAAGTTTTGATTTTTATTATTTAAATTGGTTTTTTTAATTGTATATATGAATTAATATTTTAAAAAATTGGAAGCACTTCAATTGTGAAGAGTTTATTAGTCAAACTTGTAATTACAATAAATATATATTTAATTCTAGACAAATTAGATAGTAATATAAACTTTCCAAAAATTAACGTTTAAAAACTACTCGAAACGTATATATAAATTATATAACAAACAAACTCACTAAATAAATGAAAAATGTAGAAAAATAAAATGAAAATTTATTAATTAGTATAAATAATAGATAATGTTCAATAATGTGTCATAAAATCTAGATATATAGAAAATAAATGCCATGCAACAATGAAAAACCCAATACTAAATAGGTAATAATAATATTGCAACTACTGATAAATTTGTTAGGGTGATCCTACACATTGAAGCCCTATCAGATAAACGAACAGCCTAGTGAAAAACACGAAGTAGTTTTGATGGAGAAAAAATGGATAAACGAAAAATAGAAGTATGATTACAATCTAGATAAGTGTTATTAGTCCCTTCCTAGGACTAATAGCGATCGATTCAGTATTGACGGCGTATTAATCCTCTGTTTGACCAAAAATATTGATGTGCATCACAATTTTAACCAAATTTTTCATATTAAAAAATAATATAAAATTTATTTTGTAATTGTTGATTGGCCAACAAAGTGAGGGTCTTATTGCGGGCTTCGCAGGTTTCAAGATGGGTAAAAGTAAGATATCCTAAGTTTTTGGTACCTCTTCTGCGTGTCCTTGCGGCAAACTTTTCTGATATCCAAAGTTTTCAAGTGCAAAAGATATTCAACTTTTCTGCTATCCAAGGTTTTCTCGTGCAAAATTTTTTTATATCCAAACTAAATATTCTGGTGCAAAAGATTTTTATATTCAAACTAAATATAATTCACTAAAGATTTTTATATCCAAACTACATATAATTCACTGACACGAACTTCAGAGAGAATTTACTGCCACATGGCTATCTGCATGCGAAAGCTCTAGTGGGCTTTCTGCATGCGGCAGCTCTGGTGCTATCTGTAGGCGAGCAAGGTGATTTCTCATTATGAGTCATTGTTCTCAGGTAGGCCGCGCCCTTTTTTTGGAACTGGTTTCTTTTATAAGCGAGGTACTTCGATAATATGACATATAATCTCTAGGTTCTGGACCAAGGTTTCGACCATGAGGCCAAGACTGTGTTCTGAGTTTTCTCGCAATTACTAGAGTTGGAATGTCAAACGTTTCATTATATGTTTTTAGTTCAGCCTCGTCCATGGTGGTTGCCAAAAAATATTCTAATAGTTTGTTACAGTTTGTTGTAAAATAGTTTGATGCGTGTCCAATATTACAATTTGTTGTAAAATTGTTTGACGTGTTTCTGTGTTTAGCTTTGTTGGGTTGGAGCGGAAATCTTAATTTTTATTACTTGGCAGAAGGCAAGACAGACAGAATTCTCTGCACCTAGGCTCCCTACAAGTCGGAAACCCTTGGCCTGCGCATCCATGTTTGGTTTCGATCGATGGTTCTGCCCTTAACATTTCAGGTTTTTAAGCGGTTTCACGCTTAATTCGGAACGTATAGGGGTTTTAGGAGTGTTTACGCTTAATTCGGAACGTATAGGGGTTTTAGGAGTGTTTACGCTTAATTTTAAGGCGAAATCAGTGCAAATCGGCGATCTCCGGCAGCAGATCTGGAGTTTTTTGGAGCTATATTTGTAAGGTATGTACGTGCCCTTATTTTTTCTGCCCTGTTTTTCACGAATTATAAATTATATTCAATTTCCTGATTCGAAATTAAAATATTATCACGGAAGTCCCCTGGCGTGTGCAATTTGAGCCCTCTCAAATCATTAGTCTATAGCTTCTTTGAATATCCAATGTCCCCTGAGTTGTGTCTGTTTTTGAAGTTCACTTATTGAGTAGTATAAACTAGTTGTTAACCTGATTGGTGTGTTTTGAGTCTTTGGAAACATGAGCTTTAAGGTTTTCATTTGAAAAATTTTCTGCAAAATTCTCAGGGTTTCATCCTTTTTTTTTTGTTTTTTCGCGTGAATAACAGCTTCGTTTCTAGTTTGTTTTTCCTGTCTGTTTAAGTCTACGTTGACAACCTTTGGTTACAAATCCACGAGTAAGGGGTATCTATTTCATAAAACCACAAGACTTGCACTTCATTTGCAAATTGGGAATGTTAACACATCAGCATGTTCATTGGGAGATTGAACCCAGGTCACTGCGTAAGGCACACTTGATTTACCTATTGACTACAGCCCACATGACCTCCAACTGTTTGAGTTATCTCGTTTTATCAATACTGCCATGGTTGTTGAATGTAGTCTCGTTGTTGTTATAGTGCATTATTATGTTGGAAATTTTGAGAGGGATTTGTCATCTCAAGGTAACAATAGACTGTTATTGCGTGTGAGCAGCTTGATATCTTGGGTTTCTCTTCCGAGAAGAAAAAATGCCAAGTGGTGGCGGGTTTCGGGTGCTTCATCTAGTGAGGTCGTTTCTGTCCATCTTGCCCGAGGTCCAGACAACTGAAAGAAAAGTGCCCTTCAGAGAGAAGGTTCTGTACACTATAATCTCTCTTTTTATCTTTTTAGTATGCAGTCAGTTGCCCCTATATGGCATACATTCAGCAACTGGGGCGGATCCATTCTACTGGATGCGTGTAATTCTGGCTTCTAATCGTGGAACTGTTATGGAGCTTGGTATTACCCCAATCGTTACTTCGGGCCTAGTAATGTAGCTTTTGGCAGGATCCAAGATAATTGAGGTGGATAACAGTGTTCGTGAAGATCGGGCTCTTCTGTAAGTATTGTGGCCATTTTTTGTTATAAGACAGTTGATTTTGAGTTCTCTTATGATCTGCAAATTTTGTTGTTCTCGCTAGCCTCCAAATAGAGCGTTTTTGAGTGACTTGCGTGGTTCGTTGGAAATATCGATCCATATTTTCCACGATTTGCAATGAGGTCTTCGAATAATGTGTTATTTTTCCTTATGATGAGGCTTTGTTATGACGTAACATTGCAGTCCATATTATTCACTGTTGCCATTTCATAAGATATTATATCGAATACAAAAGATTTCTTTCTTTTCTTTCCTTTGCACATTTCAACTCTTAGCGTCTGGTTGTTTTGATGTAGTAATGGGGCTCAGAAGTTACTCGGTGTCCTCATCACGATAGGTGAGGCAGTTGCATATGTGCTGTCTGGAATGTATGGTGACATCTGGGACCTCGGAGCTGGCAATGCCATCCTCATTATTGTCTAGCTCTTTTTCGCTGGTATAATTGTGGTAACATTGGATGATCCAGTGCTGTTAGTTTCCTTCAAACAAGTATCAATTACTAATTGTTGTCATGAATAGGTTTTCACGAAAGGATATGACAAGGGTGTTGTTGTCCTGATGGCTTCAAGAGCATCCAGAACAGAGAATCAAGATGCCATTGATGCGGCAATTGTTGGGATGCTCGCGGATACTAACGAGTTCATACAGTTATTGACAAGTTTGCTGCTCTCTTGCAGTTGCATATCATGTTAATAATATGACTTCTTTTGCTTTATCCTGGCCTGAACCTTCCCAGTAAGTTCTTCTTCTTGATTATGTATATCTTTAATTAGTGTTTGATTCCATATCCCTCCTGATTTTGACTAATCATTGCAGAGCATAAGTAGGTAAACGGAGTTTGTATGAGCCGCACAAAATGACAGAGAATGAATGAGCTGAAGATTTCGAATGCTTGCTTCTAACCGTGCATCAAAATTATGATCGTGGTAGAAAGCAAAAATGTGGAATGACTGATAGGAATTGCTATTGCTCATGCAACTGATGCAGCAAGAAGTGCTTTGGACATAGTCCAGTCAAGAAACTGGCCCCATAGCTATTTTGTTACTATGTAATATTGACTTATATGAATTACTAATTTTTCAGTCAAGATTGAACAGAACAGAATGTTTATTAAGGCTGAATTCAATAAATGATTTTGTGCATTAATATTTGCATTCACTGTTCCAAGTTTTGTAATTCCCTGCAGACCCCGGCAGGGACTACCGCCACGGCAGTGGCTCCTTGTTATGGAAGAAATTGATTCATGGGACAAACCATAAGGATATAATAAAGATAGCATTTTATGAAGTGTATAATGCTCCATATGTTTAACACCGATTAAAGTATGTAGAAAGTCAAAACTAGATACTACAAGATGCTTATAATGCTAATAAATAGAGGCGAATAATATACATCGAATCCCTTGAGTGTATCATGTTTAAATTGCAAACAAATTTCCTTTTAATTTAGTTATGTATTGATGCTTATAATGCTAAAAAATAGAGGCTAATAATATACATTGAATCCCTTGAGTGTATCATGTTTAAATTGCAAACAAATTTCCTTTTAATTTAATTATGTATTGTTAAGTACATCGAGGGATAATAGATAGCTCAATATTGTTGGTATTTGAGCATTCTTTTAATTTAATTATGTATTGTTAAGTACATCGATAATTTCCTTTTAATTTAATTATGTATTGTTAAGTACATCCAGGGATAATAGATAGCTCAATATTATTGGTATTTGAGCATTCAATACAAATAAACTGTTACTGTTTCATTTTAGTTGAAACTACTCATTGTGTTTATGTTATTGCTTCAATTTCATTGAATAGGTTGTATTACATGTGGTATATTAAAGGAAATTATGATAACCATGATCCAAAGTTAATTTTGAAGTTTAGTTGAATAGATAAGGTAATAGAAGCGTAAAAGAGTAAGAGTAAGTTCTTTAAATTTCACTAATAAAAATTATTCTCAAAATAATTTATATGTGGACAAAAAGTTATTATGAGAAAATAGTAATATTTCATTCATGTTTATCACTTATTTAAAAATGTATGTGGACAAAAAGTTGTTATGAGAAAATAGTAATATTTCATTCATGTTTATCACTTATTTAAAAATGTGTAACATAATTTTTATTGGAAGTTGTTTTTTAGCAATTTTATTTGTGTATGTGAGTAGGTAATTTTTTTAGTTTATAATAAAACTAAGTGTAAGAACATATTCAATAAACTATTATGTAACAAAGTTGTTAGGATTTTACTTTTTATAGTATTTACTTATTTTTCAGGAAGATTGTTGAACAATTTTTATAGTATTTATAAGTTACTCGGTTGCATATTAGTGTCAATAAAATCAATCATGGATAATTATATTCAATGATAGTTTACTTCATTTAACTATATTTATCCATAATAGTTATGGATTCAATTGGCTAGTGATAATGACACATTAGTTGGTTGGTTTATCAATGATTCAGAGGATTGTGAATTAGTGGATTAACATGTAGAGGTTGTGTTGGTTAGTGGGTCAATGTGAGCGTGTAAGTAAATTAGTGGTTGGGATTATTTTAGATTATTGATTTAAGGGGTAATGAGATAGGTATTAAGGGGTTTATAGTGCCGGTGTTAACGAGTAGTCTAAAGGTGGCGTAAATTTCCCCAGAAAACAATGGAAATTCTAGCAAGATTTTGGCAAAACCCAACCAATTTTCTTTTAAATCCTAGGTACAGTTGTCAAGCTTCAAGATTTTGGATGCCCTTTTGGGTTTTTATAGTGATGAATCCATTCCCATCATCAAAAGAAAGATTCAAATACTCTTACCATCAGATATTTTAGGAAAAAATGATAGCATTCCTACATGTTTTTATAGTGTTCAATCCATTTCCATCATGAAAAGAAAGATTCAAATACTCTTACCATCAGACCTTTTAGGAAAAAATGGCAGGATTGCGACACGTTTTGGCCTTCCGGCTTTTCGGGAAAATTTACTCCCTAGGTAGACAACTTCTAGATGTTAATGAGTTAGTGATTCATGCTTAATGTGGATTTATGGAGTTAGTAAAATAGAAAACTACGTTAAGTTTACGAAGCTATTAACTAAACTAATATAAAATAAACATAGAAGAGAATGTAAATTAAATATATTTAATATTGTAGATGGTAAAATCTTATTAGTCAAATCTTTCCAATCTATCTTTTACATTCCGTTACTTTTTCATTCTGTAGAGCCCAATATGGTGGAGATGTTGTAAAACTATATAAAAATTAAAGCTAAAATTAAAATAAATAATTATAATTATCAATAAAACAGTTTGACTTTTTCAGATTATATGAAAATAAAAATAAAATAAAATTAATATTATATTTATAATTAACATTTTAATTAATAATTAAATCATTATGAATTCATCTTAATTATGAATCTATTAAACATCCAGAAATATCAAATTTCTCAAAATACAAATTTCTTTTAAAATAAAAAGATATTTGATACCTTTAACGAATTATATAAATAAAAATTATTAAAAAATCATCTTTATTAAATTATTCCACTATAAATAATAGTGAAACTAGTATTTAACTTATTTTATATCTGACAAAAAAAATCTGAATCATAAACATTTTAATTTTCTCTCGCAATTAGTATGGTTAATGTTTAGGTTTTAGTGTTTAGGTATAGGCATGCAATTATAACAATAAAAAAATTGCACTTTGATCAAAAAGTTATATCGTTGGAATTTCAACTCATGAGATATTCAGCCGTCGTCTTATATTTGCCTCACAAATTTACAAAATACCCACACCTATTAGTTTTTTAATAGAAATTTGTTTATATATTGACAATATTTTTTTAAGGTTTCTTTAAAATTATTTAACTCTCCTTTTTTTTGAAAATTTAAACTCAGTTATCACTATGCTTTTACAGCATGGTCCGTTTGCTTTGTAGCGTAAGGGTTTCTCTCAACTTCCTTAGAGTTTGCTCCCATACCTTTTGAATCACCATCTTTGTAAAAAGCATCCTATTTATTAAATTTATTTTTAAAATATAAGATTAACCAGCATTTTATATTATATCAAAATAATATGTATTTAATATAATTCTATTATATTTAAATAATTTTTAAATTAATATTTTATTATATTTAAATTAAATTTAAATTGAACGAGGTTAGTTTTATAGCCAACTAACATGGATTAATTTGGGAACTAAGCTGGGCATCTTGTACTTTACATAATATTCCATATCACCCATTGAATTCCCATAGAATTATATTTAAAGAAATTATTTTTAATATTATTTTATTATTTTTTTTTATTAAAAAATAAAATTTTATTACATTTAGAATTTTTAAATAAATAATTTTAGTAAGTTATCTAATAAGAGTTTTAAGTTCAACCTATATTAGTTTCATTTATCTATATTAATTATATAAAACTACATAATTTTATGTATATTAATTATATAAAACTACACAATTTTTAGTTTCAAAGATTAGCTTAATTGTTTAAGATTATGTTGCTAAAACATTTTGTCATTGAGAGGTTACCTTAAAACACCTTGCCATTGAGAGGTTACATGTTCAATTTTCCTCAATGCCTTTGGGGTTAGGCTTGGATTAGTTTAGCCGGGTTGTGTGGACATACCCTAATTTTCAACTAAAAAAAATTACAAAAATACACATCTTTCTAACATTGATAATAACAAAGATCCATTTAAATCATAGAAAAGATCAAGAGTTGAGAGGAATCAAGTGTCTTGAGGTGCAAATCTCTTTTAGAATTCAAAACTTAAAAAAAAAAAATTGCACACCAACTTAAAAAAATATTTTCACATCAAGATAGTTGACCCATTGATCATTGATAAATCCATGGTTAAGATGGTTATGTGTGTGTTTGTGCTCATGCAAGTGTAATTTTTCATTGTTTAAATTGCATTTTGAAATCCATAGATAGATTGAATGCCTTGAAAATCCCTTTGGATATTGAGATTGTGTAAACTAAAGAAATATTTGTTGGATTTCAAACAAATAGTTGGCCAAAACTTAAACCTAATTTATTTTTTTCAATGACTTTATGTAATATAGAAATACTTTTGTAACCATTATATATATATATATATATATAATATATATATATATATATATATATATATATATATATATATATAATCCACATTGAATTTTTAATTATTATTAATAAATTTTAATTATTGTTAATAAATTTTAAATGACATTGTGATAACCCTCAGTGTTACTGCAGTAACATGGTAAACGATGAATTATGTGGAAAGCTTAGTGGGAAATTTCAATGTAAAGTATTTTAATTTTATTTAAAAGTTAGTTGTGGCAAGTCATGGAAAATATCCTAGATGAAATTTGTTGGGGAAGGGAAAGACTCTTTCAATTAGGGTATTTTTGAGTTGGTGGGTGGCTAGTGGAATCCCTAAGATAGATTTGTGAGTTTGCAAGATTCTAGGCTGGATTGTAGAGTCTTGATGCATGAGAAAAGACCCTACTAAGTCATTGTCAACTCTCTTCTAGAAATGAAAAAGCTCATAGGGAGAAATGGACATAATTTCCTTTCTTGTTGGTAGAAAGGAGTGGTCTTCTCCTTAGTAAATTTCCGTGGCAACCTAAACTAATCAAATAAGTAATCTGTATCGCTAAGTTTTCTTTCAAGAATAGAGAATATTGTTGTAAATGTAAGTAATGTATGGGAACTACATAAAGACTTTGTGATAAATTACTTGTTGTAAAAGAGTGATGAAACTCGGGTAAACCTAGTGGAATATGAGATTGTGCGAAGATTTTTGTTGCAATTACAGTAACACTTTATGATAAAGAGTAGTGAAGTTTTGGGTTAAGAAATTTGCATGGAATGGCTAAAACATGTGAAGGAGAATGTTTTAAGTCTATATACATTTATTAATATACACTACTATGAGGAATTTAGTGAATTGGTTATTGTTCATTTTCTAAAGCGTTATGAATGAAAGAAATGAGAAAAAACTAGTAATAATAAAATACATGTCTAACCCTATGAAAGAGTTGGGTTAGTCCCGGAGCCGAATAAATAGAACGGACAGCTCAGAATCACTCCCTGACCTATTAAAACAACATTCAAGATGGAACACTAACATTCAATAATAATTTCACCCAGAGAAGACACATCAATGAATACATTATGTAATTAGAATAGACTTCCAGAAATGATTTGTTAACTTTAGATAAAGTGTGCATGAGAAATATGTAATTAAGCTCATCAAAATAAAATTGTCACAATAAAGATACATCTCCTTTTATAGACCATACAGTCCCCTTACGCGGTGTGGAATAATGGTAATTGTATACAATTACTGTTAGGATATTCCGACACATAGGATATAGTTAAGTTCAACTTGGTCTAGTATAGAGTTAGGTTAGAGTTAGGTAAAGTGTGTTTCTTTACCGTTGTACATTTTGTAACTTACAATCCGACGGTCACGATATGTAGTGATCCGACGGTTCACTCTCACCTCGGTATTACCGACACTTGATCCGTGGCTTGACACCCGATTGGTCCATGAGTTCTATTTAAAGCGCATGGAGGGTCATTGTTCGGGTTATCCGTGCATGAGAGAAGCTTATGTAAATTTTCATTCTTTGATTAATAAATTGTCTGTACCCACGTTGGGACAGGCCGTGGACTGTTTCCCTCCTTGCACTCTGAGGGTTTTAACCACGTCAAAAATACTGGTGTATTGATTTGAGATCTGGTTGTGAGCGGTGTCCTCTTGGTATTCTTTCTGAGGAACTTACCCTGTAAATTCCTACATGGTATCAGAGCTATTTGAGGGCCGCGTCCGTTGGTGATCCAAATCTGAAGCCGGTAGAACTGCATGCGGCTGTCGTTTCCTAGATCTGCTATTTCTGACTGCTTTCGGGCCGAGAGGACTGCTCTGTTGCGTTCAGAGCATCTGTTTCAGTGAGGAACCCCTTTCGTTTCACGCGAAAAGGTTTCCGGTAGCCCTAGCTGCGTCATTTTTCAGATCGGGAGGTATACAGTGTTTTTTTTGCAGTTTACTGTCATTTTCTCTCTGCTTATTTCGGTTTCGGTTTATTTAGCCTTTTTTTTTTTTTCCGGATCTATACCTTTCATTTCTGCATATGCTCTTTGCCCTGCGACTCTGTGCGATCTGGGCAAATCAGAAACAGAAAGAAAGGATTTTTCTCATGCGTATGCTCTTTTCCCTGCACCTTAGTGTGATCTCGGAAAATCAGAAACATTGAGAAAAATATTTAGTTTTTCGGCTAAAAGCTAACTTTGAGATTTTTTTTTAAAATTTCTAGTTTTTTGGCTAAAGCTAACTTCGAGCTGTAAGGTTCGTTTTTCTTTGGATATTCGTGTTGGGTTTTGTGTTTTGTGTTTTGTAGGGGAAAAGAGTCTTCCAAGGCAAGCACGCAAATCGAGGCCCCCCCCCCCCCCCCCTCTCTCTCTCTCTCTCTCTCTCTCTCTCTCTCTCTCTCAAATATTTTGTATAGATCAATTGGTTCAAAGACCTTTAAGAGAGTAGAGGTCTTGGGTTCAAGTCTCCATTTTGTGGGGGCGGATTTTTTCATTCCCGCACATTCGCGCACTTTGCTGGCAACGTCAACAATTTTTTTTCAAAAAGCCATAACTTCTTCATCCGGAAGCCTTTTTCAGAGCCGTTTTTTTTAAAACCGCCTATTTTTTCGAGATCTATCCATTGGACCACTTACTTTCAGCATCTTCAGCTTCAGTTGTTTTTCAAAAAATGGAAAGTCCATGCCAAGTCATTCTTGACAGCACTAACTACTTCCAATGGGTAGCCTACATGGGAGATTTACTTAGAAGTAAAGGTCTCTTCAGAATAGCCACAGACCAAGAGAAGAAACCCAAAGATGAAGACAAGGCCGAAAAATGGGAAAATCGACAAGATCAAGCATGTGGTTTGATAGGAATGTCTGTTTCTCCTGATCTTAGATTCCACATTGCAGAAATTGAAACTCCTCATGAAGCATTAGAAAAACTTGCTAAAGTTTTTGGGATTAAAAATGAAATTAGAGCCCATCAACTTGAGAATGAGTTGCTTACTTTGGATCCTAATAATTTTTCTTGCATTGAAGATTTCTTGTCCAAATTCAAGACCCTTAGATATCTCTTGGAAGGTGTTAAAGTTAAGAAAGAAGATGGTAACCTTATTTATTCCATCCTTACTAAGTTGGGACCAGCCTACTCTGTATTTGTTTCCACTTTCCATTCTACCAGGGAAGCTTTCATTTGTCAAGGCAAAGACTACAAGCCCCCTTCCTTTGACTCCTTTTGTGATTCCTTAATAAGAGAACAAGAAAAACTCTTACACCTTGGTCTTCTTAATCTTGGAAACTCTTCCTCGAAAGCGTTAGCCGCCCAGCAGCAACCAAATTCAAAGAATCCTAAGAAGTCTTATCCTCAAAGGAATGGTCCTAAACCAACTCAGCCTCAAGATGAAAGATCATTTCAGCAATATGACAAGACCAATAAAAACAAATGGAAGAAGACTGACAGACATTGTAACTTTTGTAATCGAGATGGCCACTTAGAATCTAAATGCTTTAAGAAGATGGAAGCCTTGGAAGCCGCAATGAAGAAACATAACATCCATCTGGAGCCTACTTCAACTTCAACTTCCGGAACGGCATTTTCTGCATGTCATCGTCAATCATCTCAGTCTGGTTATGCATTAAATGTATCTTCTTCTTCTTCTCATTCTCATGAGTGGCTCATTGATTCTGGAGCCTCTTGTCACATGGCCAAAAACCAAGCCATGTTTTCTTCTTTAAATGATTGTAACACCAAAAATATATATGTTGGTGATGATAGATCTCTTAATGTTGTAGGGACTGGAACTGTTCATCTAGACAATGGTCAGTTCAATGATGTATTATGTGTTCCAAACTTATCCTGCAACCTTCTATCTGTCTATCAGATAACTCATTCAGGTGAAGGTAAAATTGTTGAATTTTCACCTCATGATGTTGTAATCAAGGATCTAAAAGATCCTAAACAGATTCTAGCTACTGGTCTTGCTGATGATTCCAAAAGGTTGTATAAGTTTCACAACTTTGGGTCATCCCATCTTCCCTCAGTATTTGTTGCTCATAATGATGAAGTGAGCAAACTTTGGCATGAGCGGTATGGTCACTTAAACTATCGCTCCCTTCAGCATCTATGTAAAGAAAACATGGTGACAGGTCTTCCTATGGTATCTTGCAAAGATGGTGTTTGTTCCGGATGTGTACTCGGAAAACATCATCGGGACAGTTTTGACAAACGTGCCTCTTGGCACGCCTCAGCCCCTTTACAGCTTGTGCACAGTGATTTATGTGGTCCTCTTCCTGTTGCTTCATTCTCTGGCTGCAAGTACTTCTTAACTTTCATTGATGATTTCTCCAGACGCACTTGGGTATACTTCTTAAAACTCAAGAGCGAAGTATTTACCACCTTTTTGGCCTTCAAAGCATTCGTTGAAAAACAATCTGGACATCAAATTCTTAAGCTAAGAACTGATAATGGTGGAGAATATGTTAAAAATGCATTCATCAACTTTTGCACCGAAAATGGAATTCAAATGCAACATACTGTTCCATACACTCCACAACAAAATGGTGTAGCTGAAAGGAAAAATCGCACCTTAAAGGAAATGGCTAATTGTATGCTGCAATCTAAAGGACTCAGTCTTAGTTTTTGGGCCGAAGCAATTAATTGTGCAAATTATATAATCAATCGCACTCCTACTAAGGTTCTAGAGAATATCACTCCAGAAGAAGCCTGGAGTTCCATTAAACCAGATGTAAGTCACTTTCGTGTGTTTGGAAGTGAAGCATGGGCCCATATTCCAGATGAAAAGCATAAAGCCTTAGAACCTAAGAGTGAGAAATGTACTTTTGTTGGATATTCTGAAGATGTAAAAGGCTATAGACTTATTCCATTTAAGTCCAAAAATGTTATCATTAGAAGAGATGTAAAATTTGATGAAAATAAATCGGCCTGCGAGCCTAGTCCGGCGGATGTGCCACCTCTTCCTATCTCTTCTATCTTTGAAAACATTTCTTCTTCTGATGATGAAAGCGAGGATGATAATCCTTCCCCACCTTCTCAGGATCCTCAACTTCCAAGATGGGTCCGTGCTACTCGGGATGCAGCAGGTGATCTTGCCGGTGATCCTACAGATCAGCGACGTACACGTTCTCAGTTTGAAAGAGCCTCTTCTTTACTGGCTCAAGCTCCAGTAAATCATGATCCTGACACTTTTGCAGAAGCTTCAGGCCATCCACATTGGGAAACAGCTATGAATGAAGAATATCATTCATTGATGACAAATGATACATGGGATCTTGTTCCTCTACCAAAGGGACGCAAACTTGTTAGATGCAAATGGGTTTACAGAACCAAGTATGGACCAGATGGGAAAGTTGATAAACATAAAGCTCGTCTAGTTGCTAAGGGCTTTTCACAGGTTGAAGGCATTGACTACACTGAAACCTTCTCTCCAGTTGCCAAAATGAACTCTATGCGCCTTGTTCTTTCCCTTGCTGCCTCTTTAAAATGGGAAGTCCATCAAATGGATGTTAAATCTGCCTTCTTGCATGGTGACTTGCAGGAAGAAATCTATATGGAACAACCCATTGGCTTCATACAAACAGACTCCAGCCTCGTTTGTCGACTTAAGAAATCCCTTTATGGCCTCAAGCAAGCTCCTCGAGCCTGGTATGCCAAAATGGATAGCTTTCTTTTAGAATCTGGCTTTTCTAGGTGTCATTCTGACAATACTGTCTACACCAAGAAAGTGGGCAACTCTCTCATCATCCTTGTTCTTTATGTTGATGATCTTATTCTTACTGGTAGTGATCCCAACCTTATAAACCATGTGAAGTCCAGCCTTAAAAAGAAATTTGAAATGACAGACTTAGGACACTTACACTATTTTCTCGGTCTTCAAGTCTTGCAATCCCAAGAGGGTATTTTCCTTTCCCAGTCCAAGTATGCTTGTGATATTCTTCGTCATTTTCACATGGAAGACTGTAAGCCAGCCACTTCTCCCTTTCAGTCTGGAGTCAAACTTTCAGTCTCTTGTACTTCTCCTGAAGTTGATGCTACCTTATACCGTCAACTTGTTGGAAAACTCTTGTATTTAACCCATACTCGTCCTGATCTTTCCTTTGCTGTTGGCCTTGTTGCTCGTTTTATGCAAAACCCCCGTGAAAGTCATTGGAAAGCAGCTAAAAGAATACTTCGTTATGTTCGAGGTACAGTACAGTTTGGGATTCATTACAGTGCCAAAGCAGCTCCTCTGTTAGTTGGTTTCACTGATTCTGATTGGGCTGGTGACCTTGATGATCGGAAGTCTACTGCCGGTTATGTCTTCACTCTTGGTTCAGGACCTATTACATGGGCTTGTAAGAAACAGGCTGCCATTTCTCTTTCATCAGCAGAAGCAGAGTATCGTGGTGCCGTGGAAGCTAGTAAGGAAGCCTTGTGGCTTCGTCAGATCCTATCAGAGTTTGGCTTTGAGCAGCAGCATCCAACCACACTTTGGTGTGATAATCAAAGTGCCATTCAGCTATGCAAAGATCCAGTCCAGCATCAGCGCAGCAAACACATTGAACTACACATGCACTTCATCAGAAAGCTCATTCATGACCATGTTCTTGAAGTGCAATATTGTCCAACAGATGATCAAGTTGCAGACATCTTCACAAAGGCTCTCACAGAGGTGAAGTTCACTAAACTTCGATATATGCTTGGAGTTCAGGAAGTTGTCACTAAGGGGGGATAGGCTCTAGTGCCTCCTTCCTTCTCCTATTGTGTCATATTTGTAAATCCTTCAATCCTATCCCAAGTTGTTCTTAAGGGGGGATGTTAGGATATTCCGACACATAGGATATAGTTAAGTTCAACTTGGTCTAGTATAGAGTTAGGTTAGAGTTAGGTAAAGTGTGTTTCTTTACCGTTGTACATTTTGTAACTTACAATCCGACGGTCACGATATGTAGTGATCCGACGGTTCACTCTCACCTCGGTATTACCGACACTTGATCCGTGGCTTGACACCCGATTGGTCCATGAGTTCTATTTAAAGCGCATGGAGGGTCATTGTTCGGGTTATCCGTGCATGAGAGAAGCTTATGTAAATTTTCATTCTTTGATTAATAAATTGTCTGTACCCACGTTGGGACAGGCCGTGGACTGTTTCCCTCCTTGCACTCTGAGGGTTTTAACCACGTCAAAAATACTGGTGTATTGATTTGAGATCTGGTTGTGAGCGGTGTCCTTCTTGGTATTCTTTCTGAGGAACTTACCCTGTAAATTCCTACAATTACATATAAGTTGGAGCTGAGCAACAATAAAACTTTTATTGAAATTTGTAACATAGATATAAATGATTACTACACATCCATGACTAGTGTGGAGACTAACACTAAACTTCAAAGACCAGGTACTTAAGAACAACCACGCTTACTCGGTGTGGAATAATGGTAATTGTATACAATTACATTTAAGTTGGAGCTAAGTAACAATAAAGCTTTTATTGAAAGTTGTAACACTATATATAAATGATTACTACACATTCATAAATAGTGCAGAGAACTAAAACTAAACTTTAAAGACTAGGTACTTAAGAACAACACACCCTCAACGAGTTTTAGTATGCAGTGGCTTAATTTTTGTCATAAACAAGAAAGTATTTCTTTATTAAACGCCCCCCAAACATTAACTTTATTACATATAATTCATTCAATATGGACCAGAAATGTGCAATGAGACTTTTAACTCACCAAGAATATATGCTTATGTTTGATAGAATATATATATATATACATGCTCAGTTCCATACAAGTATAGTGGCCATAGGCCATGCCATTTAATTAGAGACAATATGTATAAAAATTGTTTAACAGTCAAATGTAAAAACCCAAACCAATCCAATATAAGGACAATAAACCAGTCCAATATCAGAACAATACACCACTCAGTAATGGAGGAAAATTTTAGCTTAAAATTTGAATATAAAAATAATAATCCAAAGAGATTTCAGCACATGGAAAAAATAAAGGATGAATTTTTAGAAGGAAAAATGATTAGAAGCTCTTCATATTGACAAGATTCATACAAGGCTATAGCTTAATTCCTTGCCTGCAAGGGAAGAGAAAGCATTAATAGTTAGGATTAAGCTTCTCAATCCAACTGAAATGTACAAACTAATAATCCAAAGAAAGGGGTTACCTATAAGAGTGTCTCCCCCTTTGCAGATTTCCAATGATGATGCCAAACAAAGGAAGAAAATACCTATATTATATTAGAATATACAGTGGCATAGTGAGAAAAAATAAATCGATTTATAGAAGGAAAAGCTAATAGTAAAAATATAATTATCATAGGAAAGACCCTTGACAACTCCTGCAATTTGCTAGCTCGACAGTTCCACGGCAGATGGTTTGGAAAAGAATTATGAAAGGAATTCACATGGATTTCCGATCAAATTTGAGGTTCAGCACCAAGGCTCCATGGAAGTTGTGGAAAAGAAATTTAATTAGTGATCAATAATTGAATTGAACAATGTGTTGGAGAATTTTCAAGAAAAAATCAGTTTGATACCTTTACATGGCTAAACGAGCATGGAATAGATATCTCCTTGACACCATTGCATTGTAGCAGCTGCAATACGCTCTAAACTTTTGGCCTACACTCAAATTTTGGAGCTTACTGTGGATCATGTGATCAGTCATTTCTTAGTCACTTATTAGCAATCTAATGATTTCAATCTCTCTTCTCCAATCTCAAGAGTTGTTCATGCTTTTATCTTTATATAGAAAGTCTCATCGTCGGGCATGGGAGTTATCACTAATCATGCAAAGGGAAGTTTTGGTTTGCTTCAAGGGGCAGTTTTTCTGGAAATGAGGTGTTCTCATCATATAAACATGTTTCACACTCATTTCCAAAGTTTCATGCATTATTACAGAAGTTTCTTCATTATCCTCACAAAGTCTATCACTGGAGTGCACTTGTCATAAGTTTCCACAAAGGTTGTTGCATTAAGTGAAGTATGTTTTCATATGTTCTAGATGATCTATGTTGTATCACTAAGTTTCCAAGTGTGTGGTCATAGTTAATTTATATCATTGTTCACATCGGTTCCACTCATCCCACACTTAGCCAATTCCAAAGGATTCCTAAAAACATGTCCTCATCTAGCCTTCCTAAACTACGCACTTCACATCTGCAACCCTCGAGGTTTCTTTTCCTCCTGGAACTACATAATACGCAGAAAACCCAGCATCCCTAGGCATCCAAAACTACGCAAAGGGTACCTAAAGTGTCTTCCCTCAGTCGGAGCTAACTGCCCTCAAGAACTGCGCATATTTGTCCCCGAGGCCTCTCTGCTTCCCAACCCCCCTTGCCTATGAAAACTACACAAATTTATCCTCTAGAGCCTCATTGCATAGTAGCCACTATCTACGTGAACTACATAATTATGTTCCTCAATCGACAGTACACAAATCTTTCCCTCAGTGGGAACTGTGCAGTCTTATCCCTCAGTCCAACCCAATCATTGAGCCTTCTCCCCCTGACCTTATACTAGTTCTGGCTTAGTCAGTGGATTATCATGCAACATATTAGACTAGGGGTTTATTAGATTGATGTCATCTTGTCAGCAGTGGATTACACATACATTAATTCACCCAGGTTATGGAAATATGATTAAGAAGGAGATGAAGAAGGAGGACATGCTAGATGATACTTAAGGAGCTGAGGAGAAAAGATAACTATCAGATAAGAAGACCAAGGAACCTAGGGTATGATAGAAGATCGGGACTGCATGATGACTCCATCTGATTCACAACCCTTTGGAGGGTAGGTATGAAAAACAAATCACATATTTCATGAATTTGAAATATACCTCTTAGTATAGGATGAATGACAACTTATCATTGTCATATCATTATGTCTTTAATAACATGTATGGCTGCAAATCTCTAAGTGTTCTGCTCCCTTTCACCGTTGGATAAACTATCATCTCTTGGCATGTTTGACTGTTATGACATGTTTGTGAGCCTTCTTTGGTGGTTTCAAAGGTTGACCTCTGTGTATATGAGTTTTCCTAACCATGTAAACACCTGTCACACTCATACACAAAGTCTTGAGCACTGTCACACAAGTGTCATCACAGTTGCCCTAAAGTTTATCTCAAGTGTCGTACTTGTCACTTCTTGACCTGAGATATTCACACAGAGGGTAATTATTTATTTCTTATCCCAATGATCAATGTTGTCATGTCATCGAAATATGTTAAGTGTGTGATCACATTTCAATTTCATCACAGGTCAATCTCCCTCTCGCACTTAGCCATTTTCAGAAAAATTTCTTGACCATGCAACTCAGCTTCACCGAGCCTTGTTTGAGCTATGCATTGCACAGTCTCAGCCCTCAATGATGTGACCTTTTTTCTTGGAACTACGCAGTGCATAGTCATTTTCCTTCAAGTAAATTGTACTATGCAATTCCAGACCGAGCAGCCTTCCTTGACCCCCAGAATTGCACAGTTGTCCCTCCTATTCTGCCTTGAACTACGCACTTCACACTTTCAGTCCTCAAGATTTTCCCTTTCCTGTTGGAATCCAATAGTGTTTAGAGATCCCAACCTCCCTTAGCCTCCAAAACTACGCATATGTGTCCTCCAGTAACCTTCCCTCAGTTGGAACTCATTATCCTTAAGAACTGTGTAGATTGGTCCTCTGGGACTATCTGCTAACTAGTCTTCCTTGCCTCTAGAAACTACGTAGATCTATCTCCCAAGGTCTCATCCCACATTAGCCATTGTCTTCTTGGACTATGCAAACCTGACTCTTAGTGGCCACTGCGCAATTTTTCTCCCCAGTGGGGAATGTGCTGAAAAGTTCCTTAATCAAGACTGAGCTGTGCTCTACACAATCTTAATGATCAATCCCTCTCCTTGTCACTTGGAACTGTGCAATCAGTAGTTACTGATCCCTCTCTCCAAGACTGTCACATGTTCTAGGCTCAATTCATTTATAATAATGCATCATCTTAGGATAGGGAGTTTTTGGATTGATGCCATCTTGTCATAAGTGAATTGCAGAAATAGGTACACTATCAAGCCATGGCGAGATGATGAAGAAGGAGAAGAAGGAGGGAAGCATGCCTAGAGACTCACTTGTAGTTGAAGGAACGAGTGAACCTATCAAGAGCAATAAAAGGGATACAAGTTTGCAACCACCTCCCAAGAGCGAAGATCATTGAAGACCCTGCATCATCAAGCTATGTGGACGAGAAGAGAAATCATATCCAAGAACAAATCCAACACTCAACATCAATAGTGGCTTGACATTTCCATATCACCAAGACAATATATGTTAGTAGTGTCATGTCAAGTCGTGTCATGAGTTTCCATGTGCCACATCCCTATTGTGGACCATGTATATTGTAAATCAAATGTATTGTAAATTCAAAGTCCAATGGACACACAAGAATATGAAGAGTCATGTAAGTTGAAAAGTCATAGGAAGTTGAACAATCATGAGTGTCTTCAAAGAGTCACAAAGGGGAAGGCATCACCTTTGGTTATATGTACCCCTTCATTGTATGAGCAAAGGAATTTTCACCTTGGCTACTCACAGAAGGCATTAGAGAGACTAACTAGTTCTTTGAGGAGAAAGGAGTGGCTCCAATGTCCCACTACTGGGGCTAGTGATGTACAATGTAAATATGTGTCTTGGAACTTTTTCTTAATAATAGAAGCCTTTTAAGGCCAGCACGTTCTTCATGCATGACTTATGAATGTTTGTAAGACTATTCTGTGGACATTTTTATTTCATGTTTGCTTTCACATGTACTAAGATAGTTGAACTATTTTGGTTATTTTAGTGCTTATCTTGTTGATAATGTGTTGTAATGGTTGTTATTGTTATCTCATCCTTGTGGACTATTCCATGAGATTCTAGATAGACACACTTTCCTCACTTATCGGTTATAACGATTTCATGTCCACTAGATGTTAGATGAATATTCCCTTGTTCATTGGTTGTAACGACTATCGCATTTGTTGTGGACTATTCCACTGGATGTTAGACATTTCCTTTTGGTTCATGTGTGTCTCTTCCTGGGTGGTACTATTACCTCTCACTTAGAGGCTCACTTTTCTCCCCCCTTTTGTAGTAAGAGAACCTAGACATAGTTGCACTACACACTCACCTTACTTTTCGAACACACCATTGCATCACTCTCTTGTGTTGACATCTAGAGTCAAGGAACATCTTTGAGGTTTTGGCAACCAGGCTTTATACTGGATGGGACTCCTACACTAAACAGTGTGAGGTCTAATTGGGACTTCATATCAGGGAGATCCCCTTGGTTGACAAATTTCCAACACCATCACAAAAGTGGCACTATAAGGAGGGCCATATGACAAGTTGATCCCATTGCATTTGGTTAAAATCTCTTATCTCAAATGGCTCATACACAAAGTGTACTCTCAAGGTGTTTCTCCAATCTTTTCCTTTATCAATTTTCACTCTCTCGATGAGCCTCTCAATCACTTGTAGCAGTTAAAGTTGTTGGTGAGGATGGAACATCCATAACCGAGCACATTTCCAATTTTCTTAAATTCATGAATCTTACAAAATCGATGATGAAGAGTTAATATGTGTGTTTTTTCTTCCTCGCCCTTGAAGGTCATGTTAATTGGTGGTGCCATACCTTTCCACTTGCTTTCGTCCATTACCTTCATCATTTCCTCAGGGAGAATCCATCAAGCCTGTGATAAGTATAACTACCAAGATAGTTGTAGGAGAACCAATCATTTAAGAATGAAGCC